>SJYX01002349.1:74790-91554 GCA_006410675.1 Oreotragus oreotragus | reverse complement strand
CCCCCTCCTCCCACCCCAACCTTTTTTCTTGGTTCCTTTTCTTTGTCTTTTTCTTTATCAATCTTCATTCGCCCTTTTTTCTGGATCATGTTTGTCAGACTTTCTCAGAAAGGCTACGTTAAGGCAGTTTGTTTTATTTGTTATTGTTTGTTTTTTTAGTTCTTGCACGTCTGAAATGGCTTTATTCACACGTCACACGTGATTGCTAGCTTGGCAGTGGAAAGTCCCAATTTGGACAATATAAATTCCCTCAGAATTTTTAAGGCGGTCTTTTGTGGAGAAGCAAGATGTCATTCTGAGTCTCCATACTTTTTTATGTGATTTCACTTCTTCTGAACGCTTTTTGCAATTTTTCACTAACACTGCTATTCAAAATTTTATCATGATTTTCCCAAGAGGTGGGTGTTTTTTGTCTTGTTTTTTAAATTCTTTGCTGTTGTTGTTTAGTCTCTAAGTCCTGTCTGACTCTTTGTGACCCCATGGACTATAGCCCCGCAGGCTCTTCTATCCATGGGATTTCCCAGGCAAGAATACTGGTGACAACATGGGTGAGAATCCGCCTGCCAATGCAGGGGACATGGGTTCGATCCCTAGTCCAGGAAGGTCCCACCTGCCGCAGAGCAGCTAATCCTGTGTGCCTCAACTACTGTAGCTCGAGAGCCTAGAGCCTGTGCTTCACAAGAGAAACCACTGCAATGAGAAGCCCAAGGAGCACAACAAAGAGTGGCCGCTGCTGGCTGCCACCAGAGAAAACCCACGCAAAAGCAGCGAAGACCCAGTGTAGCCAAAACTTCAAAAAGAAAAAAAAGTACTGGAGTGATTTGCCATTTCCTTCTCCAGGGGATCTTACCAGACCAGGGATCAAACCCACATCTCCTGCACTGGCAGGCAGGTTCTTTACCACTGAGCCACCAGGAAAGCCTTGTGCTGCAAGTAAATAGACTCATCTTCATCTCCTTCCCTGAGCCTTCCCTGGTGGCTCAGTGGCAAAGGATCTACCTGTCATGCAGGAGACACCAGTTGGATCTCTGGGTTGAGAAGGTCACCTGGAAGAGGAAATGGAAACCTACCCCTGTATTCTACAGGAAAGCCTTGTGCTGCAAGTAAATAGACTCATCTTCATCTCCTTCCCTGAGCCTTTCCTGGTGGCTCAGTGGCAAAGGATCTACCTGTCATGCAGGAGACACCAGTTGGATCTCTGGGTTGAGAAGGTCACCTGGAAGAGGAAATGGAAACCTACCCCTGTATTCTTGCATGGGAAATTCCATGGGCAGAGGAGCTTGCTGGGTTCCTCTCCTTCAGTCCTGGGAGTTGTTTTTGTATTGTTTCTTTGATAATTCACTCTCCACTGGGTCCTGTCACCTTTTTGAAAGTTCTATTAGGTACCTCATTGACTTCCTAAACTATACCTCTAATTTTCTTATCTTTTCTCTCCTCTTTGACTTCCTTTGTATTTTTATTCTGCTTTTTGGGAGGATTCCTTGAATATATATTCTAATCCACTCAGTGAAGTTTGATTTTAACTATTTAATTTATTTAAGCTCTTTCTGCTTTGTGCTAATAGAAAGAGGTGCCTGGTTGTATTTTTTCGATACATACTTTAACTTCTCTGTGTGTAGCTCCTGCCTTTCAATGTTCTTGCTACTCCCAAATGAAAAAAAAAAGTTCCAAATGAAATTCTTTTAGGAGTAAAAAAATGGGCAAGTGGTAGGTAGTATATGAATAAAGAGGGTAGGAGTTACATGGGGTAGGGAAGAGGCAATCAGGTCCAACGACACTTTATATATTATTTCACTAACCCCCTTATTTTCAGCTTTGACAGTCACTCTCAAATTTTGTGTTTCCTCTACAATCTTTTCCAATAAGTTGTAATCTCTTATTCCTTCACGTGTCATTCCTGTTTGCTTTGACATTGTTGCTGTTGTTTAGTCACTAAGTAGTGTCCAACTCTGCGACCCCATGGACTGTAGCCCACCAGGCTTCTCTGTCCATGGGCTTTCCCAGGCAAGGATACTGGAGTGAGTTGTCATTTCCTTCTACAGAGGATCTTCCTGATCCAGGGAATGAACTCGTGCCTCCTACATTAGCAGGCGGATTCTTTACCACTGAGCCACCAGGGAAGCCCTTTTTGACATTGTAGGTTTATACCTTTTTATTTCATTGCTGTAATTTTACAGAGATTTGAGGAGAAAGCACATATTAAAATATGTAATCAATCCACCATATTTAACAAGATTTTGGTAACAATTTTTTCTTTAGCTAGAAACAGAGCTGTACTTATCTTTGGAGAAAACTTTTCCTTTTCTTGATAAGTGATACTTTAATAAGCTTTTATTATACAAAAGTACAGTGCAGACTATATTCTGAAATGGAAACTTTATGGAAAAAAGCAAAATTTTTCTGTATCATCTATAAATTTGTCTTAATAGTAGGTAAAGAATCCCTAGTAGTTAGTACTTTATTGGCTGGAGAGATAAAAGTTTCTTCCCCTCTTATAAAGCAAAAGAGGAATTAAGGGTAGGATATAATCAAGGACGTTCTCTGCATGGGGGTTATGTAATTCCTTCAACATGTCAGTAGTGTGGGTCCATGGATAAGGGGAGAGGTGGCCCAGGGGGCCCTCTATTCTCTATGGAGAAGAGAATAGTCATAGCTAATATTGCTGCTTAACATTTTCATTCTCTGCATTGTAATTTCCTTCCATTATCCCTGGAGTTTCAGAAGTTTTGCAAAAATCACAGCCTATTAAATGCTTTTGTTGGGGTTTGAGGGGAGAGACTTGTGTCTGAGTCTAGATTAGGTTAGGGAAGGAGAAAGTGACTTTTTCCTACCACCACTACTTATATTTTGAAATCTGGTGGTAACAGCAGCATTTCAAGAACACCGTGGCCCTATAACTCCAGGAGTTGGCCAGGAACAGAGCAAAACAACTAGACTTTTTTAGATAATATGGGTTTCCCAACTGGATAATTCAGCAGTTTTGTGATTTTCTGCTTTGAGTCCCAGAGGAGCTATGAAGGGGATTCTTAATTCCATGGGAATTAATTCCAAGTCTCAGTTCCAACCTAGTTGACTCATCCATTGCACATACTTATTAGTGTTGCCTTGCTATCCATGAACTTTCTTAAGTTTGATATAAAACTTTAGTCCTCTTTCATAGCATGTTCTGGGCTTCCTATGTAGCTCAGTTGGTAAAGAATCTGCCTGCAGTGCTGGAGACCTGGATTCAATTCCTGGGTTGGGAAGATCCCCTGGATAAGGAAATGGCAACCCATTACAGTATTCTTGCCTTGACAATCTGGTGGACAGAGGACTGGCAGGCTACAGTTCATAGGGTCGCAAGAGTTGGACATGACTTAGTGCTATCCTTTCTTTCCTTATAGCATGTTCTAGGGAGATTTCTTGGAGATAATAATAAATAAGCAAAAAATAATTTAAAAGTGGGAATGGGTCATAAGGGTCATTAAATCCAATAGCTATTTTCATAGATGAGAAGGCTAAGGTTCAGATAGGAGCAGTGACTTGCTCAAGAGCATAAAATGAGTCATGACAGAGCTTGGAAATCAATGCAGTTCTCTCAGTCTTCAGGAAAATGACTTTATTCCCTTGACCATACCATTCATATTGACATGACATGGATTAATTAATTCAGGACCCATTTTTGAATATCTATTAATTTAAACTTTACTAGTTACATAGACAATAGGAATAGGTAGGGTGATTCACTAGTAAGATTTTGGTTTAGTTTTACTAATTTAAAAAATACTTTGCCATAGTAATTTCTCAGACTTACACTACATGAGAATGTTTTATATCCTGTCAAGACTCCGTATGAAATGATATCTAAACCAACATTTTAGGAAGTTTATATATTTAGGAGTTTTATTATCTCCACCTGAGGGGCCCTGTTAGTTGCCTGAATCTTTTCCTTGATACTTAAAGTATGTTCCAGTCTAAATATTTTTATAAAAGTTATATTTTTAAGTTGAAAATATGCTCACTTTATTCAGTTCAGTTCAGTTGCTCAGTTGTGTCCAACTCTTTGTGACCCCATGGACCGCAGCATGCCAGGCCTCCCTGTCCATCACCAACTCCTGGACTTTACTCAAACTCATGTCCATTGAGTTGGTGATGCCATCCAACCATCTCATCTCCTGTCATCCCCTTCTCCTCTCACCTTCAATCTTTCCTAGCATCAGGGTCTTTTCACATGAGTGAGTTCACATTAAGTGGCCAAAGTATTGGAGTTTCAGCTTCAGCATCAGTCCTTCCAATGAATATTCAGGACTGATTTCCTTTAGCATTGACAGGTTGAATCTCCTTGCAGTCTAAGGGACTCTTAAGAATCTTCTCCAACACCACAGTTCAAAAGCATCAATTCTTCAGCACTCAGCTTTCTTTATACTCTAACTCTCACATCCATACATGACTACTGGAAAAACCATAACTTTGACTAGACGGACCTTTGTCAGCAAAGTAATGACTCTGCTTTTTAATATACTGTCTAGGTTGGTCATAACTTTTCTTCCAAGGAGTAAGCATGTTGATTAATGACAGCAGTCACCATCTGCAGTGATTTTGGAGCCCCCAAAAATAAAGTCAGCCACTGTTTCCACTGTTGCCCCATCTATTTGCCATGAAGTGATAGGACCAGATGCCATTATTTTAGTTTTCTGAATGTTGAATTTTAAGCCAACTTTTTCACTCTCCTCTTTCACTTTCATCAAGAGGCTCTTTAGTTCTTCTTCACTTTCTGCCATAAGGGTAGTGTCATCTACATATCTGAGGTTATTGATATTTCTCCCGGCAATCTTGATTCCAGCTTGTGCTTTATCCAGCCCAGCGTTTTTCATGATATACTCCGCATATAGGTTAAATAAGCAGGGTGACAATATACAGCCTTGATGTACTCCTTTCCCTATTTGGAACCAGTCTGTTGTTCCATGTCCAGTTCTAACTGTTGCTTCCTGACCTGCATTACAGATTTCTCAAGAGGCAGGTCAGGTGGCCCGGTATTCCCATATCATTAAGAATTTTCCACATTTTGTTGTGATTCACACAGTCAAAGACTTTGACATAGTCAATAAAGCAGAAATAGATGTTTTTCTGGAACTCTCTTGCTTTTTCGATGATCCAGCAGATGTTGGCAATTTGACCTCTGGCTCCTCTGCCTTTTCTAAAACCAGCTTGAACAACTGGAAGTTCATGGTTCACGTATTGTTGAAGCCTGGCTTGGAGAATTTTGAGCATTACTTTCCTAGCATGTGAGATGAGTGCAATTGTGTACTCACTGTATTTAGAGCAAAGGATTTTATAAGTCCCATACAAGGTGTCTCCCCCTTCATTGGTGGTTAAGGTTGGAAAGTGTGACCATCAGGAATGTATGCTGGTAGAATACACTAAAGGATATACGACAGTTGCCTGAGTCTAGTTCATGATGGGGACGAGAACAGACATGTTCACTGCTGCAGGCGGGAGCCACTGAAGATGGGGAGACCTGGAGCTTAACTTTCCTCCTGGGACTGGGTCAGGTATCATGTAAGGGGCAGACACAATACAGAGTTCAGAGGGTTTGGATGATAGTTGTGCTATAAGTAATGTTAACTGAGAGAGTTCTCTGACTATGGTCTTCCAAAAGGAGAAAAGTGAAGTTGTTCAGTCATGTACGACTCTTCGTGACCCCATGGGCTGTAGCCTACCACGCTCCTCCATCTTCCAGGCAAGAGTAATGGAGTGGGTTGCCATTTCCTTCTCCAGAGGATCTTCCTGACCCAGAGATCGAACCCAGGTCTCCTGCATTGTAGGCATATGCTTCACCATCTGAGCCACCAGGGAAATCCAGGAGGAAAAGGAAAGTATTTGTCAGTGCTCATCTAACCTTGTCTGGAAGCCAGAGTGACCTGATTGATCTTGGCGCAACAACTATACCTGTCATCCAGTGGAAATATTCTCCAGTCAGAGAAGAAAATTATATCTAATTACTTTACTTTGGGGAAAGAAAAAAAAAAGCCTCTAAGTCCAATGCACTTTATTCAGGTTCTTTGTTCATCAAAATTCCTTTTGCTTGATTTGCTTTTGGGTAATATCTATCTGATGCTGAAGCTGAAACTCCAATTACTTTGGCCGCCTGATGCGAAGAACTGACCCATTTGAAAAGACCCTGATGCTGGGAAAGATAGAGGGCAGGAGAAGAAGGGGACGACAGAGGATGAGATGGTTGGATGGCATCACCAACTCAATGAACATGAGTTTGAGTCAACTCCGGGAGTTGGTGATGGACAGGGAGGCCTGGCGTGCTGCGGTTCATGGGGTCACAGAGTTGGACACAACCGAGCGACTGAACTGACTGAACTGAATATCTGTCCACCATGAGGAAATCTTCTCTGTAAATTCCTAAATCGGTTATCTTACCAAGCAATTCACTTTTTCTAAATTAATATGGTTACTTTTCTATTTTATTTATCCTTTGAGAAACTGTTATCTGTGAGTCCATTTTCCAGAAAATAATCACTCAGGGTAAATGTGTAAAATGTAACTTCTAGACAAGCTGATTGAAAGTGTAAGCCTAATGATCTCACTATTCTGCTCAGTAAAGTCCCTTTAAGAAGCTGTGCCCTGTATGCTAAGTGAAAAAAGATAAAGACAAATACTGTATGATATGGGGAATCTAAAAAATACACAAACTAGTGAATATAACAAGAAAGAAGACGACCCGCAGATATAGAGAATAAGTTAATGGTTACAAGTGAGAAGAGAGAAGCAGGGAGAGGGAAAGAAGGGTAAGGGAGTAAGAGGTATAACTATTACATATAAAATAAACTAAAAGGACTTATTGTACAACATGGGGGAATATAGCCAATATTTTATTTTTTTATTGGAGTCTGGTTGCTTTACAATGTTGTGTTAGTGTCTGCTGTACAGCAAAATAAATCAGCTATACCTGAACATAAATCACCTCTTTTCTGGATTTCCTTCCAATTAAGGTCACGACAGCATTGAGTAGAGTTCCCTGTGCTATATAGTAGGTTCTCGTTAGTTATCTATACATAGTATCAATAGTCTGTATGTACCAATCCCATTCTCCCAGTTCATCCCACTCCTCCCTTCCCCCTTGGTGACTATAAATTTGTTCTCTACTTATGTGACTCTGTGTAGCCGATATTTTATAATAACAATCATTGGAGTATAATCTTTAAAAATGGCAAATCACCGTATGTATACTTATATTATATAATATTGTACAGCAACTATACTTCAAATTTTAACAAAGAAAGCAAGCTGGGGGAGAGGGGGCGGCTGGGCATGCGGGAAGCAGCCTTGCCTTAGAGTACGTGTCCCAGCCACTCTGTTTCTGGCCCATCTCCTCAAAAACTGGATCCCACTGGCTACTCTTTATCATTGTTTAATCACACTTCTGTCAGCCAGTGAGCTCGGGTCTCATTCTCACTTCATCGCTTTGGTACAGTTGTGCAAGGTCACAAATCTGACCTTTCCTGATGACAGTTCCTCCACTATGCTATGACATTGCACCCATGAACTACAGCAATAGTATTCCTCCCAGCAAGTTCAGGTTCTGGCATGCCTTCACAAGTCATTCACCCTAAATTCTCCCCTTGGGGGCTTCCCTGGTGGCTCAGACGGTAAATAGTCTGCCTGCAATGCAGGAGACCCAGGTTCGATCCCTGGGTCAGAAAGATCTGCTGGAGATGGGAATGGCAACCCACTCCAGTATTCTCGCCTGGAGAATTCCATGGACAGAGGAGCCTGGAAGGCTACAGTCCATAGGGTTGTAAGAGTCGGACACAACTGAGTGACTTTCACTTTCACTTTTTTTTCTGTCCCTGTGTCTGATTTGCTTTTTCCAAGTTTGTCTTGAGGCATAAGGCTGGAGAGATCCTTGACAGACAGCACTCACCACCATCTTTAATGGTAAAGGGCACATATTCTGAGCCAGTCTTCCTTTGAATCCTAGCTCTCCCTCTTGCTAATGTGTGACCTTGGGCTAGTTCTTTAAACCTCTGTGCCTCAGTTTCCTCATCTGTGAAATGAAGATAGCAATTCCTGATGATAGGGTCGTTGGGTCTGAATGAGTTCATTTTTTACCATGTCTGGTACATAATTGTGCCACACGTGATAGCTATTGTTACCATGGTGATTGTCCCTCCTCTGAGGAAGTAGGCACAAGGCTCAGTAAATGCTTTAACAGGGAAGAGGCAAACAGTATAGAAGCATAAAAACAAAATATGTATGTTTTTACTTCAAAATGTTGCATTTTACCAGAGGTATTTCTCAAATCAGCCAAATAAACCCATACCTTTGTTTTTGAAATTTAACTGCAGCAACTTGAATTTGTTATGAATGTATAATCTCCACTTCTCCAGAGGATGTAAAATCACTCCAACCTAATTGACTTTTTCTTTTCAATAAATCAGCAGGATTACCTTCTCCTTAATAAACTGGAAAACTTCTCAGGGAATAATGTGAAAATGCTTAACAGGAAGGCTGAACACCAATAATACTTGAGTTCAGAAAACAACAAAGACCAGCAAGGAAACAACTTTTTCCTGGAATTTGAGTTAATAAATAGTGATCAAAGAACAAACGGCAAAGGACTGGGTGAGTTACAACAGAATGAAAATAGAAATGAACCTGGGTTTCCAGTCTGAAACTATTACGCAATATGATTAATGAAGCTAACATCTTACACATTCAAAACTCCTCTACAGTTTAAAACAAAAGGAACAGCTCGTTCAGAGGATAACTGATGCTTACAGATAAATTTCACAATTTTGCCCCTCAGGGAATATTTTTGTGTATTTTAAGGTCAAATAAACTGTTTCATCTTGGCAAATATTGCCGCTTTTTTCTATACAAAAAATCTGGCTTCTTTCCATATGGTGATTGAAATGACATTGAATCCATATCTTTATAGGTAAAATTTTATTATCATTAATACAATAAAGCAAAGCTTCCANTATTGTTGAAGCCTGGCTTGGAGAATTTTGAGCATTACTTTCCTAGCATGTGAGATGAGTGCAATTGTGTACTCACTGTATTTAGAGCAAAGGATTTTATAAGTCCCATACAAGGTGTCTCCCCCTTCATTGGTGGTTAAGGTTGGAAAGTGTGACCATCAGGAATGTATGCTGGTAGAATACACTAAAGGATATACGACAGTTGCCTGAGTCTAGTTCATGATGGGGACGAGAACAGACATGTTCACTGCTGCAGGCGGGAGCCACTGAAGATGGGGAGACCTGGAGCTTAACTTTCCTCCTGGGACTGGGTCAGGTATCATGTAAGGGGCAGACACAATACAGAGTTCAGAGGGTTTGGATGATAGTTGTGCTATAAGTAATGTTAACTGAGAGAGTTCTCTGACTATGGTCTTCCAAAAGGAGAAAAGTGAAGTTGTTCAGTCATGTACGACTCTTCGTGACCCCATGGGCTGTAGCCTACCACGCTCCTCCATCTTCCAGGCAAGAGTAATGGAGTGGGTTGCCATTTCCTTCTCCAGAGGATCTTCCTGACCCAGAGATCGAACCCAGGTCTCCTGCATTGTAGGCATATGCTTCACCATCTGAGCCACCAGGGAAATCCAAGAGGAAAAGGAAAGTATTTGTCAGTGCTCATCTAACCTTGTCTGGAAGCCAGAGTGACCTGATTGATCTTGGCGCAACAACTATACCTGTCATCCAGTGGAAATATTCTCCAGTCAGAGAAGAAAATTATATCTAATTACTTTACTTTGGGGAAAGAAAAAAAAAAGCCTCTAAGTCCAATGCACTTTATTCAGGTTCTTTGTTCATCAAAATTCCTTTTGCTTGATTTGCTTTTGGGTAATATCTATCTGATGCTGAAGCTGAAACTCCAATTACTTTGGCCGCCTGATGCGAAGAACTGACCCATTTGAAAAGACCCTGATGCTGGGAAAGATAGAGGGCAGGAGAAGAAGGGGACGACAGAGGATGAGATGGTTGGATGGCATCACCAACTCAATGAACATGAGTTTGAGTCAACTCCGGGAGTTGGTGATGGACAGGGAGGCCTGGCGTGCTGCGGTTCATGGGGTCACAGAGTTGGACACAACCGAGCGACTGAACTGACTGAACTGAATATCTGTCCACCATGAGGAAATCTTCTCTGTAAATTCCTAAATCGGTTATCTTACCAAGCAATTCACTTTTTCTAAATTAATATGGTTACTTTTCTATTTTATTTATCCTTTGAGAAACTGTTATCTGTGAGTCCATTTTCCAGAAAATAATCACTCAGGGTAAATGTGTAAAATGCAACTTCTAGACAAGCTGATTGAAAGTGTAAGCCTAATGATCTCACTATTCTGCTCAGTAAAGTCCCTTTAAGAAGCTGTGCCCTGTATGCTAAGTGAAAAAAGATAAAGACAAATACTGTATGATATGGGGAATCTAAAAAATACACAAACTAGTGAATATAACAAGAAAGAAGACGACCCGCAGATATAGAGAATAAGTTAATGGTTACAAGTGAGAAGAGAGAAGCAGGGAGAGGGAAAGAAGGGTAAGGGAGTAAGAGGTATAACTATTACATATAAAATAAACTAAAAGGACTTATTGTACAACATGGGGGAATATAGCCAATATTTTATTTTTTTATTGGAGTCTGGTTGCTTTACAATGTTGTGTTAGTGTCTGCTGTACAGCAAAATAAATCAGCTATACCTGAACATAAATCACCTCTTTTCTGGATTTCCTTCCAATTAAGGTCACGACAGCATTGAGTAGAGTTCCCTGTGCTATATAGTAGGTTCTCGTTAGTTATCTATACATAGTATCAATAGTCTGTATGTACCAATCCCATTCTCCCAGTTCATCCCACTCCTCCCTTCCCCCTTGGTGACTATAAATTTGTTCTCTACTTATGTGACTCTGTGTAGCCGATATTTTATAATAACAATCATTGGAGTATAATCTTTAAAAATGGCAAATCACCGTATGTATACTTATATTATATAATATTGTACAGCAACCATACTTCAAATTTTAACAAAGAAAGCAAGCTGGGGGAGAGGGGGCGGCTGGGCATGCGGGAAGCAGCCTTGCCTTAGAGTACGTGTCCCAGCCACTCTGTTTCTGGCCCATCTCCTCAAAAACTGGATCCCACTGGCTACTCTTTATCATTGTTTAATCACACTTCTGTCAGCCAGTGAGCTCGGGTCTCATTCTCACTTCATCGCTTTGGTACAGTTGTGCAAGGTCACAAATCTGACCTTTCCTGATGACAGTTCCTCCACTATGCTATGACATTGCACCCATGAACTACAGCAGTAGTATTCCTCCCAGCAAGTTCAGGTTCTGGCATGCCTTCACAAGTCATTCACCCTAAATTCTCCCCTTGGGGGCTTCCCTGGTGGCTCAGACGGTAAATAGTCTGCCTGCAATGCAGGAGACCCAGGTTCGATCCCTGGGTCAGAAAGATCTGCTGGAGATGGGAATGGCAACCCACTCCAGTATTCTCGCCTGGAGAATTCCATGGACAGAGGAGCCTGGAAGGCTACAGTCCATAGGGTTGTAAGAGTCGGACACAACTGAGTGACTTTCACTTTCACTTTTTTTTCTGTCCCTGTGTCTGATTTGCTTTTTCCAAGTTTGTCTTGAGGCATAAGGCTGGAGAGATCCTTGACAGACAGCACTCACCACCATCTTTAATGGTAAAGGGCACATATTCTGAGCCAGTCTTCCTTTGAATCCTAGCTCTCCCTCTTGCTAATGTGTGACCTTGGGCTAGTTCTTTAAACCTCTGTGCCTCAGTTTCCTCATCTGTGAAATGAAGATAGCAATTCCTGATGATAGGGTCGTTGGGTCTGAATGAGTTCATTTTTTACCATGTCTGGTACATAATTGTGCCACACGTGATAGCTATTGTTACCACGGTGATTGTCCCTCCTCTGAGGAAGTAGGCACAAGGCTCAGTAAATGCTTTAACAGGGAAGAGGCAAACAGTATAGAAGCATAAAAACAAAATATGTATGTTTTTACTTCAAAATGTTGCATTTTACCAGAGGTATTTCTCAAATCAGCCAAATAAACCCATACCTTTGTTTTTGAAATTTAACTGCAGCAACTTGAATTTGTTATGAATGTATAATCTCCACTTCTCCTGAGGATGTAAAATCACTCCAACCTAATTGACTTTTTCTTTTCAATAAATCAGCAGGATTACCTTCTCCTTAATAAACTGGAAAACTTCTCAGGGAATAATGTGAAAATGCTTAACGGGAAGGCTGAACACCAATAATACTTGAGTTCAGAAAACAACAAAGACCAGCAAGGAAACAACTTTTTCCTGGAATTTGAGTTAATAAATAGTGATCAAAGAACAAACGGCAAAGGACTGGGTGAGTTACAACAGAATGAAAATAGAAATGAACCTGGGTTTCCAGTCTGAAACTATTACGCAATATGATTAATGAAGCTAACATCTTACACATTCAAAACTCCTCTACAGTTTAAAACAAAAGGAACAGCTCGTTCAGAGGATAACTGATGCTTACAGATAAATTTCACAATTTTGCCCCTCAGGGAATATTTTTGTGTATTTTAAGGTCAAATAAACTGTTTCATCTTGGCAAATATTGCCGCTTTTTTCCATACAAAAAATCTGGCTTCTTTCCATATGGTGATTGAAATGACATTGAATCCATATCTTTATAGGTAAAATTTTATTATCATTAATACAATAAAGCAAAGCTTCCACTGCACTTTGGTTTTACTTGACCTTAAAGTGAGCATTATTGAAATTAGTCAAAGTACAAAAATTTTCTGGATGAGCACAATAGTAAAAGGTTAAAAAATCAGAGATATATTTTTATAAAGATATATTATTGGATATTTCATAAAAATTCATACAAATAGGGAAAAAAAGAAAAATATCAGAGTATTAGAATTTGTCCTTGAATCTCCTTTTTTAGTTTTACTTCCAGTTAAGCTGATTTCCTCATCTATTTCTGGACTGAAGCCAGAATCAACATTGTCCATTTTTCTAATCAAATAGCGGAGAGGCAATTAGAAAGTCTGAATGCAGATAGAGGAGCCTGGAAGGCAGAGCAACTGGACCTTGCCTAAGCCGTGTCTCTGACTCATTTCTGACTTTAGGCAAGGTATTTAACTTCTCAGTACTTTGTCATAATTGTAATAATGCTACTTTGTTTCATAGGTATGATATTAAAATACAACTCAAGAAACAACTGTTAGCTGTTGAGAAAGATGTTGATTAGATAGATGTCCGCTTCTGCAGCTTGGAAAAGAGATTAGAATTACATTTTTTTTCCATTCCTGATACATTTTGAATGAATTAGATGAGAATTTGATGTAAATAAAAAGATTTGCAACTTTAAATACAGAATAGAAAATGAAATGGACCACGTTATAATTTTTACCTCAGATGTAAAAACTCCAGATATGTTGTTCTTTATTTCTGTCTTTTGGAAGACAAACTTACTTGGCTTTCTAAGGCTTTCATTGAGTATACACTCTTGAGATGAATAACAAAAGTACTTATATTCCATTACCAGAAAAAAAGGAGGGGAAGGAATTAGAGGAAAATAACCCAAAGGGAGTCCTAAGTCTATGTTAATGGGTAATTGTTTAATTGTTTTACATTAATATGAGACACATTAATATGTGTGAGCACTGCTGTCTAAGAATGCCAACTGATTAAATATGCTTCCTTCAATAACTTTTTCTTCTTTTTAATTTCTTCTATCTTGTATCCTTTCATAATAGCTCACTTAAAGCATAACATTTTTGAAATTTTACATGCTAGTAATGTATATTTGTTTGGTGATTGTGTTTTTAAAACTTACATGTTAGCTATAAAACTTTATAACCCTAAAGTTAATATTTTGCCTTTAATTTTAATTTACTATAATTAATTAACTTAAAATGTTTATTGGGAAGAAATTAGACTTAACACTTTGAACAACTTATATCAAATAATACAGCACATCAAAGGACCGCCATTTGATACTATTTCAATTTTACAATAATTAAAAGTTTTGAGACAGCCCAAAGCAAAAGCATTGTAAAATAAATACAACTAATTGTATAATGAGGAGTGAATAATCTGATAGCTTCACTACAAGCCAGATTTGCAAAACAATTATGGTTACTATAATGAATGATAGAGATGAGAATTTCAAAGCAAGTTTCTTATACTTAAATATTTCTTCAGTATTGTAGAAGATGGGTAGGGTTACTAATGGAGGCACTAGGGAATTTTAGAAGTTTTAAGATAATCTCAGGAATTATTCTAAAGATGACCAAAGTAATGTAATGACTGTTAAAATATATATAGCATTTTGAAATGCCTTATTGTTTAAAGATCTGCCAGACTAGAGGCTTCCTCCTTTCTCTGAGAAAGATCAGATTTGATTATTTTAATGGCAATGAGTTGGAAATTTCAGGAGAACAAGAGAAACCTGCCAAAGCTTTTCACCGGCCCTTTATTTTCTACAAAATCTAATACATTACAATCTGTATATGTGTTAAATAATTTCCCAGTATCTCCCAGAGCACTTTCAACACACACTTTTACTTGCACAAGAGCCAGATTCAGATACAGATTTAAGAACATAATTTTTTTTCATTAAAGTATAGTTAATGGTATCTTCAAGTGTATAGCAAAGTGGTACGGTTCCCTGTGACTTCCCAAGTGGTTCAGTGATAAAGAATTCACCTGCCAGTGCAGGAGATGCTTGAGGTATGGGTTCAGTCTCTGGGTCTGAAAGATACCCTGGAGAAGGAAATGGCAGCCCACTCCCAATATTCTTGCCTGGGAAATTGCATGGACAGCGGAGCCTGGCGGGCTACAGTCCATGAGGGCACAGAGTCAGACATAACTTGATGACTAAACAGGAACATAGTTCCCTGTGCTATATATTAGGTACTTGTTGTTTACCTATTTTATATATATTGTGTTCTGTATATGTTAACCCCTAGCTCCTAATGTCCCTCCTTTCCCTCTTGGTAACCATAACTGTTCTGTGTCTGCGAGTCTGTTTGGTAAATAAATTCATTTGTGTAATTTTTTTTTAGATTCCACAAATAAGTGATATCATATGACATTTGTTTCTCTCTGTCTGACTTCACTTCAACTTAATGTGATAATCTCCAGGTTTATCTGTGTTGCTGCAAATGACATTATTTCATTCATTTTATGGCTGAGTAATATTCCATTATATATATACAGACACTGCATCTCCTTCATTCATTCATCTGTCCATGGAGATTTAGGTTGCTTTCTAACTATACTTCAATTTGGGGGAAAAAAATAACAATTTTTAAAGCTCTCTTTTTAATTTATTCATGTCTGAAATAAAATACTTGATCCCACAAATATATGAGAATTTGATGAACCAAATAAAAATATAATAATTTCAACAGATAATATTAAAACAAAGTGAGGATGGCAAAAGTTTTCATAACTTAGTTCCTGACTCTTAAATATTGTATGTGATAGCTGCTGGAAGTGAATTAAAGTAATAAAGATCTGGTTGCTGTTATATAGGAAAAATGAGATTACTTTTCCTACTGGAAAGAAAAAGGAAAAACCCCAATCAATAATCCATTCACTATATTGATTCTTTTCAGTCAGAAAAACAGTATGACTCACATTCACAAATGGTAGTACATTTTTATATTAAGCTTCTAAGTTAATGTGAATCTCCTTAGTAAAAGTCTGTTTTATTTCTTTAGGCAAATTATTTTCCCTCTCTGCGCCTTGTTTCCTCAAATGTTGATGACATTTGACCGGATGATCTCACTTCCTTTAATTATATTTTGACCGTGTGTTCTAGCCTCATGGGATAATACCTTGTACTTCTAAAATCTCTTTTATGTGTTTTAAAATAACATTTTATATTTTTTATCTTTATTTTCTTTTGCTTGCTTATAATAAAACAATTATTCTTGCTTCTTTTTTTTTGTATGATTATGTGTAGAAGACTATTACACATTAAGAAACCTCCATTAGGTGGAGGGTTTTTTGATTTGGTTTGGTTTTACTTTTTGATACTTAAACTTCATTATAAAATTTAAAATTAAATAATAAGTGACCATAAGAGTACAAATGAGATTTTTTTTAAATAGCAGCATAACTGTTGTAATTTTGCTCAATAAATATATTTACTACCAACTGAAAATAAGAGTTCAGCAGAAACAGTGTCAGACTTTATTTTTGTGGGCTCCAAAATCACTGCAGATGGTGATTGCAGCCATGAAAATAAAAGACGCTTACTCCTTGGAAGGAAAGTTATGACCAACCTAGATAGCATATTCAAAAGCAGAGATATTACTTTGCTGACTAAGGTCTGTCTAGTCAAAGCTTTGGTTTTTCCTGTGGTCACGTATGGATGTGAGAGTTGGACTGTGAAGAAGGCTGAGCGCCAAACAATTGATGCTTTTGAACTGTGGTGTTGGAGAAGACTCTTGAGAATCCCTTGGACTGCAAGGAGATCCAACCAGTCCATTCTGAAGGAGATCAACCCTGGGATTTCTTTGGAAGGAATGATGCTAAAGCTGAAACTCCAGTACTCTGGCCACCTCATGTGAAGAGTTGACTCACTGGAAAAGACTGATGCTGGGAGGGATTGGGGGCAGGAGGAGAAGGGGATGACTGAGGATGAGATGGCTGGATGGCATTATGGACTCGATGGACGTGAGTCTGAGTGAACTCCAGGAGATGGTGATGGACACGGAGGCCTGGCGTGCTGCGATTCATGGGGTC
>SJYX01002349.1:24626-72293 GCA_006410675.1 Oreotragus oreotragus | reverse complement strand
GGGGGAAAAAAATAACAATTTTTAAAGCTCTCTTTTTAATTTATTCATGTCTGAAATAAAATACTTGATCCCACAAATATATGAGAATTTGATGAACCAAATAAAAATATAATAATTTCAACAGATAATATTAAAACAAAGTGAGGATGGCAAAAGTTTTCATAACTTAGTTCCTGACTCTTAAATATTGTATGTGATAGCTGCTGGAAGTGAATTAAAGTAATAAAGATCTGGTTGCTGTTATATAGGAAAAATGAGATTACTTTTCCTACTGGAAAGAAAAAGGAAAAACCCCAATCAATAATCCATTCACTATATTGATTCTTTTCAGTCAGAAAAACAGTATGACTCACATTCACAAATGGTAGTACATTTTTATATTAAGCTTCTAAGTTAATGTGAATCTCCTTAGTAAAAGTCTGTTTTATTTCTTTAGGCAAATTATTTTCCCTCTCTGCGCCTTGTTTCCTCAAATGTTGATGACATTTGACCGGATGATCTCACTTCCTTTAATTATATTTTGACCGTGTGTTCTAGCCTCATGGGATAATACCTTGTACTTCTAAAATCTCTTTTATGTGTTTTAAAATAACATTTTATATTTTTTATCTTTATTTTCTTTTGCTTGCTTATAATAAAACAATTATTCTTGCTTCTTTTTTTTTTGTATGATTATGTGTAGAAGACTATTACACATTAAGAAACCTCCATTAGGTGGAGGGTTTTTTTGATTTGGTTTGGTTTTACTTTTTGATACTTAAACTTCATTATAAAATTTAAAATTAAATAATAAGTGACCATAAGAGTACAAATGAGATTTTTTAAAAATAGCAGCATAACTGTTGTAATTTTGCTCAATAAATATATTTACTACCAACTGAAAATAAGAGTTCAGCAGAAACAGTGTCAGACTTTATTTTTGTGGGCTCCAAAATCACTGCAGATGGTGATTGCAGCCATGAAAATAAAAGACGCTTACTCCTTGGAAGGAAAGTTATGACCAACCTAGATAGCATATTCAAAAGCAGAGATATTACTTTGCTGACTAAGGTCCGTCTAGTCAAAGCTTTGGTTTTTCCTGTGGTCACGTATGGATGTGAGAGTTGGACTGTGAAGAAGGCTGAGCGCCAAACAATTGATGCTTTTGAACTGTGGTGTTGGAGAAGACTCTTGAGAATCCCTTGGACTGCAAGGAGATCCAACCAGTCCATTCTGAAGGAGATCAACCCTGGGATTTCTTTGGAAGGAATGATGCTAAAGCTGAAACTCCAGTACTCTGGCCACCTCATGTGAAGAGTTGACTCACTGGAAAAGACTGATGCTGGGAGGGATTGGGGGCAGGAGGAGAAGGGGATGACTGAGGATGAGATGGCTGGATGGCATTATGGACTCGATGGACGTGAGTCTGAGTGAACTCCAGGAGATGGTGATGGACACGGAGGCCTGGCGTGCTGCGATTCATGGGGTCGCAAAGAGTCGGACATGACTGAGCGACTGAACTGAACTGAACTGAAAAATAAGAGTTCAAACTAATAATTTATCATGAGATAGCTATGATAATGGCTTTAGCCCCATTGGTGAAGTGCAAGTCAGTCATGTCCGACTCTTTGTGACCCCGTAGACTATACAGTCCATCAGATTCTCAGGCCAGAATATTGGAGTGGTAGCCTTTCCCTTCTCCAAGGAATCTTCCCAATCCAGGGGTCAAACCCAGGTCTCCCACATTGCAGGTGAATTCTTTACCAGCTGAGCTGCCCATAAAGAGCCAAATTTTTAATATTTTAGGTATTAAGTTTTCCATTCTTTTTTCCTTTGGGGATTTTATAAATCCAAGTATCTCTTCTTAAAGTAATTCTTTTTTAGCAGCTTTGTGAACTCTGCCATGTGCTTTTTGTTCTGTTGTTGACATTGCATGCAAAGTGCTTTCTCCTCTCTCTTCTCCTCCACCTTGTCAATCCCTGTCTTTTCCATTTTTCTTTACTCCTTTCCTAGTGGGGTTTTGTGAGAAAGAAAAAAAAACTTATGTGTTCAATCCAACCCAAAGTCCCTAACTCCTTCTTAACACATATTTTCAAAATATACTTAGCTCGTTGTTTTCCCCCTGACAAGGATAAGCACAGGGGAGGAAGTATGTCACTGGGAACAAACCAGTTTTATGCCAAGGAAATCACATTTTACCCCTCTGAGAAAGATTTTCCCTCTTGGGAAACTCTAAACTTATATTGGAGTCACCGCAATTTCAGTTAGATGCTAGGATACAACAGTTACCGAGATGTGGCCTTTGCCTTCAAAAACCTTATCCTAAACAAAATCATGGACAAAAGGAAGCAGTTGGAGAGAGACGTGAAAAGCCGACCAAATGACAATTCCATCACCTGGCACAGTGCCTGGACCATAGCACGCAAGCGCACACTGTTCCCTGAGTGAATGGATGCTTTATTGGTCTGTAAACATAGTATGAGATCATAGTGGAGGAAGTAATTAATTTTGTCTTGAGAGTTCATCTGGAAAAGTTTAGTTTTTATGTTTGACTACATATGGCTTCATGTATACTAAATTTCTGTTGTCTTTCTTTCCATTTTAATATTTATTTTAATTTCTTCCCCCAAATATTGCCTTGATGAGGCAGCTATATTTTATCTTCCCACAGCATGTGAGCCAGTGCTGAGCAGCTAGCTGATGATCAGTTAGCGCTTACTGGCCCCACAGTTCTCTAGGACTGCTTCTGGTTAGTGCTGCTGTCTCCTCTCCTGCCAGGCTGACCTAATGTTCCTTCACAGGAGCTAAAGGCTTCCTACCTGGAGGGCCCATGACCCAAAACCTGTATTCTGCATGGTCTTCCTTTCTATATTCCTTTCTATATGCCTGTTACACAAAGGGACGCAAGATGCACAGAGGTATAGAGGCCCTGAGCCTTGACCTTCTCCAGTGAAGATCACTCTCACTTCTAAACACGACTATGACTTATCCATTCCTAAGTCCTGTGCTTGGTGAAAGAACATTAGGTATTCAGCGACTTGACATCTCTGATCTATCCATTTGTAGGATGAGGATAATAGTACTTGCCTTAGAGAGTTATTTGAGGATGAAATAAGATGCTTAGAAAATGCATAGCCCAATATTGAAAATGGATAACCAACAAAAACCCATTGCATAGCACGTGGAACTCTCCTCAATGTTACGTGCCAGCCTGGATAGGAGGGGAGTTTAAGGGAGAATGGATACATGTATATGTGTGGCTGAGTCCCTTCACTGTTCACCTGAAACTATCACAACATTGTTAACTGGCTGTACCCCAATGCAAAATATTTTTGGTGTTAAAAAATAAATAAAATTAGAAGAAAAAAAGAGTCTTTGGGTCAAATGCATAGCACAATTCTAGGTATGTAATAAAAATATACATCAGCCAGAAGTAAAATTGTGTGAAGTAAAATTTTATGGTTTATCTAGGAGACTCTTTATTACTCTCTGTAACGTGCTGCTGCTGCTGCTGCTAAGTCGCTTCAGTCGTGTCCGACTCTGTGCGACCCCACAGACGGCAGCCCACCAGGCTCCCCCATCCCTGGGATTCTCCAGGCAAGAACACTGGAGTGGGTTGCCATTTCCTTCTCCAATGCATGAAAGCGAAAAGTGAAAGTGAAGTCGCTCAGTCATATCCGACTCTTATCGACCCCATGGACTGCAGCCTACCAGGCTCCTCTGTCCATGGGATTTTCCAGGCAAGAGTACTGAAGTGGGGTGCCATTGCCTTCTCCGTCTGTAATGTGCAAATTTCACATATTCTAAAAATTTACATTATATATAGTAATGCTTCCCAAGATGCTCATGCATGCTATTTGCCCCTGAATTTAAGTAATGCCCTTCTCATACTGAAGCTGGTTTTTTTGTTGTTGTTGTTTTGTATGGCCCCACAAGGATTGAAAACTACCTATTTTGTTAAAATAGACTGAAAAAAATGTGTCTGTTAAATCCCTAAATTGTTGCTTCCCAAACTTTGCTGACCATTGGAAAAAGCTGGCAGTCTTCTAAAAGTTCTAAGGCCTGACTGCCACCTTTAGACATTCGACTCAATTCCTGGGCATGGAAATGTTTTTAAAGCTCCTCAAGTGATCCCAATGGGCAACAAAGTTTAGGACCCACTTTTTTAATTACATAGAAACTCAGAAAGAGATACATGGAAAGGACCTGTGGTCATAGGTTTTAAAAGAATAAAAATAGGCTGACAAATAATTCAGTTGATTTCAGTTTTTTTTAGCAGCAACCATAGGTATAAAATTTCTTTGAATATTATGCAGATATTTCTGTCCTCTTAGGCTCCTGAGCTTCTAAAATTTATGAGAATTCACAACTGGTGGCATAGAGAAGTTATTTTGAGGATGAGCAAAATTTTTCATCAAGACTCATGACTTCGTGAT
The DNA here is from genome assembly GCA_006410675.1 of Oreotragus oreotragus. NCBI lineage: Eukaryota > Metazoa > Chordata > Mammalia > Artiodactyla > Bovidae > Oreotragus > Oreotragus oreotragus. The sequence goes on along the minus strand of SJYX01002349.1, from coordinate 67,878 downwards.
TGATTTTAAGAATAACCTCAAGAAGTGGTAAAATTAATTTTCCTCTACAACTTTAAAGAGAACTTCAGGTTTTATTTTATCTCATTAGCTGCCTACACATTAAAACATTAAGAAAAGTAATTCATATTACCTCCTATTTGTTGTAACTTTTTTCTTCCTTTTTCTCAAAATAAAAACAGGCTTCCCTGTACAAAATGAGTAACTAATCATTTAGCACTTATCACATGCCAGGGTATATGGAAAAATTAATATCAAAATGGCCACAGTCTTACAAAGTAAGAATTATGATGTCCATTTTACAGATCAGGAGCATTTTATAGTAAGCTGTGTGAGGTCACACCACTAGGAACTGCCCAGCCAAAATATGGAAATAGGTCTTTCTGCTTAAAGAGTCTGTGCCTTTTCCACACTCCGGAGAACCTGCCTCTGTATTTGCAAACTGCTTCAATTCTCTACAAGGTAACAGTGAGCATCCTTCTGTGGGGGGAAGCCTGGGAAAATCCAAGAGAATTTCCTTGGCAACTCATAGATTAAACTCGACCTAGAGCTGTGTCTGACCTCCTGGATCACGTTGAGTCAAGCCAGCACTGGTCTCATAAAAAATTCACAATAAGTTAAATTATCTTTGTTCTTCCAGTTCTTCCAATGGGGAAAATGGCGAAGATGTTTAGTTTCATTCTTGTCACCACTGCTCTGGTAATTGGCAGGGGAAGCTCGGTAAGCTTGTTACAAAAACTATTATATATTGTTTTCCTGCTTTGATCTTAATTTTCTCTTGCAAAAAAACTGTAGTGACTTGTCACTAAAAAAACTAAGGAGGAAAAATGAAAAAGATTTTTGGAAGCACCTGCTATGTAATAGGCACTAATTAAGTGCTTTAAAATTTTTTTAGAGTGAAAAATCAGTATTCACACTAAGTCTTTTTGATTTACTGAGGTTATTTGGGTGGTTACGTGGTATTAATAATTTAGAAGCTCTTTCAGATTTACCTTGAGCTTTGTAATATTGGACACTGTCCTTGCAAACTAAACAGATTATTTGAAAGTAATTGCAATGAACTTGTGCCTCCCTCCATGAATAAAAGTGAGAAAACGCTCATTTACTCAAAGTTGTAGGAGAAAGAAAATCCCTAATTTTTTTAAAGATCTTTTTTTCCTTTGAGGTGGACCATTTTTAAAGTCTTTATTGAATTTGTCACAGTATCACTTCTGTTTTATGTTTTGGCTTTTTTTTACCACCAGGCATGTAGGATCTTAGCTTCCTGACTAGGGATCAAATCTGCAACCCCTGGTTTAGGAGGTGAGATCCCAGCCACTGTACTCCAGGGAAGCTCCCCCACTAAGTTTTAAATAAGTTTACTAACACTGTATATATAGTCACATAAAAATTGAACATTCTTGCCCTGTAATCCTTTAGTCACTTTAAATTGTATAGTTCACTGTATTTAACAGTATCACAACCAATCTCCCACTGTTAGAAAGCAAGGCAGAATTCCAGATGCCATAAAATGACTTTGCTGTTCGTTTTTTAGACAGGTGTGACTGAGGGGGCTAAGCAAATAATTGGTTCAGACAGAATGAATCAAAGAGTGGTGAGGTCAAAGTTACAAAAATACAAAATAGTCCTAGAGATGAACTTCTTTGGCGGTGCAGTGGCTGGGAATCTGCCTGCCAAAACAGGAGACACGATTTCGATCCCTGATCCAGGAACATATCACATGCTGAGAAGCAGTTAAGCCCGTGTGCCACAGTTACTGAGCCTGTGCTCGAGAGCCCCGGAATAACCACGACTGAAAGCTGTGTGTTCTAGGGCCGGTGCTGTGCGACAAGAGAAGCCGCAAGGAGAAGCCTTCACACCACAACTAGAAAGTAGCCCCTGCTTGCCACGACTAGAGAAAGCCTGCACTCACCAACCGACAAAGACCCAGCACAGCCAAAAATAAAGAAAGAAATGAACATTTTTAAGAAAGAGAAATAGTCCTAGAGAAACAGCCAGGAGAGAGTTGGTGATTTGGGCCTGGAGGTGGGAGAGAGGGGGCCTCTGTTGTCATTCTCACTCACTTGCTATAAGACTTTCAGTTTTGAGGTTGAATTTCTGTTTTTACATTATATTCCATAGTGAAAAAAACGTACCTCTTTCTTTTTCCCAAATAGGATATCTACTGTTCAAACTGCCTAACAGAGTGCCCAGAACACAGTAGGTCCTCCAGTTTATAGAAGAAATATATATAAGGTGCTTCCCTGGTAGCTCAGCTGGTAAAGAATTTGCCTGCAAAGCAGGAGACCTGGGTTCGATCCCTGGGTTGGGAAGATCCCCTGGAGGATTATGGAAGGAATATATATAAGGTAGTAGATAAAGATAGGAACAGGAAGTTATGTGAATATAAATTGAGAAATATACCTGGTTCTAATTAAATGTCTATAAAAGGAAATAATATAAAAGTAGTGTAAAGCACTTACATGTTAAAAATCATAATTTCTCAGCAAACATTTGCATTTGTCACAGGAGATCATGACATGAGCTGCAAACAGAGATGTCAAAGTAAAAATGGGAAAGTGGCAAAAATTTGTGTTTTGTCCTTTCTTTTTCATCGTCCCCAGGTAACTCTCCAAGTGTTGAAAACTTAAGAACCTTTATTACAGCTTCTTGGTCTTAGTGGCTCTTCCCAGGAGACCCACCTCTACAACTCCCCTTCCCAACTCACCGCATTCACTTTATTTCTGGAGGAATCTGCTCAGTCAGATGTCACTTTAGAAAGGAACTGATAAACTCGTCCATGTGTAGCATTCTTGGGTTATTTGCCTTTGTTAAAGAAAGTAGCTGATTCAACTGAAAAAAACTCAGGCTTCTCCATCCCTTTTTTGAAGTCATTGAGAGAAAAACACTATACAAAGTTAAGTGACTCCAGTCGTATTTCTAGCAACAGGTAAATGGGTAAGGTCCTCAGGGACAGGAGGAACTGAAGTAGCATCCTTTATAAAGATGGCCATGTGTCATCAGGTTATAAGCATTCAAATATATTTTTAAACATGTTAACACCAAAAGATCATTCAAAAGCCTTGTTTATTCTAGAAAGTGCAACACTAGTCATCCGTAAAGCACTTTCCTGTTAAGAAAGCACTCAGGAGAAGACATATTGGGATTGAGAGCAGGGACCTTGAACTGGATGTGAATCCGGACTCTTCTTGCCCACTGGGAATTTTTGAGCAAGTTTACTCAAAGATGCGCTCTTTCCTATCTCATGGAATTGTTATGAGGATCAAATGAAGCAGCGACTCTAAAGCTCTTAGCATGGTCATTCATATTATAGCATTTTTTAGTTCAAAAATTTCTTATTCTGGTAAGCCGTAATTTCTTCTTCTTCAAATACATGGTTTTAGGACCTCTAAACACTTCCTGGTTAGAATACTATTCTGAAATGGGAACTGGGGACAAAATTGAACCATAAATTTAGCAACTCATTCCGGGGGCTGTAAAACGAGATGCACATTACTTTGCAGGCTCTGGAGAACTGCCTCCAGGAGCAGGCGCGGCTCAGAGCTCAAGTGTACCTGCTGGAGACTCGGGTCAAGCAGCAACAAGTCAAGATTTCACAGCTTTTGCATGAGAAGGAAGTCCAGCTCCTTGATAAAGGAGAGGAGAATAGTGTCATTGACCTTGGAGGCAAGAGGCAATACGCAGGTCAGAATTTATTTTTATTTCTTTTTCCTTAATTAACTTTTTATTGGGGTATAGTTCATTTAGAATTTATTTTTATTTCTTTTTCCTTAATTAACTTCTTATTGGGGTATAGTTCATTTACATAATCTAATTTAAGTGTTTCAATAACTTAACATTGGGGCTTCCCTAGTGGTCCAGTGGTTAAGATTCTACCCTTCCAATGCAAGGGGCATGGGTCCCATCCCTGGTCAGGGAAATAAAATCCCGCATGCTGTGCAGCCTGGCCAAAAAAAATTTTTTAAGCCAAAGTTTACTAAAAATAATATTAATAAAGATTTTTAAATAAAAAATAAATTTATGACACAATGATAAGATAGATAATAAAAAGTGAAAGTCGCTCAGTCTTCATGGAATTCTCCAGGCCAGAATACTGGAGTAGGTAGCCTTTCCCTTCTCCAGGGGATCTTCCCAACCCAGGGATCGAACGTGGGTCTTCCACATTGCAGGCAGATTCTTTACCAACCGAACTATGAGGGAAGCCCCTAAGATAGATAATAGACATCCTATGCGACTGTTTGGGGTATAACAGCTAAAAAAATTCCAGAAGTCAGTAGATCTGTATTTAATATTCTTCACAGATGTTGTAAGCATGAAGGAGGAGAAGGAGGAATAAACTATGAAATATAAATCCAATTCAATTTTACTTTATTTTTCAGCATACAGGAAAACTACTGGAGAATCTATGAAGAGCAAAAAAAAACACTCAATAAACAAAATACACAATAACATAAATTCTAAGAAAATATATGATGTATTTAGCATAATATATAAGGTATAAAATATATAAAAATTTGCTCACACCAAAGGATATGTTTTTGGTCTTCTTAAATTTAAAAAAAGGTTAAATATTTATGTATATGATCCATAGAAATAAATTTTTTTTCTTATTTATGTTACTGTATTATTACTAAATCAATTATTTTCTGAATCCTAATTCATCTCATAGTAGGAAACACCTGATTACATACAACATGGCAATTTTTGAAAACAATGCACAAATCACATGATTTTTATACAATGTAAATGTACTTTTTAAGCTTTCGGGTGTGATTGAATTACGTGCCTTTATTAAAAGATTGGTCTACCAAATTCACACTAATTGTTGACAGTCAAAACAGCCTTTTAGCATCATCTGTTCAGCCAACACGACCACTAGTTTGACCATGTCTCCTTGTGCAGGAACCCCCCAGTGTTTATGAGACAGTGTCTCAAAAGGCAGTGTGGGTAGTGTTTAGAGATTCCAAAGCCTGGGTTCAAAGTCCAGTTGCACATGTTGCTAGAAGTGGCCTTTGAGCAAACTGACCTCTTTGTGCCTCTTATTTCTCATCTGTAAAATGGGAGTGATAAAGATACCTGTTTCTTTGGTATAAAGATCAAATAAGTTAATAGGTCTAATGAAATGCTTACAAAAGCATTTCTCATTTGACTCAATGAATGCCAGCTCTCTACCTACATTATTATATCTTCTCTCCTTTACCTTCAGAGGAGAGAGCCCACCAATCCTCCCCACAGCAATATTGCAGCTTCCTCTCTCTCCTCTAAGTCTCATCTTATGTTACCTGGGGCTGAGGATGGCATTCCTGGCATTCCCAGCATGCTCTGTGGCATGTGGCTGAGCTCAGGCTGGCCTTCCTTTGAGTTTAGAATGTGGGGGTACTTAGTGCCCTTGGTTCTCAGTCACCATTCTGGGACAAAAGGAAAAAGTTCATTTGGCAGGCTGGCACGTCCCTTTGTGAAGCTTCAACATTCGTGCTTCCAGCACGGTTTGCTTTCTGCTTGAGCAGAGCGTATTCGCCTCACCCAGTTTAACACAGTGTTTGTCAAACAGAGGGCAGGAAGCCATGGCCTCACTCTAGCATTATGCAAGTATCCAAAAATTTTTTTTAAACTCCCATGAACACAGATCTCTCTAACCCTACCCCTCCTCTGCCTATTCTCTAGAGTGGTTGAGTGAGTCAAAACATTTTGAAAATCTTAGTTTGAAATATCTAGTTAATATTTTAAACCCTCTATTGCTTGAACTTTCTGTCAGAGTAAAAGTCACATTTTCCCTAGGCAGGCTCCTTAATCTATTTGCTGTAAGAAATTGAGCTAGTGGCATTTTTTTTTTTAATTTCTTTGTTTAGGTTTTGCTTTTGTTTTTTTCAGTGGAAATCTTTCCTCTGAATCTTAAGTTGTGTTTGGCATTTTCCTCCGGGAAGATCAAAACATTTAAAAAAAATTAAACTCGGAGTTGGCATAAAATAAGAACAAATAGAAAATGTTGGCTGAAAACTCCATATTCACAGAGTTTTCCAGAGGCAAATGTTATAGCTAATTATTTCCATATTTGCTTGGGAAATAGTCTGAACCGTGTGAGTCTTTATTATTCATCTGTTTGGTAGGTGGTTAAATGTAAGCAAAGAGCTCTTTTCCTAACAAGCTTATACAGAGTGAAGTAAGAAAGAGAAAAATAAATATTGCATATTAACACATACATATGGAATCTAGAATAATGGTACTGATTAACCTATTTGCAGGGTAGGAATAGAGATGCAAGAACAGACTTGTGGACACAGCAGGGGAAATAGAGGGTGGGACTAATTGAGAAAGAAGCATTGATACATACCCTACCATGTGTAAAATAGCCAGTGGGAGGCCACTGTAAGTAGCACACAGGGTGCTCTGTGAAAACCTGGGGGTGTGGGGGCGGGGTGGAAGGGACGCTCATGAGGGAGGGGATGCATGTGTACTTACGGTTGGCTCACCTTGTACAGCAGAAACCAACACAACATTGTAAAGCAATTATCCTCCAATTTTAAAAAAAAGTAAGTGGAAAAAAAAATCTGCTTACTATAATGAAAAATGCTGTGCAATGTACTTGACCACAAGATGTAAGCTTCTGAACAACCTTGAACTAATTTTAGATAATCATTTTCACATTGTTTTTCTTCTTGTTTAACTGCAAAACAGGATTTTTAAAAAATAATCCAGGATGTAGAAAAGAACACAGGGGCTTCTGAATCTCAAAAATAAATACATGATTAAGGCCTAACTCATTAGAAAAATGGACATCTCACCAAAGCAGTAGTATATGATGGGTCTTAAACTGATGAGGGTTTTAGAAAATGACTAAGGTTCTTTATTTTTGTTTCTCCTCTGATTCCTATTGCCTGTTCAATCTATTTAATGTGGGATATATTTTATTTGTAACAAAATTATAGACAATTTGGCATCAGAACAATGAAAATGAAGAAAGAACTTAATATGCTAAAAGAATGAAATTGTCAATCAGGGCAAGAAAATTTTTATTAGGTACAGTTCAGTTCAGTTCAGTTCAGTCACTCAGTCGTGTCCGACTCTTTGCGACCCCATGAATCGCAGCATGCCAGGCCTCGCTGTCTATCACCAACTCCTGGAGTTCACTCAGACTCACATCCGTCAAGTCAGTGATGCCATCCAGTCATCTCATCCTCAGTCGTCCCCTTCTCCTCCTGCCCCCAATCCCTCCCAACATCAAAGTCTTTTCCAATGAGTCAACTCTTTGCATGAGGTGGCCAAAGTACTGGAGTTTCAGCTTTGAACATAAAACATTATATTAGTTTCTGGTATATAATATAATGATATGATGTTTGTATATATTGTGAAATGATCACTATACTAAGTCCAGTTAGCATCCATCACCATTTATAGTTACAGAATTGTAGACAAAAATTTTTTTAAAAAGGAGGACACGAACAAAATGATAAGGGTAAAATCTGAAAGTTAGTGATGTTAAATTATAGTATTTTTATTCAAAAGTCTGTGATTGGGTATCCTTGAAACTACCTCTTTACAGTGACCATTAATTCAACTACCCTAAAACAGAGCTGCCTGGGCATCTAAACAATAGTGAGTTCGTGTCTGCCATATGGGCTTCCGTGGTGGCTCAGTGGTAAAGAATCCACCTACAATGCAGGATTGTGGGAAACAATCCATCTGCAATGCAGAGACCAAGTTGATCCCTGAGTTGGGAAGATCCCCTGGAAGAGGGTACAGCAACCCACTCCAATATTCTTGCCTGGGACAATCCCATGAACAGGGGAGCCTCGTGGGCAACATTCCATAGGATCCCACAGAGCTGGACATGACTGAAGTCATCTAGGACACACATATCAGCCGTATTCTCTAATTCAGCCCAGATCATCCTAGATGAGACCAATGGTTATTAATTTATCCCACCCTCACATGATTTACAAAGAAGGCAATGGCAATCCACTCCAGTACTCTTGCCTGGAAAATCCCATGGACAGAGGAGCCTGGTAGGCTGCAGTCCATGGGGTCCCTAAGAGTCGGACATGACCGAGCGACTTCACTTTCACTTTTCACTTTCATGCATTGGAGAAGGAAATGGCAACCCACTCCAGTGTTCTTGCCTGGAGAATCCCAGGGATGGGGGAGCCTGGTGGGCTGCCATCTATGGGGTCGCACAGAGTCGGACATGACTGAAGCGACTTAGCAGCAGCAGCAGCACGTGATTTAAGAAACAGATATTACTTTTTGGTGACAAATTGGTAGCTTCAGTGGTCAAAGAAATATCAGCAGAGAGAAGACCACAGGGATGAAATAATAGAAACTTGCAGTTTTTAGCAAAAATGTCTAAGAATGCATGGGCTCTTAGAAATTTCAGTGGGTGAGTAAAAACTCTGGTGAGACTGGGAGGTTATAAGAATCTAACAAGATTACTATTTTGAGTTCATTTCCAGATGTTCAGAATGATTTACAATGCTGTAAATCAAGATAATCTGTATTAAATTGTTTGGTATTATATTTCTACTTTCATTTTAGTGCCATGAGAGAAAAAAGTTCTGTCCTATCTGATGAAGATATGTTTCACTTAAATATACTGTAATTACCTAAAACGTAATTTCAGACTCTTCTAAAAAAATCAGAAATGAGAAACCATATACCTATTTCACCATTTTATTTTTTCCATGATCATATCAAGAAGTCAGATGATAATTATATCATCCAGAAAAAAAGAACTTCCTAGTAGTCACTGGAATATGTACAAGATGAAGTTTTAAACAGCTGATTATCTACATCATGTATTTATCTGTCTCCATTAGTACTGAGTAATCTCATTCAGAGGCTCCCTTAAAAAAAAAAAAAAAAACACATGACAAATATTACATTACTTTGTTTTCCAAACAGATTGTTCAGAGATTTTCAATGACGGGTACAAGCAGAGTGGATTTTATAAAATCAAACCTCTCCAGAGCCCAGCAGAATTCTCTGTTTATTGTGACATGTCTGATGGAGGAGGATGGACTGTAATTCAGAGACGATCTGATGGCAGTGAAAACTTTAACAGGTGTGCTAGTTATGACATAAGGATTTATTTGGAGTGGGAAATATGAGGTTTACAGAAGTTAAGCCTCTTTATTATACCTGAAGTGCGTTAGAACTTCATTCTTTCTAAATGAAAGTACATTAGCTAATCAAGAAGATATTGTGGGTAGGGGTAGAAGTGTGCAGCTTGGGTACTGCAAAGGTCCGTTTGGATTTTGCTAAAGTCAGCTTTCACTTTCATTTTTTAGAGACTGGAGTGACTATGAAAATGGCTTTGGAAATTTTGTTCAAAAAAATGGTGAATATTGGTTGGGTAATAGAAATCTTCACTTATTGACCACACAAGGTAAGGTTATACCAAATTCGCTGGAAATATAACAAAGGGAACATAACTGTTTTTCACTAAATCCTAGACAATAGAACTAATTCAGTAACTACTATGATTTGCAGATGGCCAATAATCCCTTTTGGGAAATAATCTCCTTTGTAAAAGGTGGCTGCTTAGACCTAGGTTGTGGGAGAGATATTTCTCACATACATTTTTTTTCTGTTTCTGGGAAGGAAAGCTACTGTCATAATCATTCTTTTAAATGACTTATATTACTCAAAACATATATATTGTATGTATAACAAGCCACTTACAAATTTAGTGACTTAAAACAACAGCTCTTTATTGTTTCTCACAAATATACAGGGCAGCTGGGTGGTTTTGCTCATTAGGGCTGGGCTCTATTGCTCTTGCTGGGCTTGCTCATGAGCTGGTGATCAACTTCCTCATCAGTGGGAGGCTGGCTGCCACTCACTCCACATGGTCTGTCATCTTTCAGCTGGCTAGCCTGGACTTGTTATTGAAGGAGAGTTTTAAGAAAGAGAATGAAAGCACATAACTTACTTGAGACCTAGACTCAGCAATGGCACACAGTCACTTACACTGCCTTCTGTTTTGGTGAAAGCGAGTCATAGGACCAGCTCAGATGTAAGGAGAAAGGAAATAGGCCTAATGGGAGGACTTACAAAGTCCCATTGCAAAGGGAAAGGTGAAGAATTGAGGAATTATGGCTGGTTTTGGAATAAAATACAATGTGTTTGTTAGCCATCCGTATGTCTTCTTTGGAGAAATGTCTATTTAGTTCTTTGGCCCATTTTTAAATGAATATTTGTAAAGTGATCACACAGTGAGCACTCAACTACATGTCTTCTGTCTTGATCATTAGTCTCTCCTGCTCTCTGAGAGCTTTAACTACCAGCACTGGACTTGAGTCTCAAGTCTATTTCACTAACTCAGAATTTCAGTCCCAGACCTCTATTTCCATTTTCTACTTTCCGGGATATACCAGAGAAACATACAGATCAGCATGTCCTGAGCTAAACTCATCATCTGCTTCCTAAAACCAGCTCTGTTTCCTGCATTCTGTATCTCCGTGAATGATGTTGTCATCCGCAGAGTCGCCGTAATTAGAATTTCCAGGGTCCTTATCTGCTACTCCTTCTCTCTCGCCTTCCACAGTCAGTTCTGAACCAAAGCCTGACTATTCATCTTTCAAAATGCTTCTTAAGTCTTTTCATATTTCTTCCTTAGTGGCAAAGCTTCAATTTAGTCCCTTATCACCTCCCACTTGGACTGTCACAGTAATTTCTGCCTCCATTTTTACTCCTTTCTGCAATACTTAAATAAATAATGACCATGTTTCATTCTTTTCTTAAAAAATAAAAAACAGCAAAAGCAAAAGCACCTTCATGGCTTCTCTGATGCCTAAGGAGGAAGTTACAGCTGTGCAGCCCAACGTTTTCTCAGCTCCAGAACTCTCTAACTAACTTTGAACTTGCATTTGCCACTTTTCACCTGAAATATTTAATTAAACTCTGGTACTGAAAAGGGACTTATAATTTTATAAGCAAGTCATACCCTTTCACTTATTATTTCACCTCTTTTCTCTATTTGGCAAAAATCTTACTCAGGTTTAAGGTCCAGAGATATGCCTTTTTCTGGGCAGCTCCCCTCTGACCCCCAACTCTATCCCCCAGGGTTCAAGGCAGACATGCCATTCTGTCTTCTAAGCTTTGTTTGCTCTTTTTGTAGACCTGGATACTGAGCTTGTAATAGTATGATGATATTCTTTTCTGCTTCTCTCTCTGAGAAGATCATTCATGTTCTGAATGATCTCTTACTCTTTATATATGACACATACTGGGGCTGAGCATCTATCAGTTGCATTTGTTGAGCATCTTTCTTCCTCTTGTCTACTTCCCTCCTGGGGCAGCCAAACCTGGTGCCTCTCTGTTTTCCACTCAGGCATTTGCTTGGCTTCTGTCAAACTCCTGTGTGCTAGCAGCAGGTCTTCCGGTCCACTGGCATTGCCACCATGATTGACACTTGTGTGAGCAGGTAAATTTAACTACAGCATACTTGAGTAAAACTAATTTGGTTAGTTGAAAGTTTCCTAGTGACACTCAAAATCTGTATTTACTCAATGCAATCCATTTTATGGAATATACACAATGTTACACTTATTGAAAAGAGTGCTTGCATCTTTTTAGAAATAGTTTGATTCGTCTGGCTACTGTTAAGTATTTTAAGTATTTTTAGATTCAGAAATCTTCCGTTTATGAATTTTACATTATGTCATATACAGTTTGTCAAACGTCTCCCTTTTGGTTTTCTGGCCTACATTTTCCTCTTTGGGGGTTATTTTAGGAGACTTAGCACACTTTGTGGACCTATGAAGGAAATCACCTGATACCTAATTTGCCAGTTTAGTGGAACATTATACTTTGACACTAAGAATAAAAGTTATTTAGCTCCATTTCTCTATTTTATTCAATAATCCACCTCATAGAGTAATGCTTGATCAAAAAACAATCACACACGACAATACTTTGACCTAACACTTTGAGATTTATAGGCTATCACTTTCACTATCAACATAGTATATACTTATCAAATAAAAGTTGGAAAGTCTGAAAGAAAAGAAGAATAAAAATAAAGCTTTCCTGGTTACCATTCCAAAATATTAATTGTTCCATGGTCATTGATGTAATTTTTTGATATTTTATCATTAATATTTATATATATTAGATACAAATTTTATGGGGAAGCTTTCTTTAATATTGTAATGATACAAACTTTATAAAATATTTGGTATATATATTTCTTCCTGAGGATTGCTCTTGAGCTGTAATTCATTCACCTTAACTACTGAACAGTATTCTGGTTTATAAATACACTGGAATCTGGTTATAAAGCCAACTATAGATTGATATTATTTCTTGCTAGAAAAAGATTTATTCCAGAAAGATTAATGTTTATCTGATACATGAATATTATCTAGTTATATACTGCATATAGATATGACTATCTACTATATTGATATTATCTAATAATATATGGGCTTCATATATGTATCAGTCAGTTCAGTTCAGTTCAGTCTCTCAGTCATGTCCGACTCTTTGCGACCCCATGAATCGCAGCACGCCAGGCCTCCCTGTCCATCACCAACTCCCGGAGTTCACTCAGACTCACGTCCATCGAGTCGGTGATGCCATCCAGCCATCTCATCTCTGTCATCCCCTATTCCTCCTGCCCCCAATCCCTCCCAGCATCAGAGTCTTTTCCAATGAGTCAACTCTTCTGCATAAGGTGGCCAAAGTACTGGAGTTTCAGCTTTAGCATCATTCCATCCAAAGAAATCCCAGGGCTGATCTCCTTCAGAATGGACTGGTTGGATCTCCTTGCAGTTCAAGGGACTCTCAAGAGTCTTCTCCAACACCACAGTTCAAAAGCATCAATTCTTTGGCACTCAGCTTTCTTCACAGTCCAACTCTCACATCCATACATGACCACAGGAAAAACCATACCCTTGACTAGATGGACCTATGTATAATATATATCAAATATATACATATATATTTATCTATTACATATAAGTATATATTTATATGTGTCTGTGTCTATCTTGCATGTACGTGTATATTTACACATCATGTGTAAAATGTACATAGAATTGGGAGGGCCAAAGGATAAACTTATTTCCAAATGGGTGAGTCACCGCGTATGCTCTTTTCTACTTTTGTCAGTTGATGTAGGATTATTTTCCAAATAATGTGCCATTCCACAAGAATATAAATATACTGGTTGCCCTGCAACTTTTTCTCTTTTTTTAAAGTGGATTGCACATTTTAATAATGAAAGTGCTTTCCAGTGATGAAGTGGGAGGAAGAGGATCATTAGATGTAAAAGGAGCGATAGAAATCACCGCTGGGGACGATTACATCAAATAGGCCTTAAAATTAAAAGAAAAAAGGGAAGGAAATAGAAAGTCAGTGTAACTAAAAATTTTTGAGTCGATAGTGAATATGGTGAATATAATATGAATATTAACTCAAATATGGTGTAAATTGATTATAAATTAATTTTATAGTGAAAAATAGAAAATTCTCTGAAACACTGAATCCTCCCAGGACCTCATCTTGAACAAGTCTATAAAAACTACTTATGTTGCGGTTAACTGCATTATTTTCAAATCTCAATGGAGAAAATAAACACATCCTTGGAAAAGACTAGACACTGGCAAATTGCCTTCTGACAAGATGGCGATATATTCTTAATGCTGTAGTTTAGATGGTCAGAGCAGAGCACTGCACAGAGCAGCAGCCCGGCCTCCGGATCAGCCGCTTTGTGCTCTTACAGAGTCACGTTCAACGTGGACACAGACCACAATGATCATCAGTGCATTTGTGTTCCACTCTGTATTTTGATATGCTTTAATGCCATATTGTTTCTGTTAACATTCTTCTTTTTTTTTTTAATTGAGCAAGGTCATGTTTAATGAGTAAGCAGTTGATCCAGGATTATGAATCCAAGTCTGTATCTGTCCAGAGGCTAAGCATTCATCTACAAGTGGCATTTATTCTGCCTCTTATTTATTTAATTCCTTTTAAACATTTTTTTTACTGAGGTGCAGTGATGTATAGTATTCTATGTTTCAAATGTATACCATAGTGATTCACAATTTTTAAAAGTTATATTCAGGTTATAGCTATTATAAAATATTGGCTATATTCCCTGTGTTGTGTAGAGAACACTTATATTTTGGGGGGTTAAATCCAATTTAATTATGATTTTGTATAACTGACACTGTATTTTGTATAACTAACATAAAGGAACTGCACATAAGGAACTGTATTTTGTATAATTGACATATAAATTAAATGTAAAGTATATAATTTGATAAGTTTAAAAAATATATACACATATGAAGTTATGAAAAATATCATGATAATAAATATTCATTATCTACTCTCACCAAATTTTCTCATACATTGTGGTAATTCCTCCTTATTTTCCCTCCCAGTCCTTCTTCTCCATTCCTAGGAAGTCACTAACTGAGTTTCTGTCATTATAGGTTAGGGTGCACTTTCTAAAATTATATATAAATGAATCACACAATATGTCTTTTATGTCAAGCTTTTTTTCACTAATATTATTTTAAAACTTGTTGTGTGTAAAATAGTTCATTCCTTTTCACTGTTGAGTAATAACTATTGTATATGGATATGAAACAATTTGCTTATCTGTTGATCTGCTGATGTATATTTGGGTTGTTTCCAGTTTTTTGCTCTTTCAGATAAAATTGTATGAATATTCAGATATGTTATATGTTTATATACTTTTATTACTCTTGGGTAAATGGCTGAATTGTAAATTAGTGTATTCTAACTTTTTTAGGAAGTGCAGAAATGTTTTCCAAAGTGTGCCATTTTACATTTCTACCAGCTATGTATAAGAGGTCTAGTTGCTTCACATCCTTGATAAAGTTGGTATGATCAGTCTTTTAAATTTTACCCATTTTAATAGGTTTGATGTTGTATCTCATTATAATTTTAATTTGCACTTCCTACATATTAATGCTGTTGAGCATCTCTTCATATGCTTACTTGCCATTGCACATCTGAAACTTTCTCCTGACACTTTTTGCCTCTGATTAGGCTGTTTTATTTATTTGGCTGTTATTGAATTTTGAGACTTCTTTACATATTCTGGATATAAATCATTTGTCAAGATATATGACTAGCAAATATTTTCTCCCTGTCTGTGTTTATCATTTCAATTTGTTACCAAATACATATGAATAACAGAAATTCTTAGTTTTGATGACGTCAAATTTACCATCTTTAAAAAATCAGAGATTTGTTACATGGTGTCTGTAACAAAGCATCCCAAGCTGGCTTACAGAAGTGGCAATTTATTATCTCATAGTTCTGAAATCAAAGTATCAGCAGGGGTGCTTCCTTTGGAACGCTGTGAAGTGAAAGTTGCTCAGTCATGTCTGACTCTTTACAACCCCATGGACTGTACAGTCCGTGGAATTCTCCAGGCCAGAATGATGAAGTGGGTAGCCTTTCCCTTCTCCAGGGGATCTTCCCAACCCAGGGACTGAAGCCAGGTCTCCCGCACTGCAGGCAGATTCTTTAGCAGCTGAGCTATCAGGGCAGTGCTGTGTGGGGGAATCTATTCCATGCCTCTCTCCTAGTGCCTGGCAGTCTTTGGCAGTCTTTGGCATTCCTTGGCTTGCAGCTGTCTCTCTCCAGTCCTCCGCTTCCACATGGAATACTCTCCATGTCTCTTCTCCAAGTCTCCCTCTGTGCGTGTCTCTCTCACTGTCCACATTTGCACTTTTTATAAACCCTCCAATCATGCTATACTAGTGGTAGTTACTCAGTCGTGTCTGACTCTGCGACCCCATGGACTGTAGCCAGCCAGGCTTCTCTGTCCATGGAATTCTCCAGGCAAGAATACTGGAGTGGGTTGCCATTTCCTTCTTCAGGGGATCTTCCCAACCCAGGGATTGCACTCAGGTCTCCTGCATTGCAAGTGGATTCTTTACCATCTGAGTAACCAGGGAAGCCCCTCATTCTAATGGCTTCATTGTAACTCAGTTATCTCTGTAAAGACCCTGTTTCCAAATAGGTCACACTCTAAGGAAATCAACCCTGAATATTCACTGGAAGGACTGATGCTGAAGTTGAAGCTCTGATACTTTGTCCACCTGATATAAAGAGCCAAGTTATTAGAAAAAGACACTGATGCTGGGAAAAATTGAAGGCAAAAGAAGGGGTCAGCAGAGAATGAGATAGATTGTATCACTGAGTCAATGGGCGTGAATTTGAACAAACTCTGGGAAATAGTGAAGGACAAGGAAGTCTGGTGTGCTACAGTCCGTGGGATCGCAAAGAGTCAGACACGGCTTAGCGACTGAACAACAAAGATACTGGAGGAGACACAATTAAACCTAAGGCGATGGCACCCCACTCCAGTACCCTGGCCCGGAAAATCCCACGGAGAAATGGGCGTGAATTTGAACAAACTCTGGGAAATAGTGAAGGACAAGGAAGTCTGGCGTGCTACAGTCCGTGGGATCGCAAAGAGTCAGACACGGCTTAGCGACTGAACAACAAAGATACTGGAGGGGACACAATTAAACCTAAGGTGATGGCACCCCACTCCAGTACCCTGGCCCGGAAAATCCCACGGACAGAGGAGCCTGGTGGGCTGCAGTCCATGGGGTCGCGAAGAGTCAGACACGACTGAGCGACTTCCCTTTCACTTTCATGCATTGGAGAAGGAAATGGCAACCCACTCCAGTGTTCTTGCCTGGAGAATCCCAGGGACGGGGGAGCCTGGTGGGCTGCCGCCTGTGGGGTCGCACAGAGTCGGACACGACTGAAGCGACTTAGCAGCAGCAGCAGCAGTGTTGTATCTAAAATACTGCCTAACCTAAGTTCACGAAGATTTGTTTCAGTGCTTTCTTTCTAGAAATTGTATAGTTTATGTTTTAAATTTTAGGCCTACGATCCCTTTAAGTTTTGTACGTGGTAAGAGGTATGGACTAAAGTGTGTGTTTGTTCGTTGCATGTGGCTGTCCAGTTGTTCCACCACCAGTTTTTCTGAAAGACTGTACTTTCTCCGCTGAACTGCCTTTGCACCATGTCAAAACTGAGTTGTCCGTACCTGTGTGGGTCTACTTCTGCCCTCTTTAATCCGTCTGACTTTACCCCAGTATCGCACTGTCTTGGCTGCTGTAGCCGTGCCTTTCAATAGATTCCCTCTCAATAGCTCTCATTTCCTCTGCACTTCCAACAGATCTTATTAGGCCTTTTAACCTTGAATGTTTATTCAAATTCCTCTCAAATTATCTGTGCCTTTGTTACTGTTCTTCATTCTTTATAATTTCATTTGATCCTATTTTTAAATTACTTTACTCTTCAGCTTTGTGAATTAGCTGTTGAACTTAGTTATTGAATTTAAAAATTTTAATCACTGACTTTTTCCCACTTCTAGAATCTCAACTTGATAACTTGAAAAATCTATTTTGGTTAAATCCTATATTTTCCTGTCTTTTAATAACCATTTCAGTTTTTTTTTTCCTCCCTTCAAGCTTATATGTTTAAGTTGATAATTTCAATATTGGACATTTTGCTGATCTGATTTGTTGTTTCTTCTGTCCTTCAGTCATGATTCTTTTTTACTCTGTGCCTGTTGCTTTATTCCGTAATCAAGGAACATTTTTCCTTGAGACTTTATTTATTTAAATTCTTTGACACTTATTTTAAGTTATGCTTTGCTCCAGAGAGGATTTGCCGTTTCTTCTAACAAGTTTGAATTTTCCTGTTTGTTTGTTTTTGTCTTTGTTTTTTAAATCAGTATCATTGATAAATGTAAAAATAATTTTTGCTCTTTTTTTTTTTTAAGAGCTTCCATTTTACTTTACAGTACTCTATTGATTTTGGCATACATTGACATGAATCTGCCATGGGTTGCCAAGAACTTTTAGTAGTTTCAGCTTTTGGATTCATTAGGTCATCTGGTTCCTAGGCCACTTGGAATATAAACATCTAGGCTTTTTATTTTATGTAGCAATATGTTTAATGACTCATGTACCAGAAGTGCAATTATGTATTAATTCCTGACTGAATAAGCACATTCAAGCATATTTCTTCACTTAATATTACCTTATACTCATCATTGATGCTACTAGACAGCCTAGGTATCAACTAGGTATCAACCTTGAGATCTGAAATAAATATATCAGTAAATTAATATTTTCCAAATTATTAGCCTTTTAAGTTTTTATTTTACATGTGATGTTTACTTTGGGGTAGTAAAAATTGTCTTTATTTTTTCCTGTGTCATCTATTGAACCTGATTTTCAAAAGCCTTGCCTACAGAGGTTGAATTAATGTACCTTTCTATTTTTTAGGGCTATATTGCTTGAATTAGAAAAAAAATGTTTAACTGCTCAACCATTAGGGATTCATCTTTTTGTGTTACTATATGAGTCTCTGAACAAATATCTTTTTACAGCCTCTGGAAGAAAGGATCCATAGTAATCCAGTCCACTACTCTCCTCTTTACCTCCTGATTATTTATTCTCCTCCAGGCACCATAGAGGACTTCCCTGGTGGCTCAGAGGGTAAAGAGTCTGTCTGCAATGCAGGAGACTCGAGTTCGATCCCTGGGTTGGGAAGACCCCCTGGAGAAGGAAATGACAACCCACTCCAGTATTCTTACCTGGAAAATCCCATGGACGGAAGAGCCTGGTAGGCTACAGTCCACAGAATCACAAAGAGTTGGACACGACTTCCTGTTCACTTTTCACTTTCACTCTCAGGCACCATAGAAAGTAAGATAAATATGTGCCCTGAGATGATTGTCATTCTACTTTATAAGAAAGACCCTGCTACTTCTTGTACATTTATTTTGCTACTCTGAAGATATATATTTTTTATTATTATGAATACATTGAGATTTTCTTTTTTTAAGAAATACTTTAAAATAGATGAGATGGAAAAACTACATCTAAAAGAATATAAGGAAAAGGATTTTCAATAGATGTATTAAAATCAACCTATCATATAAGAAAGAAATTCAGTGCATAGACACCTATGTAGCAAAGCATTATTAGAATTTAGTAGAACTGGCATGAACAAGCTGACCTGGAACCTGATTTCTCAGCTAGTCACAGGTTCACAAATATTCACTGGCTTTTCCCAGAGAAAATTCTGCTGGGTCTGAATGCCACAGGTTCCTCTTAAAAATCCTTGGGACCTAGATGGACTTTGCCTTCCATAGTAGGAGGAGAGTCATCTGATAGGTCTGCGTACAACCTGGATGCAGCACCTGTGAATAGAGGTTTTGGCAGCCATCTCCAAAACTATCATCTACCTCAATATTTGACGCATGAAGCAATTTGAATGAAACTTGCCTAAACCAGATTTTTATTAATAATAATGAAATCTATCCATATGTTGATAATGGTTTTATGAAAGGTTTCCAGACCCCTTAAATCAAGTGGATTAGACTATTTCATTGAAAGTTGCTAGTGTTAATCATTTTGAATGATGTCTAATTTTATTGTGTGATGCTCCTCACTCACTAAAATAAGAAATAGGAATCACTCATTTAGTTCAGTTCAGTCCACGCCTCTCCAGTTACAATGGCCGGTACCGAGGCTCTGGGTCATTTGCCTTGAGACTTGTGGCTCCAGCCTGACACCTGTGTAGACAGGGCCATTGATGAGGGGGAAGCTTATCAGATGAATGCTGAATAGATTCTGCTGCCGTCATTAGGGAATTCACCCCTTCCTGCCTCTTGTGGTCTAGCCCATTGGCGGTTGTGCCCTATGCTGGAGCTTTGCTATTATGAGGTCCTAAGTTTGTTAGGAAACTCTGCCTATACAGAGATTTTGTGTATTGATTTATCTCTACTCAAGCTGCCGCCCTCTAAATATCTCTTATTTGTCTACTCTTTTCCATATCCAAGCTTCCGTCTTGGTTCAGGCCTTATCATGAGAACTTTTTGTTGGGTATGGTTGACCAGTGTCACCTCACAACCTGTTTACCATGCTTGGGCTTAGAGGACTCTCTCTGAGACACAGATGGCCTGTGGCCTTCTTCTATTGCCTTCTGGAAAGAGTTAGATGCTTATGCAATGTCTTCAGACGCTCTGTGATCCATGCCGCCTCCATCCCCAGCTGCTCCACTCTGCTTGTCTCGCAGTCCCTGTTCCAGCTGCAAGACCTGACTGCCCTGTTCCTTTGCTGTGCTGTGCTTTTGTGAGAGGAGCCCCTCCAGAGACTGGCTCCCACCCCTCAAAACAGCTCTCATTTGAGTAAGGTGCTCGGTCATGTCCAACTCTTTGTGGCCCCGTGGACTATAACCCACCAGGCTCCTCTGTCCATGGAATTTTCCAGGTAAGAATAATGGAACGGGTTGCCATTTACTACCCCAGAGGGTCTTCCCAGCCAGGGACTGAACCCAACTTGTGTCTCTTAAATCTCCTGCCTTGGCAGACAAGTTCTTTACCAGTGGTGCCACCTGGGAAGCCTGCATTTATCAAGCCTCAAATGTTGCCTCTTTGGGGGAAACCTCCTCTTTTGCTTAAGATCCCCTTTGTCTCTGTTTAATGACCAATGTGTACCCTAGTCATGTGCACCCTATACAGAAATTGTCCTTCATTTTCTCATGTCCCTCCCCCAGCATGGTGTATAGTAGTAGTTAGCAAAGACAGATTTGGGGCCAGACAGTCTGAATCCTCATTCTTATGTGCTGTTTACTAACTGTGCCATCTTGGGAAAATTACAGCCTCTCAGCCTCAGCCTCGTGTTCCTCATCTGTACAACAGGGATATTATTGGTGTGCAATGCATGTAATACTGCTTAAATAGAAAATAAAGTTCTGGGAGAATCTTGAAAGAGCAAATACCTAGTGATTACTATCTTTTCTTAACATCAAGAACTTTGTGCAACCCAGGACCTTCAATGTATGGATTTCTCACCCTTTGGCCAGGTTGTCCCTAGCCAGGGGTCAGTTTGGTTATACACATAGAGTCTATGGATTCAGTTATACATGAGGAGTCAAAATAATGATTATAAACTCAAGAAGGAGGGAAAAGAGTTATAGCATCAAACTGAGGTCCAGGGTAAAGTTTGGGGCAAGTCAGTGGAACAACTGAGAGATTATCTGAGTCTGATTAGGAAGTCAAGGGTTTGAGGCTGGACAACACAGAGGAAGCTTGTTGAAATTAAGAAATGGGGCAGGATGACTTCCAGATTGTTACACTGATCACCTGCTGGTGTTTGAGGTTCATCTGTATGTCTGGCTAGAGTGTGAGGATGGATTCTGTTAGGAGGGAGGGTCTTTCCTGTTCCTTGTATCTTTGAGAGGGGTTTTCCCAAAAATGCTCCTAGTCACCTGCCCCACCCTTTACTCCTACCTATGAAGATGGAGTATGTTACTTGGAAAGAGGACAGCAACCACTGGGGCACATTGCCAGTGATAATCTGTCAAAGATTCTGAGCATGAGGTATGGGTTTATCATTCTTCTCATTTCCCAGGAACAATGGGGTGCGCTGGCCTGTGTGTCTACCTTACAGACTCATGTTGACTTCTGATGTGCTGCCTACAAGTGTAGCACAAGTCTTCTCAGCCTCAGCAACACTGACATTTTGACCAGATGAATTTGGGTTGGGGGTGGGCTGGGGTTTGCAAACTCTCTTCTGCATTGTAGGATATTTAGCTATATCCTTGGGCTCTACCAGCTGACACCCATAACATTCCTAGTTATGCTAGCCCAAAACATCTCCAGATATTGCAGCTTGCATTAACCTCCCCCCTTACCCCCGCTGAGAAGCACTGCCTAAACAAATGTGGGAGATTGGCAGACCACTTTGCTGTTTCTGTTTAGTCACTAAGTTGCGTCTGACACTTTGCTACCCCACGGACTGCAGCACACTGGGCCTCCCTGTCCCTCACTATCTCCCAGAGTTTGCCCAAGTTCATGTCCATTGAGTTGGTGATGCTATCCAACCATCTCATCCTCTGCTGCCCTCTTCTCCTTTTGCTTCCAATCTTTCCCAGCATCAGGGTCTTTTCCAATGAATTGGTTTTTACTTCAGCTGGTCAAAGTATTGGAGCTTCACCTTCAGCATCAGTCCTTCCAATACATATGTGGGGTTAATTTCCTTTAGGATTGATTTTATCCCCTTGTTATCCAAGGAACTCTCGAGTCTTCTCTAGCACCACAGTTCTTCGATGCTCATGGATCACTGCCTTGTTGTGGTGAAGGGGCTTGTGTAACTCAGTGAAGCTATGAGGCATGCCATGCAATGCTACTCAAGATGGATGGGTCATAGTGGAGGGCTCTGATAAAACACGGTCCACTGAAGGAAGGAATGGCAAACCACTCCAGTATTCTTGCTGTGAGAACCCCATGATCAGTATAAAAAGACCACTTGGACCTGACACCAAATTGTGCCTCTCATTTAGTCTCATCAGCAAACAAAGCTGCTATTTTGGGCTCCATTTTTATTCTTCCTTTTAATACAACTCATTCAGAACCCAGATGAGAGTCTCTTCAGCACACTCAGGGAATTGCCTAGGATGGTTGTCTTGGTCCTGGTTGGACTGGGCCTCTGTCACCCCCAGTGAGTGCTTCACCCCCAGGATAACTGTTCCTCTTGTAGTGTTCAGAGATTAGGAAAGAGAAGGCCTCAGTTTGTGTCACTGGCTGACACATGTGGCCAAAATTTAAGAGGAGAATCCATCAGGTCCCCTGAACATCTAACCCTCAGATGAGTCACATAGCCTCAAAAGTTGAATCCAAGGCAGACGGTGGCCCCCTTAAGCAGGTTGACAGCCTCATCTCAGCAGCCAGCTGGTAGGCAGACCAGCTTTGGTCCCAGCTACATTTTCTGGAAAGGCAAATATAAGATAATTTTTGAGGTTGGAAAAGTTCCCTGCAGGGCTTATGTGCACAGTCAAAACCCAAAGCTAGGCCTGCAAAGTTTGGCTTGGACATTCTAGAGGCATTTTGCCAAACTTGGGCCATGTTCCTGGCTAAGCATCACCCGCGGGCACTGTGCCCCAGACAGACCCAATCCACAGAGCAGAAAGGCTTAGTTTTCAGCTCTGCAGAGGCAGCAGCCTTTAGGCTAATTAATAAATCATCAACGCATTTGTGGTGTGAAAAATGAAATATTTATGTTCACCAGAGTAATATTTCTGTCTTGCAGCCCCATGCTCTGTTGATGCCTGATGGAGGATGAAGTAAATACCAGCTGGTGTAGAATGAGTGGAATATAATTACTCTCTACAAAGTTAAGAGAATATTAAAACACAGAAGTCACAGGCACTGGCACTCATCTCTCTCTGACTCCACTGCCCAGTAACTGGCATCCTGACCTGATGTTGGCTTCATTGCAGATTTCAGCAGTGGTCTCTGTAGAGAGCTTGGTTGTCAGAAAAGAGGAAGCAACTGGAATACAGGCTGCTGAGCAAGGCGGGAAGTCAGCCACCTTCCAGGAGCAACGGGAGGAGATTTCCCTCGTGCCTGACTGACACTATGGTATTACGGGGAAAAAATGTAGCTCTGGAACTAGAGAGATCATGTTCTGAGCCCCACCTCTGAAATTTACAAGTCATGTGACCTTTGTCAAGGCCTTTCATGTCTCTCTACACCTTAGTTTACCTGCCTAGAAAATAAGGGTAATGCTGCATTATGTAATAAAAGAACTGCGTTTCAGAAATTACTAGACAGTGTTTTGTATATGACTGAGAGATAGAGATGAAATGTGAGATTTGTAAGGAGCTTGGACCCCAAACCCACTAACCTTATATCTTAAATAGATGGCAGTGGAAATACAAAGGAAGGAGCATGGTGCAAGGCAAGACTGGCAGGTCATAACCTGTAGACTCAAAGGTGACTCAGTTGTAAACTCAAGAGCAGGGAAAAGGAGTGTCTGAGCTTAGTGTGGCTTTAGGCAGCCTATCTGCTCATGGGTGGGGTTGTGGTCCTGCTTTGTTAGTTGATTGTCATCCAGTACTAGAGCTTGCTAGTCATTGGGCAAAGCCAGTGTTGAGATATTGAGATGGAAGGCTTTGGGAGAGTTCTCACAGATTAATATTCCATGGGATCAGGAGTTATCTGGTGGGCCAACATCCTAGACTTGGATCTCCCACCTCAGAGGTTCAGGTTCAGTCCCTGGCTGGAGCACCGAGACTTTTTGGAGGTCTAAGGTGTTCTGTCAGCCTTCCATGGGTGTTCTGTAGGAGTTGTTCCACATGCAGATGTATTTTTGATGTATCTGTAGGGAGGAAGGTGATCTCCACGTCTTACTCTTCCATCCTCTTGAAGGCCCCCGTCAAGAGCGGGGAAAAGGAAGACACCCATCACAGGAGGCTAGAACATCAAAAAGGAGATCACACCCAGTGAGAGGAGAGGGTGGAGATGGGGGCTGTGCTTGGGGGTGGAACTGAGGTCAGTAGTGTAAGAGGAGCAATAATCAGGGGATTCCTTCAGCCTTAGAGAAGGGTGTGTGTGTGCACGCGCTCATGCGTGCATGAACAAGTGAGTGGGCAGAGAGCAGGGTCTGTGGTGCCCTCCATAATTACCCGTTATCACATAAACACAATTGTCACTCAGCCGAGTTTCCACCATAGAAAGACTACTCAGTTCCCTCTGTTCCTTTCTGATTTTCTCTCTGTCCTTTGTTTTCCATGTTGAGTCCCTAGGACCTTCTGGCCAATCTGGATCCTGCAAGTCAGTCCTGTTTATGTTAGGGAGGTCTTGCCCTCACAATAGTTACTCTCTTACCTTTACTAGGATCTCACTTTGAAGGTCCATCCTCACCTCTGTGTAGAATCACTGTATCATTAGCGCTGCCCAGCATCGAAGGTGGAAGGTATATGATGTCCAGTGAATGTGGAGGTGGTATAAAAGTCATCTGTATCTTTTAGGGGATTCTGCAGGGTACCAAAGTCCCTGTCCTTGAAGAGCAGAAGCTCTTACTTTGATCCAATATGATATCCATTAAATAATTAGAGAACAAATTGTGTGCCTTTGAATGTTTTAAAGTTTAACGGGCTGTAAGTATTCTAGGGAGAAGAAGAATAAAATCTATTTTTCTTAGCACTTATTGTATGAACTCACTGCTCTAAGACTATTACATAAATTATTTTACTTAATCCTTATAGCCACCTTGTACAGTTGGAAAAGCAGCCTCCAAGTAACTAATTTGCCCTCCATCAATAAATACGGAATTGATGGCATATATTCAGTCACTAAGTCATGTCTGACTCTTTTGCGACCCCATGGACTGCCAGGATCCTCTTCATGGGATTCTCCAGGCAAGAATACTGGAGTGGGTTGCCATTTCCTCCTCCAGGGGATCTTCCCAATAAAGGGATCAAACCCATGTCTCCTGAATTGGCAGGTGGATTCTTTACTACTGAGCCACCCAGGAAACCTGGAAGAGATGTCAGCAGAATTCAAACCCAAGTCTACTGCTTTCAGGGTCTATGTCTGTTCCATCTCTCCTTCTGCACTCATCCCCATCCCTCTTCACTTCTTTCCACTCTCCTTTCTTCATTTGCAAGTATTTCTTCATTTGCTTTACAAGTATGGTAATATTGTTAGAACCTACTATTGATTGTGTTCAAGTTGATAATATGCCAACTTAAAAAAACAGATTCCTTGTAAATTAATTTGGCCATGTGACGTAATTCTGGCCAATGGCATGTAAGTAGAGAGGACGAATTCAGCTTACCTGGTGCCTGGCTATCCTCCTCTTCCCTGGGAAGAAGACTTGATGTTCAAGGTGAAGCTGCCATTCCGTGAGCACTAGCTGATGGACTATAAGCCTGTGTGTGCTAAGTCGTTTCAGTCACGTTTGACTCTTTGTGACCCCGTGGACTGTAAGCCTGCAGGCTCCTCTGTCCATGGGATTCTCCAGGCAAGAATACTGGAGTGGTTACCATGCCCTCCTCCAGGGGACCTTCCCAACCCAGGGATCGAACTCACATCTCTTATGTCTCCTGCATTGGCAGGTGGGTTCTTTACCACTAGCGCCACCTGGGAAGTCCCACATATAATCCCAGTTGCCATCAAATATAGGACTTGCCCTTAAGACACAGGTCGTTGGTCTTGGAAGACACAATCCATCTCTGGACTCCCTGTTTTCGGACTTGTTCAAATTACTGTTTTCAAGGCTTAACAAAGGCTTACTTGTAGTAAAATGCAGTCTCTAACTTCCTTTAGTTAGATGTACTAAAACATTTTTAAAAAAATATTGCAAAAAATTGAACAAATCAAACAAAAGAAAACTCATAGATACATAGAACAGAGTGGTGGTTACCAGAAGGGAAGGGGTGGAGGGAAGTGGATCAACCTTTTCTGAGAGACAGAAACTAAATTTTTGGTGGTGAACACACTCTACTGCATAATACAGTATGATAAAACAGTGTTTCACGTGTATTGTTGCACAGGTGAAACTTGTGTAATGCTATAAACCAATGCGACTTCAATAAAAACAACAAAAACTCCCGTTCACCACTCAGGGTAAACCACTGGTGACAGGGGACTAGTGTTTACCTTCCTATACTCATTCTACACTTCCTAAATTTGTAGACATATATATGCTCACATGTATATTTTTAGGAAATTACTGGTGTGCTCTATTTTTCTGTAACATTTCCTTTCCTCTTGTATGAAACTATGATTTGGAACCCTGCTATTTAAACTATTCAGATATTTATTAGGCTGTTTTCTCTATATGTCTGTTAAGCTGTGGTTTTCAAATGGAGATAATTTTGCTCCAGTCCCACAGACTGCCTTTCGGCAATGTCTAGAAACATGTTGTCATATGGCAATGTCTTGAAGCACGTTTGGTTGTCATAACTGTTGGGAGAGGGGTGCCAGGAAAGATAGAGGCCAGAGATGTAACTAAACATCCTGCAATGCACAGGACACCCTCACCTGACAAAGAATAGTCCAGCCCCAAATATCAGGATTCAGCTTGAAATGTCACTGCTGAGGCTGAGAGATCTTGCTATTGTGTATTCCATAATGTGGTATAGTCATATCACAATTTGTTTAAATGGCCCCGATTAAACCACCATAGTAACCAAGACTGTCTCTAACAGCGCTGAAAAGAACACCATTGCCCATATATTTTGATACTATGGATTCATGCTTTTTAAGAATAAATTTTTGTTCATGGAATGCTTGGAAAAAGAATATGCACAGTTAATATCTAGATGCTGCTGCTGCCAAATCACTTACCAAACAGCCTTCCTTAATTTATATCCCTGCTAAAAGTGCAATAGATATTGCCCATTTCCCCGAATCTTCACAAACATTAGGCATCATCAAGCTTTTTAATCTTTGTGGAACAATAGGATTATTGTTGTTTAATTTTCATTCTTTGATGTGAATAAGGTTGAGTATCATTTTGTCTGTTAATTGACCACTTTATTTGCTTTTATGTGAAATGGTTCATCTATTTTTTTCTTTTTAAACGGAGGGTAATTGCTTTACAATATTGTATTGGTTTCTGCCATATATCAACATGAATCAGCCATCGGTATACTTATGCTCCCTCCCTCATTAACCTCCCTCCCACTTCCTACCCCATCCCACCCCTCCAGGTTGTCATAGAACATTGGATTTGAGCTCTCTGTGTCATACAGAAAATTTCCACTGGCTGTCTAATTTTATATGCAGTATTATCTGTGTTTCAGTGCTATTCTCTCAATTCATCCCACCCTCTCCTTCCTGCCCTGTGTCCACAAGTCCATTCTCTGTGTCTCTATCTCTATTGCTGTTCTTTAGATGGGTTCATCAGTACCATCTTTCTAGATTCCATGTATAGTCACTAGTATATGATATTTGGGCTTCCCTGGTGGCTCAGAGGGTAAAGCGTCTGTCTGCAATGCAGGAGGCCTGGGTTTGATCCCTGGGTCAGGAAGATCCCCTGGAGAAGGAAATGGCAACCCACTCCAGTACTCTTGCCTGGAAAATCCCATGGACATAGAAGCCTGGTAAACTATAGTCCATGGGATCACAAAGAGTCGGACACGACTGAGCGACTTCACTTTCTTTCTTTCTTTCTATATGATATTTGTCTCTCTCTTTCTGACTTACTTCACTCCGTAAAATAGGATCTGGATTCATCCACCTTATTAGAACTGAGTTGAATGTGTTCCTTTTTATGACTGAGTAATATTCCATTGTGTATAGGTACCACAACTCCTTTATCCATTCATTTGTTAATGGACATCTAGTTTCTTACACGTCCTAGTTATTGTGAATAGTGCTGTGATGATCGTCAGGGTGCATGTATCTCTTTCAGTTATGGTTTTCCCAGGGTGTATGCCCAGTAATGAGATTGTTGGGTCATAGTTTTATTCCTAGTTTTTTTAAGGAATCTCCATACAGTTCTCCCTAGTGGCTATATCAGTTTGCATTCCCACCAACAGTGCAAGAGGATTCCCCTTTCTCCACACCCTCTCCAGCATTTGTTGTTTGTAGGTTTTTTGATGATGGCCACTTTGACCTGTGTGAGGTGGCACTGCATTGTAGTTCTGGCCTGCGTTTCTCTAAAACTGAGTGATGTTGAGCATCTTTTCATGGGTTTCTTAGCCACCTGTATGTCTTCTTTGGAGAAATGTCTGTTTAGGTCTTCTGCCTACTTTTTGGTTGGGTTGTTTGTTTTGCTGATATTGAGCTAAATGAGCTGCTTGTATGTTTTGAAGATTAATCCTTTGTCAGTTTGATTTGCTATTGTTTTCTCCCATTTTGAGTATTGTTTTTTCACCTCATTTATAGTTTCCTTTACTATGTAAAAGCTTTTAAGTTTAATTAGGTCCCACTTGTTTGTTTTTGTTTTTATTTTCATTACTTCAGGTGGGTTATAAAGGATCTTGCTGTTATATATGCCAAACAGTGTTCTACCCATGTTTCCCTGCAATAATCTTATAGTTTCTGGTCTTAAATTTAGGTCTGTAATGATCCATTTTGAGTTGATTTTTGTGTATGGTGTTGGAGCATCTCCTAATTCCATCCTACATGTAGCTGTTGATTTTTGTGTATGGTGTTGGAGCATCTCCTAATTCCATCCTACATGTAGCTGGCCAGTTTTCCCAGCACCATTTGTTGAAGACGCTGTCTTTGCCCCATCGAATATTCTTGCCTCCTTTGTCAAAGACCAGGTGCCCTTAGGTGTGTGGGTTTATCTCTGGATTTTCTATCTTGTCCCCTTGGTCTGTACTTCTGTTTTTGTGCCAGTACTATACTGTCTTGATGACTGTAGTTTTGTAGTGTAGTCTGAAGTCAGGCATATTGATTTCTCTAGCTCCATTCTTCTTTCTCAAGATTGTTTTGGCTATTCAGGGTCTTTTGTGTTTCCATACTAGAGCTAATCAATGAATATAGCGAAGTTTCAGAATATAAAATTAATACACAGAAATGCCTTACATTCTTATATACTAGCAATGAAAAATCAGAGAAATTAAGGAACATTCTCATTCACCACTGCAACAAAGGATAGTGATGAAAGAAATCAAAGAAGACACAAACAGATGAAGAAATATACCATGTTCCTGGATTGGAAGAATCAGTGTTGTGAAAATGACTATACTACCCAAAATAATCTACAGATTTAATGCAGTCCCTATCAAACTACCAATGGTATTTTTTATCTACTTTATCTACCAGTTTTCTTTCTAATTTTTGTCTTTTTCTTACTGACTTGTAGGAGTTATTGTATATTGAATACTTTTTTTTTGTATTGTATATATTACAGTCATGTTCTATCTAGTCTAGTTTAGATATGGATGAGTAAACATACATATCCCACCTTTACTTTAATCCTTATTGGGAATCAAATGCCTAATATTAGCTGCTGCTACTGCTACATCACTTCAGTCGTGCCCGACTCTGTGTGACCCCATAGACGGCAGCCCACCAGGCTCCCCCATCCCTGGGATTCTCCAGGCAAGAATACTGAAGTGGGTTGCCATTTCCTTCTCCAATGCATGAAAGAGAAAAGTGAAAGTAAAGTCACTCAGTCTGTTCCTCCTTTATTCATAGTTAGCTAAATCTGTGAAATACCAAGACCAATAATTAACAGAAGTGATATCTTCTTTTACCTATAAAAACGACATTAGAGAGGAAGTCAGATGTTTGTAAACTATGACCCTAACTCTGATCCCCAGAATTGGATAGACTGACCTGCCCCTTCACTTTTCGCCACATGTCAGAGAGCAGTCCAGGGCATGCACCTGTGTTGGCAGGGCTTGTCCTAAGAGGAAGAGGGATGCTCTGAATCAAATGCACAGAGTTTACTCTTTCCATCTTTACCTGTAAGACAAGTCCATACACCATGGGGGAAGAATAAGTGCAGGGACAGAGAGAGGCCAGCAATGTTATGTTAATGATGACCTTTCACCTGGAAGGAAATGAGAGTAAAACATTGCCTTTCTCTTAGTTATAGAGAACTCTCCTACAGTCTTTAAAAGTTTCCACATTTTACTTCTTCCACCAATTTGTTTTCAAATGATTCATCTGACAGGGTGTCAACTTTTCTGTACCACCTCTGCTGTTCATGAACCGTGAACTTCCAGATGTTCAAGCTGGTTTTAGAAAAGGTAGAGGAACCAGAGATCAAATTGCCAACATCCACTGGATCATTGAAAAAGCAACAGAGTTCCAGAAAAACATCTATTTCTGCTTTATTGACTGTGACAAAGCCTCTGACTGTGTGGATCACAATAAACTGTGGAAAATTCTGAAAGAGATGGGAATACCAGAGCACCTAAACAGCCTCTTGAGAAACCTGTATGCAGGTCAGGAAGCAACAGTTAGAACTGGACATGGAACAACGACTGGTTCCACATAGGAAAAGGAATATGTTAAGGCTGTATATTGTCACCCTACTTATTTAACTTATATGCAGAGTACATCATGAGAAATGCTGGACTGGATGAAGCACAAGCTGGAATCAAGATTGCTGGGAGGAATATCAATCACCTCAGATATGCAGATGATGCCACCCTTATGGTAGAAAGTGAAGAACTAAAAAGCCTCTTGATGAAAGTGAAAGAAGAGAGCGAAAAAGTTGGCTTAAAGCTCAACATTCAGAAAATGAAGATCATGGCATCTGGTCCCATCGTTTCATGACATATAGATGGGGAAACCATGGAAACAGTGGCTGACTTTATTTTGGGGAGCTCCAAAACCACTGCAGATGGTGACTGCAGCCATGAAATTAAAAGATACGTACTCCTTGGAAGAAAAGTTATGACCAACCTAGGCAGCATATTCAAAAGCAGAGACATTACTTTGTCAACAAAGGTCCATCTAGTCATGGCTATGGTTTTTCCAGTGGTCATGTATGGATGTGAGAGTTGGACTGTGAAAAAAGCTGAGCACCGAAGAATTGATGCTTTTGAACTGTGGTGTTGGAGAAGACTCTTGAGAGTCCCTTGGACTGCAAGGAGATCCAACCAGATCACCCTAAAGGAAATCAGTCCTGGGTGTTCATTGGAAGGACTGATGTTGAAGCTGAAACTCCAATACCTTGGCCATCTGATGCGAAGAGCTAATTCTTTTGAAAAGACCCTGATGCTGGGAAAGATTGAGAGCAGGAGGAGAAGGTGACAACAGAGGATGACATGGTTGGATGGCATCACTGACTCAATGGACATGAGTTTGGGTAAAGTCCAGGAGTTGATGATGGACAGGGAGACCTGGCATGCTGTGGTTCATGGGGTTGCAGAGTCGGACACCACCGAGCGACTGAACTGAACTGAACTCTGCTATTCAGTGTATCACATATTCTTTCTTGCTTCTCTTTGCACTGAACTATGATTTGAAGGGTAGCAGCTTTCTTCATGTTCAGGGTCCTCACCTTTCTGGCTCTGACTCTGCATGTTATCCTCTGGCCCCTCCTCAGCCCCCTTCAGCCTTCAGTGAGATGTTTTCATATCCACCATCACGTAGAACTAACTTACAAAGAAGATCACTCTGACTTTGTTTTGTTCCTGATTTACTCTTCTTCTTTTTTTAAGTCAATGTCCATTTTCTTCTCCATATTTTAAGAGACCCTTTCTTTATTTTTAGTCACCATTTATTCTAAGTATTTCCTTGTAATTAGTCTTCCTTTACTCTCTCCCTGCTCCCTCTCACTATATAAAATACTTGTATTCACCAGATACCATCCTCAGCTTTTTTCTCATTCTCTACCCCCTGTAAATGCATGATTTTGGCTGTTAAGTGTATAATAACAATTTCAAAATTTTTATCTTTTAACCTCAGCCACACACATACATATTCACACACATGCTTGTGTTTCCACGGCCTCTTGCATATTTATACCTGGCTGTCATACTGCTATTTCAAACTCAACATGACCAAATCTGATTTTTCTTTCTATATTTGTCTCAGTTAATACCATTAGCATCTGTTCAATTAAAAATGTAGGCATCATTCGCAATGCAACTCTATCTATTTTATAAATCATTATTTGATTAAAACTTCAAGGGCTCTGTATATTCCCAAAAGATAAAACTCAAAGTCCTTGGAGTTCTGAACATGTCTTTTTACGTTATGGACCTGTGTGGCTAACTTTGTATGTCAACTTGGTTGGCCACAGTGCCCACATACTTGCTGAAACTGTTACAGATATTCCTATGAAGGTGTGTTTTGGATGAGATTAACATTTAAACCAATGGACTTTAAGTAAAGCAGAGTGTTCTTCATAAGGTGGCGGAGGTCATCCAATAATCTGAAGGTTCAGATAGAACAAGACTGCCTCACTCCCCATCCTACTCTGAGCAAGAAAGGATTCTACCAGTAGCCAGTCTTCTGGCTTGAATTCCAATATTGGTTCTTCCCTGCATCTTCAACCTGTCAGCCTACCCTGCAGACTTTGGATTTACTCAGCCTCCACAACTGCATTAGCCAACTTCCTAAAATAAACCTTTCTCTCTCAATCATTCTGTTGTTTCTGTTTCTTTGGAGAAAGCTGATTAATATAGATAGGGCCTGGTCTTCTATCTTTAAATGAGATAATTCACCTTTTGGAGTCTATTTTTAAAAAAGAAAAAAAGCAGTCAGATAAACAATCAAATACAAGGAACTTCCCTCGTGGTCCAGTGGTTAAGACTTTGCCTTCTAATGCAGGGGCTGTGAGTTTGATCCCTGGGCAGGGAGTTAAGATCCTGTATACTTCATGGCCAGAAAAAAAAAAAAACAAAACACAAAACATAAGACAGAAGCAATATTGTAACAGATTCAATAAAGACTTTAAAAATGGTCTGCATTAAAAAAAAAAAAACACAAACCTTTAAAAACAATCAAACATACTAACCAACCAAATGAAAAAGAGTAAACTGTTTTTCTTGACAAGTAGAAAAACAGTTCAAGCAGCACAAGCCTCTGGTCTAACCGTGTCAAAACCCCATCATTCCAGATACACAGCTCCTTCTTTGGCACCCATGTGCCTGGTTGCGTGCTCGGGTCTCATTTTGGAACACACTTCTGTTTTTCTTTGCCTAACTTTTCTCAGTTACTCCAGGCAGATTTAGAGGTGACCTTCTCTGTGCCCTAATTACTCTTTGCCCCTGTCTTTATTTGAGCAATTCCCGCCCTGAATGGCAGCTTTTGACATCTACCTTCCCCACTGGGGCTCACAGCCCTAGTACCAAGTAGGTTCTCAGTTAATCTCTGTGCAATGGAGGAAATTGAACCTACAACTCACTCTCCTCATTAAATTCTTCTTGCCTGTGGTAGATATAATTAGTTCCTCAAGAGGAGATCAAATCCTGCACCCTCCCCACCAAGTCCCTGACATTCAAGCATCGTCTACCTCATCAATTCCTTTAGCCTTTCAAACATTGTCCTAACCTGCAGCAGGAAGTCCAGGAGACAAAGATGTTTGTCCCCTGGGATCAAAATTCTGCAGCCCTTGGGTGTCCCTCAGGTCTCATGACTCACAAGGGGAACAACTAGTGACTTCAACAAGGGGCTTCTGCTTTTTGCTTGGCTGACTGGCAAGTGTAGAGGTCATCACAATGAGACCATCCCTGACGTTCTATATACCTTGGAGAAGTGGCCAAGTCTCTTCTTTGTAGACTCAGGGCTCCTTGAGGGCACAGGCTGTTCTCTTCTCCTCCTGACTCCCTATTGTGTACAGAATAATTAGATGGAAAAGTGTGTGTTTCTCAGTCCTGAGTGCTCAGCTGCTTCAGCTGTGGGATGTAGCCTGCCATTCTCCTCTGTCCATGGAATTTTCTGGGCAAGAATACTGGAGTGGGTTGCCATGTCCTCCTCCAGGGGATCTTCCTAACCCAGGAATTGAACCTGCATCTTCTGCATCGCAGGCAGGTTCTTTACTGCTGAGCCACCAGGGAAGACTTTGTTTCTTAGTAGCTATTGGTAAATATCATCTTAAGTTGATTGGTATGGTAGAATGTTACTCTATCTGAGAGGCTAGTTTATTGAAGTCAAGTAAACATATGTGATGAGTTTTGGGGGAAGCTAGGGAAATTTTGCTTCTTCCTAAAAATTGCATCTGTAACATTACAAGGTATTACTTCACCAGACATCATACAATTTACTGTGAGCACATGGACATCACCAGATGGTCAACACTGAAAACAGACTGATTATATTCTTTGCAGCCAAAGATGAAGAAGCTCTATACAGTCAACAAAAACAAGACCAGGAGCTGACTGTGGCTCAGATCATGAACTCCTTATTGCCAAATTCAGACTTAAATTGAAGAAAGTAGGGAAAACCACTAGACCATTCAGGTATGACCTAAATCAAATCCCTTATGATTATACAGTGGAAGTGAGAAATAGATTTAAGGGACTAGATCTGATAGATAGAGTGCCTGACAAACTATCGACGGAGGTTCATGACATTGTACAGGAGACAGGGATCAAGACCATCCCCGTGGAAAAGAAATGCAAAAAAGCAAGATGGCTGTCTGAGGAGGCCTTACAAATAGCTGTGAAAAGAAGAGAAGCAAAAAGCAAAGGAGAAAAGGAAAGATACAAACATCTGAATGCAGAGTTCCAAAGAATAGCAAGAAGAGATAAGAAAGCCTTCTTCAGCAATCAATGCAAAGAAATAGACGAAAGCAACAGAATGGAAAAGACTAGAGATCTCTTCAAGAGAATTGGAGACACCAGGGAACATTTCATGCAAAGATGGGCTCGATAAAGGACAGACCCGGTATGGACCTAACAGAAGCAAAAGATACTAAGAAGAGGTGGCAAGAATACACAGAAGAACTGTACAAAAAAGATCTTCACAACCAAGATAATCACGATGGTGTGATCACACACCCGGAGCCAGACATCTTGAAATGTGAAGTCAAATGGACCTTAGAAAGCATCACTACCAACAAAGCTAGTGGAGGTGATGGAATTCCAGTTGAGCTATTTCAAATCCTGAAAGATAATGCTGTGAAAGTGCTGCACTCAATATGCCAGCAAATTTGGAAAACTCAGCAGTGGCCACAGGACTGGTAAAAGGTCATTTTTCATTCCAATCCCAAAGAAAGGCAATGCCAAAGAATGCTCAAATGACCACACAATTGCACTCATCTCACATGCTAGCAAAGTAATACTCAAAATTCTCCAAGCCATGCTTCAGCAATATGTGAACCGTGAACTCCCTGATGTTCAAGCTGGCTTTAGAAAAGGCAGAGGAACCAGAGATCAAATTGCCAACATCTGCTGGATCATGGAAAAAGCAAGAGAGTTCCAGAAAAACATCTGCATCTGCTTTATTGACTATGCCAAAGCCTTTGACTGTGTGGATCACAATAAACTGTGGAAAATTCTGAGAGGGATGGGAATACCAGACCACCTGACCTGCCTCTTGAGATATCTGTATGCAGGTCAGGAAGCAACAGTTAGAACTGGACATGGAACAACAGACTGGTTCCAAGTAGGATAAGGGTACATCAAGGCTGTATATTGTCACCCTACTTATTTAACTTCTATGCAGAGTACATCATGAGAAACGCTGGACTAGAAGCACAAGCTGGAATCAAGATTGCCGGGAGAAATATCAATCACCTCAGATATGCAGATGACACCACCTTTATGGCACAAAGTGAAGAGGAACTAAAAAGCCTCTTGATGAAAGTGAAAGTGGAGAGTGAAAAAGTTGGCTTAAAGCTCAACTTTCAGTAAACGAAGATCATGGCATCCGGTCCCATCACTTCATGGGAAATAGATGGGCAAACAGTAAAAGTGTCAGACTTTATTTTTTGGGACTCCAAAATCACTGCAGATGGTGATTGCAGCCATGAAATTAGAAGACGCTTACTCCTTGGAAGAAAAGTTATGACCAACCTAGATAGCATACTGAAGAGCAGAGACACTACTTTGCCAGCAAATGTCCATCTAGTCAAGGCTATGCTTTTTCCTGTGGTCACGTATGGATGTGAGAGTTGGACCGTGATGAAAGCTGAGCGTCGAAGAATTGATGCTTTTGAACTGTGGTGTTGGAGAAGAGTCTTGAGAGTCCCTTGGACTGCAAGGAGATCCAACCAGTCCATTCTGAAGGAGATCAACCCTGGGATTTCTTTGGAAGGAATGATCCTAAAGCTGAAACTCCAGTACTTTGGCCACCTCATGCAAAGAGTTGACTCACTGGAAAAGACTCTGATGCTGGGAGGTATTGGGGGCAAGAGGAGAAGGGGACGACAGCAGATGAGATGGCTGGATGGCATCACGGACTCGATGGATGTGAGTCTGAGTGAACTCCAGGATTTGGTGATGGACAGGGAGGCCTGGCGTGCTGCAATTCACTGGGTTACAAAGAGTCGGACACGACTGAGCAACTGAACTGAACTGAACTGATGTTAAATTTGACTTTAGCCTGTGATATTGTGCAAGTGTTTTACCTCACTACTCTCAATGTTCCCATCTGTAATTAGGTCTAATAAATCCTTCTTTTGGTGAATAGTATTTGAATTAAAATGTGTCAAAATGCCCATCACCAGAAGTCTCCCAATAAAATGGTTGTTGAATCTGAGGCTTCAACGCCCTCTTTATTATAGGCAATCATGGTTCTTATTTTTCCCCTCACTCGCTGTGCTGTACACCTTGCCAGAAACACTCAGACTATATTAACCTTGCAGTAATAAAGAAAAACAGCAACCTAATTTGGGAAACTTCCAGTAACAAAAATGTCTATTAAAATTTGAAAGTGCTATAAAAACTATATGACCACAATAGCCTCTTTCTGTTTTGCTTGGGAACCAGAGGTGAACATCAGATTTCTGGCTTTTGGTTTTCACTGTTTGCTTTCAGAAAAGACAATTTAAGTGCTGGTTATTAGAGACTGTCAATAAATTTCAGAAGGGAAGCAAATCCCATTCAACTGACTGACAGCTGCAAATTAATTTTGCTTTCTTTAAACAACTAAGCAGCCTTATGTTCATGCAGCTGACAAGCCTCACTGTGTGTGCTCTCTCAGCCCAGAGTAGAGTGGTCCGAACATAATCACGTAGCTAAATTCTTTTACCTTCACTCAGCTTTTTATTGGGAAAGACAGTGCAGTGTATTAATAGACACTGGGGTGACAGAAGATGGCAGTTTGGAATCCTGCCTCGTGAGAAACACAGAGCCCTGCTAGGAGATGTATATAACAGGAATGGCCCCCACCCTTGCATATCTGTTTGTGATTTCTTACTGCATTTGTTCAACAGTATTTGACCAAACACTGTGTTAAGTGCTGGGAAGGAAAAGAAAAATGCTATTTATTTCCTTTTTATAAAGATGCCCAAGGCTAAGAACAAAAGAGGCACCATAAGGGCCATCTGTTGTAATTAGAACTGTAATGCAGATAGCGAGGGCGTAAAAGAGAATGATTGTCTTATGGGCAGAGGTTGGGTGGTGGTGGCCATGTGGCCATAGAAAATGCTTCTTCCAAAATGTCACTTATTTGTTTTCTTTTTAATTGAGGTGTGACATATATACAGTAATGTTCACTTATCTCCATTGTGTAGCACAGTGAATTTTTATATATGTTTACACTCATGAAATTACCACGCAGATTAAGATATTGGATGGGGCACTTCAGTCTCTCAACAGAGCTTTCTTTGTGCCCCTTTCTAGCCAATCCTCCTCACCTCCAAGAGGTAGCTGCTAGTTTATCACTATGAATTTATTTTGCCTGTTTTGAATTTCATATAAATGGGTTCATATTCTATGGTAGAGTGGCAACTGTTTTCTTGAGTGCAGCATTTGTCTGTGAGATCCATCCCTGGATAGTGGGTTCCTGTAGCTCTTTTTATGCCTATGAAGTCTTCCATTATAGACAATGGTGTTTGAAGGATGGATACCAGTGGCTCCTAGGTGGACAGTTGGGAAAAGGCACTTCATACATTTCTTGGAGAAGGAAATGGCAACCCACGCCAGTATTCTTGCCTGGAGAATCCCATGATAGAGAAGCCTGGCAGGCTATGCTCTATGGGGTCACAAAGAGTCACATACAACTGAGTAAGCACACTGCATACATTTGAGCATGGTATATTTGGAGGTCCATGGGATCACATAGAGTCAGACATGATTGAGCATGCATGCATAGGGAGATTGCACTGAAAAAAAAGATTGGAGCTATACTGGGAAGGATGTAAAATGTATGTAAGATGGTTGAACTCTGGTTTGTTGTTTTTTTTTCTTTTTTTTGCTGCTCCCCCAACAGTTTTAGAGGTCAACAGGAGATATGGTATGATCAGATCTAAGAGTTGGACCCATTTTTCTGATGTAACCATGGCAAATGATAGAGGCAAGGAGAATTCAGCGTCAAGAAGCTAAAGGATAGGCCATCACTGTGATCCAGCTGGCTCAAGGTCAAGGGAAGGAGAGAAGTGGAATAATTAGAGTGAGATGAACATATTCAGAAATGGATAGGAGGGGAGGGAGGAGTTAAACACCAAGTTGTAGCCTGTAAAGCAGAAGCTTTGGAGGAAATGAAAAATTAGCAATCATTTTTGATGTTGATTTGAAACTTCCCTTTGAGAGTGAGTGAGAGCCTCTAGGCTCTGCTGAGACCCTTTCTGCCCCACTCCCCACCCTCAGCTAAACCGACAGGACTCACTAGTTTAGCAGCACAGCCCTTAGGGGGAGATGGATAAAAAATGCCTAGAGGAATTATGCACATTTAATTTACATCTGGGCCTGAATTCCCTGTGCCTGCTCTTCTGTCATTTTGCCATTTCAAAGAATAACATACCCGGGCTTTTTATTCCAGCCCTGTGGTGGTGCCCTTTTTGAGAGAATAAATCCCAAGTAGTGTTGCCAAAAGCCAGTGACATTTGCCATGTTTGAAAAGGCCTTATTTTGAAGAATGATTATTGATTCTTTTTCACATTTCAGATCATTCCTTTGATGCTGCCTTTTACTGGCTCCAGTGAGCGACCCTCAGCTGCGTTCCTGGCTCCCTGACACAGCAGTTCACCCGAAAAGAACAGCGTGTTCTTCTAAGCAGCACTAACCCTGGGAAAAGTCCCTGCTCCTCTGATTATTTCATCACATAGAGAGCTTCTCCAGGCCTTGGCTGTGTTGAAATATGCAGATATGCTTCTCAGGGAACACACGTGATGACGGTCTTGTGAAGGAATGGATGAGAAGTACCAGGGCACCTCATTAGAAAGAGTAATAGCGACGCTGGGACCCTGTCGGTGCTGTGGGTCTGCAGTTTGCAGGACTGGAAAGAGAGGATAGCAGGGGAGTAGTCGGCCAGGAGAAAAGTGAAAAGTAAGCCATTGAAATTGCTTACAACATATTGACTCTCAAGGAATGAATGTGGAAAAGAACCACTGGGTATGGATGGTGTCCCTGGAACAGAAGACCCTAATTAATGGTTTTCAGAATCAGGAAGTCACTCACCACGCATCTTAGGAATCTTGAAATCACCCATGACTGTTGGAAGTGAAACCTCTCATTCAAATGCACTGATGGTTTTGTAGGCCTAGTAGGAGCAGCTTAAAAAAAAAAAAAAAAAAGAATGAGGCTGCAAGCTAAGGTATAGACTCTGCATATTTGAAATGTATTGTTTATCTTCTATTATATATATCTCTTGATATCATGTTGCCTTTAGGGTATTGTCAAGGAGAAGGGAGAGGACACTGCATGTCAATGAATTTCTGGGATTCAGAAATAACTTTTTATCAAATACTGAGTTAATTCCTCAATGGGAGGATAAGGCTAACACCTCAATTATATGTATGTGTATATATATATATATATATACACAATATATAGTATAAATAAATTATATATAATATATGTAATTATATGTGTGTTTATTTTATATATTTAAATTTATAATATATACTTATATATTAATATATATCATATATATACATATAAAATTACATATAGTTGAGCACTCACCTCTCAGAAGGTAAAGCCTTAAATTGTGAAAGTGTTTAGTATAATGCATAGAACAAGGTTATTATTATTCTAGCTTTTCCTTTAGAACAACTCTCTGCAGTGGGTGTGGATGCTTGTTTTAGACCTAAACATCCAAACCTGTACTCTTAATGACTATTTTGCCAGTGCTAGGATTTTTACGTAGAGAGTCTATGAAATCTGTTTGGCAGTGAGTGGTTGAAATGTGTCTGTAAAGGCCTGACAACCCTATGGCACTCCATCTTCTGCTTTATCTGGATATAGCCTTAATTTCAGCCCATCAGGAACCCTGATGTTGTTTCAGAAATGGAGCATCTATTCATCCAAGTAAGAACCTACAATGGAGTATGCTGTCCCTATATGGCCCACGTACCTGGGCAAGATGATGGTGAAATGACAAGACCTGTAATTTCAATAGCTTCTTGTGTTTTTCTCCTTTAAAAAGCCATTCTTCCATTTCTAATATTTAACACTAGAACAAAATGCTTCCATTTATATTATTGTATCAGCCTTTGCACTATCTTCTCATGGATATTTATAAGTTATGATTTACAGTTAATACAGTCATTCTCAAGTATTACTGTGCATTGTAAGCACATGGGATATTGGTTTAAAGTGCCAAGCTTTGTCCCAAACTTATTCAGACAAACTCTTTAGGTGTGTTAAAAAAAAAAAAAAGCAACAATGAAAATTCATACTTTGATAACTACCATTGGTTTAATTAACTTGAACCCTTCTTTAAAATTTACCCTAACTCCAATTTTGGAGTCAGACACATAATATGGCTGGACTATAATCTAGTTATCTAAGTTTGTGCCACTTCTGAGTGCTTTTGTCTGCCTAGAACAGGACTGGTCAGCTCATTTGCTTTGTAATTTTTGGATTATATTAGAGATGTGGCTTTCTCTGTGAAAGGGTTGCACATCTTATGTTTTTCATGCACCGGGGAAGAAATAACAAGCTTAACATTATGGTGACTCTGCAGTCCCTGATGTCTAGGACAGGGTCATGAAGCCAAGGAGCAAAATGTCAAACACTAGCAAGTGTCTCAAAATAGTAACTGATAATAGTTTAGAAATACTTATCAAGATTCCAAGGCATGTCAAAGTCAAAAAACTCCAGAGATATCACCTCAGCAAGTAGAACACCCTGTGTAAAGATTATCTTGTATTAGACACATCCTAATCCAATATTTCATCAGGCACTCTGTCTATCAGATCTAGGCCCTTAAATCTATTTCTCACTTCCACTGTATAATCATAAGGGATTTGATTTAGGTCATGCCTGAATGGTCTAGCAGTTTTCCCTACTTTCTTCAGTTTAAGTCTGAATTTGGTAATAAGGAGTTCATGATCTGAGCCACAGTCAGCTCCTGGTCTTATTTTTGTTGACTGTATAGAGCTTCTCCATCTTTGGCTGCAGAGAATATAATCAATCTGGTTTCGGTGTTGACCATCTGGTGATGTCCATGTATAGAGTCTTCCCTTGTGTTTTTGAAAGAGGGTGTTTGCTATGACCAGTGCATTTTCTTCGCAAAACTGTATTAGTCTTTGCCCTGCTTCATTCCGCATTCCAAGGCCAAATTTGCCTGCTACTCCAGGTGTTTCTTGACTTCCTACATTTGCATTCCAGTCCCCTATAATGGAAAGGACATCTTTTTTGGGTGTTACTTCTAAAAGGTCTTGTAGGTCTTCATAGAACCATTTAGCTTCTTCAGCGTTACTGGTTGGGGCATAGACTGGATTACCATGATATTGAATGGTTTGCCTTGGAGATGAACAGAGATCATTCTGTCGTTTTTGAGATTGCATCCAAGTACTGCATTTCGGACTCTCTTGTTGACCATGATGGCTACTCCATTTCTTCTGAGGGATTCCTGCCCGCAGTAGTAGATATAATGGTCATCTGAGTTAAATTCACCCATTCCAGTCTATTTTAGTTTGCTGATTCCTAGAATGTCGATGATCATTCTTGCCATCTCTTGTTTGACTACTTCCAATTTGCCTTGATTCATGGACCACATTCCAGGTTCCTATGCAATATTGTTCTTTACAGCATCGGACCTTGCTTCTATCACCAGTCACATCCACAGCTGGGTATTGCTTTTGCTTTGGCTCCATCCCTTCATTCTTTCTAGAGTTATTTCTCCACTGATCTCCAGTAGCGTATTGGGCACCTACTGACCTGGGGAGTTCCTCTTTCAGTATCCTATCATTTTGCCTTTTCATACTGTTCATGGGGTTCACTGATAAAGTGCCTGATGAACTGTGGATTGAGGTTCGTGACATTGTACAGGAGACAGGGATCAAGACCATCCCCATGGAAAAGAAATGAAAAAAAGCAAAATGGCTATCTGGGGAGGCCTCACAAATAGCTGTGAAAAGAAGAGAAGTGAAAAGCAAAGGAGAAAAGGAAAGATATAAGCATCTGAATGCAGAATTCTAAAGAATAGCAAGAATAGATAAGAAAGCCTTCTTCAGCGATCAATGCAAAGAAATAGAGGAAAAGAACAGAATGGGAAAGACTAGAGATCTCTTCAAGAAAATTAGAGATACCAAGGGAACATTTCATGCAAAGATGGGCTCGATAAAGTGCAGAAATGGTATGGACCTAACAGAAGCAGAAGATATTAAGAAGAGGTGGCAAGAATAAACAAAAGAACTGTACAAAAAAGATCTTCATGACCAAGATAATCACGATGGTATGATCACTCACCTAGAGCCAGACATCCTGGAATGTGAAGTCAAGTGGGCTTTAGAAAGCATCATTATGAACAAAGCTAGTGGAGGTGATGGAATTCCAGTTGAGCTGTTTCATGTTCTGAAAAATGATGCTGTGAAAGTGCTGCACTCAACATGCCAGCACATTTGGAAAACTCAGCAGTGGCCACAGGAGTGGAAAAGTTCAGTTTTCATTCCAAACCCAAAGAAAGGCAATGCCAAAGAAT
>SJYX01002349.1:6328-23988 GCA_006410675.1 Oreotragus oreotragus | reverse complement strand
AAAAAAAAAAAAAAGCAACAATGAAAATTCATACTTTGATAACTACCATTGGTTTAATTAACTTGAACCCTTCTTTAAAATTTACCCTAACTCCAATTTTGGAGTCAGACACATAATATGGCTGGACTATAATCTAGTTATCTAAGTTTGTGCCACTTCTGAGTGCTTTTGTCTGCCTAGAACAGGACTGGTCAGCTCATTTGCTTTGTAATTTTTGGATTATATTAGAGATGTGGCTTTCTCTGTGAAAGGGTTGCACATCTTATGTTTTTCATGCACCGGGGAAGAAATAACAAGCTTAACATTATGGTGACTCTGCAGTCCCTGATGTCTAGGACAGGGTCATGAAGCCAAGGAGCAAAATGTCAAACACTAGCAAGTGTCTCAAAATAGTAACTGATAATAGTTCAGAAATACTTATCAAGATTCCAAGGCATGTCAAAGTCAAAAAACTCCAGAGATATCACCTCAGCAAGTAGAACACCCTGTGTAAAGATTATCTTGTATTAGACACATCCTAATCCAATATTTCATCAGGCACTCTGTCTATCAGATCTAGGCCCTTAAATCTATTTCTCACTTCCACTGTATAATCATAAGGGATTTGATTTAGGTCATGCCTGAATGGTCTAGCAGTTTTCCCTACTTTCTTCAGTTTAAGTCTGAATTTGGTAATAAGGAGTTCATGATCTGAGCCACAGTCAGCTCCTGGTCTTATTTTTGTTGACTGTATAGAGCTTCTCCATCTTTGGCTGCAGAGAATATAATCAATCTGGTTTCGGTGTTGACCATCTGGTGATGTCCATGTATAGAGTCTTCCCTTGTGTTTTTGAAAGAGGGTGTTTGCTATGACCAGTGCATTTTCTTCGCAAAACTGTATTAGTCTTTGCCCTGCTTCATTCCGCATTCCAAGGCCAAATTTGCCTGCTACTCCAGGTGTTTCTTGACTTCCTACATTTGCATTCCAGTCCCCTATAATGGAAAGGACATCTTTTTTGGGTGTTACTTCTAAAAGGTCTTGTAGGTCTTCATAGAACCATTTAGCTTCTTCAGCGTTACTGGTTGGGGCATAGACTGGATTACCATGATATTGAATGGTTTGCCTTGGAGATGAACAGAGATCATTCTGTCGTTTTTGAGATTGCATCCAAGTACTGCATTTCGGACTCTCTTGTTGACCATGATGGCTACTCCATTTCTTCTGAGGGATTCCTGCCCGCAGTAGTAGATATAATGGTCATCTGAGTTAAATTCACCCATTCCAGTCTATTTTAGTTTGCTGATTCCTAGAATGTCGATGATCATTCTTGCCATCTCTTGTTTGACTACTTCCAATTTGCCTTGATTCATGGACCACATTCCAGGTTCCTATGCAATATTGTTCTTTACAGCATCGGACCTTGCTTCTATCACCAGTCACATCCACAGCTGGGTATTGCTTTTGCTTTGGCTCCATCCCTTCATTCTTTCTAGAGTTATTTCTCCACTGATCTCCAGTAGCGTATTGGGCAC
The DNA here is from genome assembly GCA_006410675.1 of Oreotragus oreotragus. Classification (NCBI taxonomy): domain Eukaryota; kingdom Metazoa; phylum Chordata; class Mammalia; order Artiodactyla; family Bovidae; genus Oreotragus; species Oreotragus oreotragus. Next base: position 22,476 of record SJYX01002349.1, on the reverse strand, counting down.
CTACTGACCTGGGGAGTTCCTCTTTCAGTATCCTATCATTTTGCCTTTTCATACTGTTCATGGGGTTCACTGATAAAGTGCCTGATGAACTGTGGATTGAGGTTCGTGACATTGTACAGGAGACAGGGATCAAGACCATCCCCATGGAAAAGAAATGCAAAAAAGCAAAATGGCTGTCTGGAGAAGCCTTACAAATAGCACTGAAAAGAAGAGAGGCGAAAAGCAAAGGAGAAAAGAAAAGATATAAGCATCTGAATGCAGAGTTCCAAAGAATAGCAAGAAGAGATAAGAAAGCCTTCTTCAGCAATCAATGCAAAGAGATAGAGGAAAACAACAGAATGGGAAAGACTAGAGATCTCTTCAAGAGAATTGGAGATACCAAGGGAACATTTCATGCAAAGATGGGCTCGATAAAGGATAGAAATGGTATGGACCTAACAGAAGCAGAAGATATTAAGAAGAGGTGGCAAGAATACACAGAAGAACTGTACAGAAAAGATCTTCACGACCCAGATAATCATGAGGATGTGATCACTAATCTAGAGCCAGACATCTTGGAATGTGAAGTCAAGTGGGCCTTAGAAAGCATCACTAAGAACAAAGCTAGTGGAGGTGATGGAATTCCAGTTGAGCTGTTTCAAATCCTGGAAGATGATGCTGTGAAAGTGCTGCACTCAATATGCCAGCAAATTTGGAAAACTCAGCAGTGGCCACAGGACTGGAAAAGGTCAGTTTTCATTCCAATTCCAAAGAAAGGCAATGCCAAAGAATGCTCAAACTACCGCACAATTGCACTCATCTCACACGCTAGTAAAGTAATGCTCAAAATTCTCCAAGCCAGGCTTCAGCAATATGTGAACCGTGAACTCCCTGATGTTCAAGCTGGTTTTAGAACAGGCAGAGGAACCAGAGATCAAATTGCCAACATCCGCTGGATCATGGAAAAAGCAAGAGAGTTCCAGAAAAACATCTATTTCTGCTTTATTGACTATGCCAAAGCCTTTGACTGTGTGGATCACAATAAACTGTGGAAAATTCTGAAAGAGATGGGAATACCAGACCACCTAACCTGCCTCTTGAGAAATCTGTATGCAGGTCAGGAAGCAACAGTTAGAACTGGACATGGAACAACAGACTGGTTCCAAATAGGAAAAGGAGTACGTCAAGGCTGTATATTGTCTCCCTGCTTATTTAACTTATATGCAGAGTACATCATGAGAAACGCTGGACTGGAAGAAACACAAGCTGGAATCAAGATTGCCGGGAGAAATATCAATAACCTCAGATATGCTGATGACACCACCCTTATGGCAGAAAGTGAGGAGGAGCTAAAAAGCCTCTTGATGAAAGTGAAGGAGGAGAGCGAAAAAGTTGGCTTAAAGCTCAACATTCAGAAAACGAAGATCATGGCATCCGGTCCCATCACTTCATGGGAAATAGATGGGGAAACAGTGGAAACAGTGTCAGACTTTATTTTTTTGGGCTCCAAAATCACTGCAGATGGTGACTGCAGCCATGAAATTAAAAGACGCTTACTCCTTGGAAGAAAAGTTATGACCAACCTGGATAGTATATTCAAAAGCAGAGACATTACTTTGCCGACTAAGGTCCGTCTAGTCAATGCTATGGTTTTTCCAGTGGTCATGTATGGATGTGAGAGTTGGACTGTGAAGAAAGCTGAGCGCCGAAGAATCGATGCTTTTGAACTGTGGTGTTGGAGAAGAGTCTTGAGAGTCCCTTGGGCTGCAAGGAGATCTAACCAGTCCATTCTGAAGGAGATCAGCCCTGGGCTTTCTTTGGAAGGACTGATGCTAAAGCTGAAACTTCAGTACTTTGGCCACCTCATGTGAAGAGTTGACTCATTGGAAAAGACTCTGATGCTGGGAGGGATTGGGGGCAGAAGGAGAAGGGGACGACAGAGGATGAGATGGCTGGATGGCATCACCGACTCAATGGACGTGAGTTTGAGTGAACTGCGGGAGGTGGTGATGGACGGGGAGGCCTGGCATGTTGTGATTCATGGGGTCACAAAGAGTCGGACACGACTGAATGACTGAACTGAACTGATACCAATATTTTCACTTCTTAGATGACTTCACTTAAGAACATTCTAAAAATTGTGACTTTCCTTACCTTAAAAGAATATATTAATTGGGACAATTTTAATTGCTGTAATAAATACTAACCAAATTTCAGTTTCTAAAGACAACAGAAATATATGTCTGGTCCCTGAAATAATACAATATGGATGGTCCTGGCCAATAAGTGACTTTTCTCCAGGCAATGGTTCTGAGAATCATGTTCCTTACAACTTGTGGTTTAACCATCCCTTTAAGCTCAGGCTCCTCAGGAAACAGCGGATAATTGGGAATATAGAGGATGAAGATAGCATTCTTACTTCCTAAATGGTTCTCCTCCAAATTAACGATCAGCACATCTGCTTATTCATCTTGGTCGAGGCTTGGTCACATGACCTCAACCAGACTCAAGAGGTCAGGTAACTATAATCTCTGACCTGGTATCCACGTTCCAGCATCAGCTCTGTCACAAAGCTGAGACTTTTCATCTTTCTTTGGTAGTTCCCAGTGTTGAGGCTAACCTCCATATGAAATTCCCTTTCATATGCATGTAATGTGTATGTTATTAGTAATGATGGAAAATGGCTTCGAAGGTCTTTCTCCTAATGACCTCTGAAGGTCATCCATCTATGTCTGAATGATAGCCATTAAGTCACTGTCTTCTCTCAGGTGCTAATACTACTCAAAATTTTATTATAAAATGAATTCACTTAAAACAATTGACCTAATTAAAAATTAATTTTTATTTCTTACTTTTAATTGAAGTATAGTTGATTTACACTATTACAGTTTCAAGTATACAGCATAGTGATTTAGTATTCTTACAGACTGTACTCCATTAAAAGTCATTTAAAAATGATAGCTATGGTTCTCTGTATAATATATCCTTGTTACTTACCTATTTTATACATTGGAGAAGGGAACAGCTACCCACTCCAATATTCTGGCCAGGAGAATTCCATGGACTATATAGTCCATAGCATCACCAAGAGTCTGACATGACTGAGCGACTTTCACTTCACATTCTATACACAGTAGTTTGTATTTCTTTAATTCCATTCCCCTATGTTTCCCCTTTTCCCTTCTCTCTCCCTACAGGTAACCACTAGCTTCTATATCTGTGAGTTTGTTTCTGTTTTGCTATCAGTTCAGTTCAGTTCATTTCAGTCGCTCAGTCATGTCCGACTCTTTGCGACCCCATGAATCGCAGCGCACCAGGCCTCCCTGTTCATTACCATCTCTCGGAGTTCACTCAGACTCACATCCATCGAGTCCGTGATGCCATCCAGCCATCTCATCCTCAGTCGTCCCCTTCTCCTCCTGCCCCCAATCCCTCCCAGCATCAGAGTCTTTTCCAATGAGGTAGCCAAAGTACTGAAGTTTCAGCTTCAACATCATTCCTTCCAAAGAAATCCCAGGGTTGATCTCCTTCAGAATGGACTGGTTGGATCTCCTTGCAGTCCAAGGGACTCTCAAGACTCTTCTCCAACACCACAGTTCAAAAGCATCAATTCTTTGGCACTCAGCCTTCTTCACAGTCCAACTCTCACATCCATACGTGACCACAGGAAAAACCATAGCCTTGACTAGATGGACCTTAGTCGGCGAAGTAATGTCTCTGCTTTTGAATATACTATCTAGGTTGGTCATAAATTTTCTTCCAAAGAGTAAGCATCTTCTAATTTCATGGCTGCAGTCACCATCTGCAGTGATTTTGGAGCCCCCCAAAATAAAGTCTGACACTGTTTCCACTGTTTCCCCATCTATTTCCCATGAAGTGATGGGACCAGATGCCATGACCTTCATTTTCTGAATGTTATATTTTCATTTAATTTTTAGATTCCACATATAAGTGTTATTATAAAATATGTATACGATGTGAGGAAGTGTTCTGATTTTAGGAAAAGGAGTCCATCAAGCTTGTATATTGTCACTGTGCTTATTTAACATATATGCAGAGTACATCATGAGAAATGCTGGGCTGGATGAAGCACAAGCTAGAATCAAGATTGCCAGGAGAAATATCAATAACCGCAGATATGCAGATGACAGACACCGCCATTATGGCAGAAAATGAAGAGGAACAAAAGAGCCTCTTGATGAAAGTGAAAGAGGAGAGTGAAAATGTTGGCTTAAAGCTCAACATTCAGAAAACAAAAATCACGGCATCCAGTCCCATCACTTCATGGCATATAGATGGAGAAACAGTGAAAACAGTGGCTGACTTTATTTTGGGGGACTCCAAAATCACTGCAGATGGTGACTGCAGCCATGAAATTAAAAGACACTTACTCCTTGGGAGAAAAGTTATGACCAACCTAGACAGCATATTAAAAAGCAGAGATGTTACTTTGCCAACAAAGGTCCATCTAGTCAAGGCTTTGGTTTTTCCAGTAGTCATGTATAGATGTGAGAGTTGGACTGTAAGGAAAGCTGAGCACCAAAGAATTGATGCTTTTGAAATATGGTATTGGAGAAGACTCTTTTTTTTTTTTTCATTTTTTTTTCTTTCTTTTTTTTTTTTGTATTTATTTATTTTTTTACACAAACTCCCAAACATGAACCCTCCTCCCACCTCCCACCCCACATCATCCCTCCAGATCATCCCCATACACCAGCCCCCTGCATCCTGCATTGAACATAGACTGGCAATTCATTTCTTACATGATAGTATACATATTTCAATGCTTGAGAGTCCCTTGGACTGCAAGGAGATCCAAGCAATCAGTCCTAAAGGAAATCAGTCCTGGATACTCATTGGAAGGACTGATGTTGAAGCTGAATGGACTGATGTTGAAACTGCAATAGTTTGGCCACCTGATGCAAATAACTGATTCATGTGAAAAGACTCTAATGCTGGGAAAGATCAAAGGTGGGAGGCAAAGGGGACAACAGAGGATGAGATGGTTGGATGGCATCACCAACTGAATGGAGATGAGTTTGAGTAAACTCTGGGAGTTGGTGATGGACAGGGAAGCCTGGTGTGCTGTAGTCCATGGGATTGCAAAGAATCAGACAAGACTGAGCGACGGAACTGAGCATGTAGCTGTCCAATTTCCTAGCACCACGTATTGAAGATTCTCCATTGTATATTCTTGCCTCTTTTGTTGTAGATTAGTTGACCATGTATATGTGGGTTTATTTCTGTGCTCTCTATTCTGTTCCATTGATCTATGTGTCTGTTTTTGTGTCAGTATGATACTGTTTTGATTCCTGTAACTTTGTAGTATAATCTTAAGTCTGAGAGGGTAATACTTTCAGCTTTGTTCTTTTTCATTTGAGTTTTTTTTTCCTCCCCCTACAAAGATATTCAAAAGTTGTATTCTAAAGAGGCCAGTGTTCTTTCTGATACAAAATGATTTTCTACAGTGTGTAACTAGAAATCAAGTTATTAAGCAATTTTAAAAAATGCTTTTGTTTTACAGATGTAAAGGACAAACTGCATCTGAGATGAATATGTTGGAGAGAATGGATTGTAAGGAGCCAGATACACAGGCCTCCTACCAGACTGTGTAGACTGTTGGCTGTGGTGAGTGCTGCATGGTTTGCATTTAGATGTGAAGTCCATGTATGCCAAAACCAGATGTTATGAGAGCATTCTCTTTCCTAATGCCGGCTAGTGACTAGAAGTTGTTTAGATGATGATTTTGAGAGCCCCTGCTGAGCCCTCCCAGAAGAAGAGACCCCATACACTGTTTTAAACAATATAATTGAGGCTGAGAGTTTTGGCTGTATTTGGGAAGCCACCAGCTCTCATAAAGAAGTTGTGTGGTGCTACAACTTGATGAGAACTGCCTCTCAGCCTGAGTTTGAAGAGGTGGCAGATGGTCTTTCTGTGCCATATGAGGATCAGTCACACTCTCAATCAGCTTTCAGAAAGAACTGAGCTGCTGTTGCTGTTAACTCTGCTATGACATCAGTTGTGCAGGTTTTCATGATACATGCAAGGTATTTATCATGGAAATAGATTCCTACTCCACATTACTCTTAACAGTAGACCCGCGAGCACTGGGAAGTTTTGATTGCTTCCTTTGCGCACTGTAATAGGTATTTGCAGATACAACATAACCTAATCTGTATCTTATGGTAACTTTATGTGAGGATGCTGTATTATTTCCATATTACAGAAGAGAAAATGCCAAGGCTTAGAGATGTTTAGTTTCTTGCTCACAGTCACAGGATAATTAAATAGCAAATCTGTGTTTTCATCCCAAACCTGTCCAGCTCAAAAGCTTGAGCACCAGCTTCAGTATGAAATAGCTTTGCCTTCTTGTATAAGGTTCCTCACTTATTCACCCAGTTCATAAATATTTATTGACCAGGTACTGGGGGTCACGAAAGAGTCGGACACAACCTCGTGACTGAACAGCAACAACTGGGCTTAATGCCGAGAGTAGACCAGTAAATCAAAAAGACACGGTCTCAACATGAAAAATACATGTGAACAGGGGTGAAGGCAATTAAGTGAAAATTACATGAGTTACCATTTAAATGCATGTGTGACAAAGGCTGTGATAAAAAGCTAACCTAAGTAGTCAAGCCTCAAAAGCAGGGCAACGAGCATGCCTTGCAGGGGAGTAGTGTGGTACAAGCCCAGAGAGAAGAAATGGCTGGTTGAAAATCAGAAACTCGAGGCAGGGAGGCCAATGTTGCTAGATCAAGGAGAGCTAGGCAGAATGGTGAGAGAGGAGCTTGATGAAGCAGGCAGGGCTGTGTTCAAGGAGAGCCTAGACTACACATGTGGCAGAGAAAAGCACAGACCTGTGCCCCAATGACACCTATTAGATATTCTGGAAGGTTGAAAGCTGCTGAGGGTTCTGATTTTCTTTTAAAAATAATTTTGTAAATATAATTGTTAACAGTGCATTAAAGACATTTTACATAGGACTAACCTATTTTATCCTTCCTTATAGAAGTTAATGCAGAATCAAGTGCTCAAAATGTCATCAATAGTTGGGAAATCAATTAAGACATATTTTCCAGCATAGTGAGTTGCAAACCATAATTTGTAGCTTATTAAACAGACTACGTATATGAGCTATGCCATTTGGAATGATCAAATTGCAGATAATTGGAATATAATTAAATACCTTAAAAATTAAAACTTATAGTAACATAGTTTACTTTTCTATGAGTCTTCCAGTCAAATATAGCATCTTACTGGGTAGGCCATTGCATTATCTCCTTCAGCTTCTGCCAACTTTCCACTAGAACCATGACTGATGGCAGGAGAAAACAAAACCCATCAAACAATTAAGACATTTACCTAAAATTAAACACAGACATTTCTGGAAACCCTGCAGTTTGAAAACCCTCCAGTTAATCATTGTTCATTGAACACCAAGTACTATGTTAAGCATTTCATATGTTGTGTTTTTTATGCTTTATAATCCTTCTAACAACTTGGCCAAGTAGGACCTTTAAATTTCAATTTTAAAGGATAAATCTGAATGCTAATAATTTAAGTAATGTGTCCAAGATCACACAGCTCGTCAGAGGTGAACTTGGACTCTGGAGGTGCCGGTGCCTTTAACCGCAAGGTTTCATGGCTTCTCTCCCTAAGAGATCCAAGGTGGCACTGAAGATCCCTTAAACAGAAGCACTAACACCTTCTTTTGTCTCAGTTATTCCTAGTGAATACTGTTTTCACTTATCTCGAGATAAATGCAACTTATTCTCCAGGGAGACAGTTATACATGTGTGAGCATCAGCTATCGCAAACCTGTCTTTCCCCTTCCTTTCCTCCATTTTCCATTTCTAGAAAGACCTTTTTCACCTTCTCTGAAGGGTTCCAGCTCAAATGTGGTGTACAGTCTTCTTAGCTGAAGCTTGACTACCCCCCAAGTGGTCTTGTTCCATGTATAACATACCTCTGTGCTAAGTCCAGATGCTGGGTAAATTCCATCTGGTCTCATAACTCTGGGTCAATTTTCTGCAGATAATGGGTGAAACTGAGTCCTGACTGGTCTCATCCAGTAGAGAGAAGCTACAGGTTGCCAAGGATATGCCAGGTTTTGAGAAAAAGCTCAGCAGATAGTACATGAGATAGTTTCAGACAGATCCTTGGAGCCAAGGTGTATCCATGCCACAGAATTTTCCTGTAGGTATATAAGCAATCCTGCAAGGCAGACCAGTTTAGGAAGAGAATTGCCAAACTGCCCTAGAGTGCTGGTCTGTCCCTCATGTTCCAGACCATACCTGAGATTCTGTAGTGGCTGCACCACTTCCTAACCAGGCCAGTATAACACCTGGGACATAAGTCAGGAGACTGCATGAACCATCATAATAAAATGTCTCTGAAGAGCTTTCGAAGATGCAGAGTTTAAATGAAAAAGTATTAACTCTCTCTGGATAACTCCAAAAAATTTTCACAAAGGAAAGTATTAGAGGAGAGAGGACTTTTTTGTGCTCACTGATGGGGGAAGGTGGACACAGAGGGAGAAAAAAGAATATNGTTACATGAAGAGCTTTCAAAGATGCAGAGTTTAAATGAAAAAGTATTAACTCTCTCTGGATAACTCCAAAAAATTTTCACAAAGGAAAGTATTAGAGGAGAGAGGACTTTTTTGTGCTCACTGATGGGGGAAGGTGGACACAGAGGGAGAAAAAAGAATATAAAGAATTATATATTCATGAAAGAATATCACTTAGGAAACTGAACAGACATGGAATTGTTGATATAAATAATCTTTTGGTAGAGACAGTGTGAGATATTTTGTGGTGAGTATTCCTGGTGGTCACTGCATATGTTCCTTGGGTGGCAAAGAGACGTGATTTATTAAGAGCATGTAGGAGGTCCTGAGGGCTTCCCAGGTGGTACTAGTGGTAAAGAACCTGCCTTCCAATGCAGGAGACATGAGAGATGCAGGTTCAATCCCTGGGTTGGGAAGACCCCCTGGAGGAGGGCATGGCAACACACTCCAGTATTCTTGCCTGGAGAATCCCGTGGACAGAGGAGCTTAGCAGGTTACAGTCCACAGAGTCGCAGAGTCAAGACATGACGGAAGTGACTTATCATGCACCCCCAAAAGCTTGGGGTGTATTCCTTTCTCCAGTATCTGCTTGGGACCTATTCTCTTCCCACTCTCACACAGTAGAAAGCCAGGGATTATAAAGTCAAGAGATGATTAGCCTATGACCACGGTCATTCTTTAACAAGAAGCAAAATTAACTCGACAGCATTCTTGTCAGATCTCTAGGGCATTCTTGTCAAGGATACATTACTTCTCACTTGGGTTAATAACCTTCCCACCCCCTTGAATATTGTCACCTCGGTCTCCCTCACACCTCGCCTGACCGGCCGCATTCTCACCAAGGTTACTTGTGAGAGCCTCATTCCTAAATCCAGAGACTCCTGTCAACCCAAGTGGCACTGCATGCTCTGCAGCTAGGTCACTCTTAACACTTTTCATCTTTCTTTGAAATGATCCTGCCATTTCCTCCCTTTACCATTCATGGTACTCTATCTCTAGGCTTTCTGGCAGACATCTACCTGTTTGCATTTCTAGCACCTGTTTTTTCCCCTCTGAGAATACTCCCTTCTTCTCCAAAGCCAACCAACATAGTTGCAAGGTGAGGGGGGTGGTTCTCACCCAAGTGAGCTGGTCCAGCAGTAGGACTCTGACCCAAGTGAGACTAATCATCATTTTTGTATTGGAGAGAGGACAGGTACTGGGGGAAGCAGTTTTAGGGTGACTTTGAATAAGAATCTCTCACTGTATATCTGAATTCTCAGATACAAAGGGCAGGAAGTGATGGTAAGTTTCTTACCATGTGCTCGAGAGAAACAGGTCCTTAATGAAAAAATGAAACATCGAGCAGACACTGAGAATGGAGAGACCTAGAAAAGTAATAGCTGATGTTTGAAATTGGACTTGCTTCTCATTGTGAGCCCTTGGTTTCTTCTTTCCAGGGCTAGCAAAGGAAGAATGCAAAGGTTTTGAGTCAGGGCATCACGGACAATGGGAAAAGCCTAGTGTCGCTGCAATAATGTCACCTAAGGATTTGAGGAGGAAGTCCTTGAGAGCAAGTCAAGGTACTCTTTGTGGAAAAGGTGGAACGAACGAACCCAAACCAAATAGAAACAGCAGCTGTCCCCCACGCAGAAGCCATGCCCAGATTTTCTTTTGTAATATCAATATGTTTATTGAGAGCCTAATAAGAGAAACTTTAATGAAACTTCCCTGATAGCTCAGTTAGTAAAAAATCCACCTGCAATGCAGGAGACCCCAGTTCGATTTCTGAGTTGGGAAGATCCGCTAGAGAAGGGATAGGCTACCCACTCCAGTATTCTTGGGCTTCCCTTGTGGCTCAGCTGGTAAAGAATCTGCCTGCAGTGTGGGAGACCTAGGTTGGATCCCTGGATTGGGAAGATCCCCTGGAGAAGGGAAAGGCTACCCACTCCAGTAGTCTGGCCTGGAGAATTCCACTGACTGTGTAGTCCATGGGGTCACGAAGAGTCAGACATGACTGAGTGAGTTTCACTTTCACTTAATGAAGCTTTAGAATATTTGCAGACATATAAAATAAAGCTAATTAATATTCAGTTAAGGCAATACATCTTTTAAAGAGACTCATCTTTGTTGAGAACTGGCTCACCATTCACAATGAAAGATAATTTATAAGTTTTATTTGAATATTTTCATAAAATAAGACCATTTCAGTGATTTGTTCAATATTTTGAGTTAATTAATTTATACTTGTGGCCATAAAACATTACTACTCTTCACATGAGTGCTGGGTCACTTCAGTCATGTTGGACTCTTTGCTACCTTTGGATGTAGCCAGCCAGGCTCCTCTGTCCATGGGATTCTCCAGGTAAGAATACTGGAGTGGGTTGCCATTTCCTCCTCCAGGGCATCTTCCCCACCCAGTGATCGAACCTGCATCTCTTGTCTCCTGCANCAGTCATGTTGGACTCTTTGCTACCTTTGGATGTAGCCAGCCAGGCTCCTCTGTCCATGGGATTCTCCAGGTAAGAATACTGGAGTGGGTTGCCATTTCCTCCTCCAGGGCATCTTCCCCACCCAGTGATCGAACCTGCATCTCTTGTCTCCTGCACTGGTACGTGGGTTCTTACCACTAGAGCCACCTGAAGCCCCCAGTACTCTTTAACGTTGGACTACCGTGTGGGCTTCCCAGGTGGTGCGGTGGTAAAGAATCTGCCTGCCAATGCAAGAGATGTAAGAGATGCTGGTTTGATCCACTATTGTTGCCTGGAAAATTCCACGAACAGAGGAGTCTGGTGGGCTAGAGTACAAGGGGCTGCAAAGCATCAGATGTGACTGAGCACACACACACACACAAATACACACAGACACACCCTACCATGTAACATAACTGCAAATCAGAGGCTCAAACACAGGCCAGTCAGCTTGTGGCAAGCGCTTGCACAGTATTTTTCAGAACCTTGGATTTGAATTTCTTTAGTGTGCTTTCACTCTCTAGGAGCTTATAGAACCTATCACACCCTATTGGGATTACACCAGTTTCCTTCAACCAGTTGAGTTACCTGTCTATCATCTAAAGGCTTTAATTTTTGAGCTTCTATAGAAATTCCGAAGTATTGGCATAAAGGAATAGATTGGGGCTCATTCATGCTTTGCAAATTAGACATGATCACATAGGTAACGAGAAGTGTAAGGAATATAAAAACTGAAACTGCTTTTCACAAAGCCTATACTCTCTCCAATGCAACAGGGACCTTCTATCACCTGTATTTTTCTTTATTGTTTTCTTTTCTCGTTCTTTGTCCTCTTCTTTTTCCTCCTGTTCCTTCTTTTCCTTTTCCTCCTCTTTTTCTTAACAGATTAATCGAAAAGAAAAAAAAAAAAAACCTCCTACCCAGAGATGTAACATGTAAGCAGACATTCTCTGATAGAAATGGGAGTTGACAACAAAGCCTCACTCTCTTCTCTGGCAACTTCTTGGTCTTAGAAAGTGAAAATGAAGCCACTCGGTCATGTCCGACTCTTTGCGACCCCATGGACTGTAGTCTGCCAGGTTTCTCCATCCATGGAATTTTCCAGGCAAGAGTATTGGAGTTGGTTGTCATTTACTTCTCCAAGGGATCTTCCCAATCCAGGGATCAAACCCAAGTCTCCTGCATTGCAGGCAGACACTTTACCTTCTGAGCCACCAGCAAAGTGACAAAGCATTGGTGGTTCAGTGGTAGAATTCTCACCTCCCATGCAGGATTGCAAGGAGTAGGATGTGACTGAACCACTAGACAACAACAATAGAATGGCTTAACTGAATAAAGAAGGAGAGGTCCCAGTTAAAGGAGTAGAAATATCTGCTTTTGTTTCAGAGGAAGATCTGAAATTGAATCCTGACTTCTCCCTGTACTGTCTTATCTTTTGGAAGTTTTCCAGATCTCTCTGAGTTTGTGTTTCTCTTAGACAGAGAAGGTGTATATTATTAGTTTTGAAAGGATTAAATGAGATAACACAAAGGAAAGCACTATAGGATTATCAAAGTGCCATTCAAATTTAAGTGGCCCAAAGTAGAAAGTCAAAAAACACCTGGAGTAACAGGAAAAATTTGGCCTTGGAATACAGAATGAAGCAGGGCAAAGACTAATAGAGTTTTGCCAAGAAAATGCACTGGTCATAGCAAACACCCTTTTCCAACAACACAAGAGAAGACTCTACATATGGACATCACCAGATGGTCAACACCGAAATCAGATTGATTATATTCTTTGCAGCCAAAGATGGAGAAGCTCTATACAGTCAACAAAAATAAGACCAGGAGCTAACTGTGGCTCAGATCATGAACTCCTTATTACCAAATTCAGACTGAAATTTAAGAAAGCAGGGAAAACTGCTAGACCATTCAGGTATGACCTAAATCAAATCCCTGTGATTATACAGTGGAAGTGAGAAATAGATTTAAGGGCCTAGATCTGATAGATAGAGTGCCTGATGAACTATGGAATGAGGTTCGTGACATTGTACAGGAGACAGGGATCAAGACCATCCCCATGGAAAAGAAATGCAAAAAAAGCAAAATGGCTGTCTGGGGAGGCCTTACAAATAGCTGTGAAAAGAAGAGAAGTGAAAAGCCAAGGAGAAAAGGAAAGATATAGGCATCTGAATGCAGAGTTCCAAAGAATAGCAAGAAGATATAAGAAAGCCTGCTTCAGCGATCAATTTTTCAAAGAAATAGAGGAAAAGAACAGAATGGGAAAGACTAGAGATCTCTTCAAGAAAATTAGAGATACCAAAGCAACATTTCATGCAAAGATGGGCTCGATAAAGGACAGAAATGGTCTGGACCTAACAGAAGCAGAAGAGATTAAGAAGAGACGGCAAGAATACACAGAAGAACTATACAAAAAAGATCTTCACGACCCAGATAATCACGATGGTGTGATCACTCATCTAGAGCCAGACATCCGGGAATGTGAAGTCAAGTGAGCCTTAGAAAGCATCACTATGAATAAAGCTAGTGGAGGTGATGGAATTCCAGTAGAGCTATACCAAATCCTGAAAGATGATGCTGTGAAAGTGCTGCACTGAGTGCCAGCCAATTTGGAAAACTCAGCAGTGGCCGCAGGACTGGAAAAGGTCAGTTTTCCTTCAAATTTCAAACAAAGGCAATGTCAAAGAATGCTCAAACTACTGCACAATTGCACTCATCTCACACACTAGTAAAGTAATGCTCAAAATTCTCCAAGCCAGGCTTCAGCAACACATGAACCGTGAACTCCCTGATGTTCAAGCTGGCTTTAGAAAAGGCAGAGGAACCAGAGATCAAATCGCCAACATTTGCTGGATCATGACAAAAGCAAGAGAGTTCCAGAAAAACATCTATTTCTGCTTTATTGACTATGCCAAAGCCTTTGACTGTGTGGATCATAATAAACTGTGTAAAATTCTGAAAGAGATGGGAATACCAGACCACCTGACCTGCCTCTTGAGAAATCTGTATGCAGGTCAGGAAGCAACAGTTAGAACTGGACATGGAACAACAGACTGGTTCCAAGTAGGAAAAGAAGTATGTCAAGTTTGTATATTGTCACCCTGCTTATTTAACTTATATGCAGAGCACATCATGAGAAATGCTGGACTGGAAGAAACACAGGCTGGAATCAAGGTTGCTGGGAGAAATATCAGTCACCTCAGATATGCAGATGACACCACCCTTATCGCAGAAAGTGAAGAGGAACTAAAATGCCTCTTGATGAAAGTGAAAGAGGAGAGTGAAAAAGTTGGCTTAAAACTCAACATTCAGGAAACAAAGATCATGCCATCTGGTCCCATCACTTCATGGGAAATCGATGGGGAAACAGTGGAAACAGTGTCAGATTTTATTTTGGGGGGCTCCAAAATCACTGCACATGGTGACTGCAGCCATGAAATTAAAAGACGCTTATTCCTTGGAAGAAAAGTTATGACCAACCTAGATAGCATATTCAAAAGCAGAGACATTACTTTGCTGACTAAGGTCCGTCTAGTCAAGGTTATAGTTTTTCCTGTGGTCATGTATGGATGTGACAGTTGGACTGTGAAAAAGGCTGAGCACTGAAGAATTGATACTTTTGAACTGTGGTGTTGGAGAAGACTCTTGAGAGTCCCTTGGATTGCAAGGAGATCCAACCAGTCCATTCTGAAGGGGATCAGCCCTGGGATTTCCTTGGAAGGAATGATGCTAAAGCTGAAACTCCATTACTTTGGCCACCTCGTGCGAAGAGTTGACTCATTGGAAAAGACTCTGACGCTGGAAGGGATTGGGGGCAGGAGGAGAAGGGGATGACCGAGGATGAGATGGCTGGATGGCATTACCGACTCAATGGACGTGAGTCTGAGTGAACTCTGGGAGATGGTGATGGACAGGGAGGCCTGGCGTGCTGTGATTCATGGGGTCACAAAAAGTCGGACACGACTGAGCAACTGAGCTGAACTTGTAACTACACGCATGCTCTTGAATAGCACCTGGTGTTTCCCTCACCCTGAAATAGACATAACCACTATCTTTTCTACAAGCAAACTATTCTACATTTAAAACTTGGGTCATCTTAAGCATTAAGCCTCGGGTCATTGTTTGTCATCTTGTCTTTTTCCATAACTGACAGCATAATACACACACTGAGGGGCTTGCTTAACTTTTCCCTTTCGTTCCATAAGTATAGCCTCTTTTGTGAAATGACCCACTCATTTAATGAACTCTATTCTTCAGTCTAAAATGCACTTTGTATCAGTTTGTCTATTTGTTACCAAAAATCCATTCCTCATATTTCCCTGCTCTGTATTTCAGAGGATTATATTTTCCAAGCTTCCTTGCTTGATGAATTGTTTACCACATCTTCTGTAATTAAAAAACAAAACGTCATTCAAAGTGTACATAATCAAATTTATAGCCTTCAGTTTTAAAAAAAAGAAAGATTTTTAACTTATATAAGAATGTGAAAATATTCTCTATGTGTTATATAGTACATTTTATAGCACTAAAAAAGTAATTTCATCGATCTAGATTTTGTTTCTGAGTGTGAGGTGAGATATTTATATTTTGCTCCCAAATACCATTATAAATAAACAGTCCCAATACTATCTGTTGAATAATTGAATAATATATTCCTTTCTCACCAACTTGGAAGGCACCTTCTGCATACACTAAACTGGCATATATACATTGACTGTCTTATTCTATTTCAATGACCTCTTCATCTATGGCTATGCATGTTTACACCTTTTGTGTTAGTAGAAGTCAGATGTCTTCTACTTTTTGAGGCTCTGAAGCATGTTAAGTGATACTAAAGGACTTGCTCCGTCATCAAGTTCTACTGTCAAACCTTTGGCACTGCTGCTGTGTAGTCCCTACATCCTATCCAACTCTTTTGCAACCTCATGAGCGATAGCCCTCCAGGCTCCTCAGTTCAGTTCAGTTTCAGTTCATTTCAGTCGCTCAGTCGTGTCCAACTCTTTGCAACCCCATGAATCGCAGCACGCCAGGCTTCCCTGTCCATCACCAACTCCCTGAGTTCACTCAGACTCGCGTCCATCGAGTCCGTGATGTCATCCAGCCATCTCATCCTTTGTCGTCCCCTTCTCCTCCTGCCCCCAATCC
>SJYX01002348.1:267444-326238 GCA_006410675.1 Oreotragus oreotragus | reverse complement strand
GTTCATGTTCATTGCATTGGTGATGCCATCCAGCCATCTCATCCTCTGATGCCCTCTTCTCCTTCTGCCTTCGATCTTTCCCAGCATCAGGGACTTTTCCAATGAGTCGTGGGTACACATCAGATAACTAAAATACTAGAGCTTCAGCATCAGTCCTTCCAGTGAATATTCAGGATTGATTTCCCTTAAGATTGGCTGGTTTGATCTCCTTGATGTCCAAGGGTCTTTCAGGAGTCTTTCCCAGCACCACAGTTCAAAGGCATCAATTCTTTGGTGTTCTGCCTTCGTTATGGTCCAGATCTCACAACCGTAAATAACCACTGGGAAGACCATAGCCTTGACTATACAGACCTTTGTCAGCAGAGTGATGTCTCTGCTTTTCAACACACTGCCTAGGTTTGTCATCACTTCCCTGCCAAGAAGCAATTGTCTTCTGATTTCATGGCTGCAGCCACCATCCGCAGTGATTTTGGAGCCCAAGAAGAGGAAATCTGTCACTGCTTCCACCTTTTCCCCTTCTATTTGCCATGCAGTAATGGGNATGGGTATATCTTTCCATTTCTCCTCTGCCTTCTGCTTCTCTCCTTTTCTCCTTTTCTCTCCTTTGGTAAGGCCTCTTCAGACAACCATTTTGCCTTTTTGCACTTATTTTTCTTGGGGATGGTCTTGATCACTGCCTCCTATACAATGTCATGAACCTCTGTCCATAGTTCTCCGGGCACTATGTCTATCAGATCTAATCCCCTGAATCTATTTCTCACTTCCATTGTATAATTGTAAGTGATTTGATTTAGGTCATACCTGAATGGTCTAGTGGTTTTCCCTACTTTCTTCAATTTAAGTCTGAATTTTGCAATAAGGAGTTCATGATCTGAGCCACAGTCAGCTCCTGTCTTGTTTTTTGCTGACTGTATAGAACTTCTCCATCTTTGGCTGCAAAGAATAGAATCAATCCTATGGTACTTCTATTTTTCATTTCTTGAGGAACCTCCATACTGTTCTCCAGAGTGACTGTACCAGTTTACATTCCCACCAGTAGTGCACAAGGATTCCCTTTACTCCATATCCTCACCAGCTTTGGCTATCTCTCGTCTTGTAGATAACAGACATCCTAACAGGTGTGAGGTAACATCTCGGGGTTTTGATGTGCATTTCTCTGATGATTAGTGATGTCTTTAGCATTCTTTCATGTGCCTATTGGCTATTTGTAGATATTCTTTTGAAAGGGGTCTTTTCAGGTCCTTAGCATATTTTTCCCTTGGGTCATTTACTTTTTTGCTGTTGAGTTGTGTGAGTTTCTTATGTACTTTGGATATTAACCACTTATCAGATGTATGATTTACATATATTTTCTTCCATTCCATAGGTTGCCTTTTCATTTGTTGATGGTTCCCTTTGCTGTATGGATTTTCAGTTTGATGTAGTCTCACTTGTTTATTTTTGCTTTTCTTGCTTTTACTTTTGGTGTCAGATCCAAAAATTATTACCAAGACTAACATAAAGGAGCTTGTTGTTGCTCTCAATCACCTAGTTGACTGACTCTTTGCAACCCCATGGACTATAGCATGCCAGGCCTCCCTGTACCTCACCATCTCCCAGTTTGCCCAAGTTCATGTTCATTGCATTGGTGATGCCATCCAGCCATCTCATCCTCTGATGCCCTCTTCTCCTTCTGCCTTCGATCTTTCCCAGCATCAGGGACTTTTCCAATGAGTCGTGGGTACACATCAGATAACTAAAATACTAGAGCTTCAGCATCAGTCCTTCCAGTGAATATTCAGGATTGATTTCCCTTAAGATTGGCTGGTTTGATCTCCTTGATGTCCAAGGGTCTTTCAGGAGTCTTTCCCAGCACCACAGTTCAAAGGCATCAATTCTTTGGTGTTCTGCCTTCGTTATGGTCCAGATCTCACAACCGTAAATAACCACTGGGAAGACCATAGCCTTGACTATACAGACCTTTGTCAGCAGAGTGATGTCTCTGCTTTTCAACACACTGCCTAGGTTTGTCATCACTTCCCTGCCAAGAAGCAATTGTCTTCTGATTTCATGGCTGCAGCCACCATCCGCAGTGATTTTGGAGCCCAAGAAGAGGAAATCTGTCACTGCTTCCACCTTTTCCCCTTCTATTTGCCATGCAGTAATGGGGCCGGATGCCATGATCTTAGATTTTTAATATTTAGTCTTGAGTCAACTCTTTCACCCTCCTCCTTCACCCTCATTGAGGCATTTTAGTTCCTTTTCATTTTATGCCATTAGAGTGATATCATCTGCATACCTGAGGTGGTGGTTGTTTCTCCCGCCTATCTTGATTCCAACTTGTACAACTTCTAACTCATCCAGCCTGGCATTTCTCATGATGTGATCAGCGTACAGGTTAAACAAAAAGGGTGACAGCAGACAGCCATGTCATACTCCTCTGTCGATCTTGAACCAATCAATTGTTCCATACAGGGTTCTAACTGTTGCTTCTTGACCTGCAAACAGGTTTCTCAGGAGACAGATAAGATGGTCTGGTACTCCCATCTCGCTAAGAGATTTCCACAGTTTGTCACGATCCACATGGTCAAAAGCTTTAGCCTAGTTGAAGAAACAGAGATAAATGTTTTTTTTCTGAAATGTCCTTGCTTTCTCTATAATCCAGCAAATGTTGGCAATTTGATCTCTAGTTCCTCTTCTTTTTCTATAACCAGCTTGGCTATCTGGAAGTTTGTGGTTTGCATAATGCTGAAGCCTAGCATGCAAGATTTTAAGCATGACGTTACCAGCATGGGAGAGGAGTGCAACTGTCTGATGGTTAGCACATTCTTTGGTACTACCCTTCTTGGGAACAGGGATGAAGATTAACCTTTTCCAGTCCTGTGGCCACTGCTGGGTCTTTCAGATTCTCTTACATAATGAATGCAAACCCTTGATGCCATCCTCCTTTAGGGATTTGAATAGTTTTGAGGAGTTTTATGATTTCAGGTTTTGTGTTCGTCTTTAACCCATTTTGAGCTGACTTTTATATATGGTATAAAATAAGGGATTGTGGAATATCTTTCATTTTATTGTTATCTTCTTCAATATCTTTCGTCTTTACGTTTTCAGTGTACAGATCTTTCATCTCCTTAAATAAAATTATTCCTAAATATTTTATTATTTTTGAGGCTATGGTAAAATTTGAGGCTAAATTGTTTGTAAACTGTTTCCTTAATTTCTCTCTCTGATAATTTTTGGTATATAGACAATCCAACAGATTTCTATATATTAATACAGGATCCTACAACTTTTGGACACGAGACTGAGTGAACTCCGGGAGTTGGTGATGGACAGGGAGGCCTGGCGTGCTGCAATTCATGGGGTCGCAAAGAGTCGGACACGACTGAGCGACTGAACTGAACTGAACTACAACTTTACCAAATGTATTAGTTCTAGCAGCTTTTTGGTTGAGTGTTTAGGGTTTTTTACATATAATATCATGTCATCATCGGCAAATAGAAAAAAATTTACTTCTTCCTTTCCAATTTGGGTGTTTTTTATTTCCTTCTCTTGACTGCTCTAGCCAGGACTTCCAGTGGTATGTTGAATAAAAGTGGTGAGAATAAGGATTCTTGTCTTGTTCCTGAGAGAGAAAAAGCTTTCAGCATTTCATCCTTAAGTATGATGTTAGCTGTGGGCTTATCATACAAGCCTTTATTATCTTGAGGTATGTTCCCTGTATACCAAGTTTGTTGAGAGTTTTTATCAGGAAAGAATGTTGAATTTTGTCAAATCTTTTCCTGCATCTATTGAGGTCATATAAACCATATAGTTTTTATATCCCTCTTTTTGTTGATATGGTATATCACATTGATTTGTGAACGTTGAACTGTCTTTGCATTCTTGGAATGAATCCCACTAGATCATGCTTATGATCATTCCAATGTATTGATGAACTTGGGTTTGCTAATATTTTGCTGAGCATATTTGCGTCTATATTTCATCAAGAATATTGGATTATAATTTTCTTTTCTTGTAGTGTCCTTGTCTGGCAGGGTAATGCTGACCTCATAAAATGAATTTGGGAGTTTCCCTCTCCCCTTCAATTTATTGGAAAAGTTTTGAGAAAGACTGGTGTTAATTATTGAATCCACCGGTAAAAACATCTGGTCCTGGGCTCTTGTTTCTTGGGAAGTTTTTGGTTACTGACTCAATCTCCTTCCTAGTAATTAGTCTACTCAAATGATCTATTCTTTCATGCTTTAGTCTTGATAGGTTTTATGTTTCTAAGAATTTATATATTTCCTCTAGATTATTCAATTTGTTGGTGTATAATTGTCCATTGATCTCCTACAATCCCTTGTATTTCTGTAGCACCAGTTTTAATGTCCAGAGAAGGCAATGGCAACCCACTCCAGTACTCTTGCCTGGAAAATCTCATGGACAGAGGAGCCTGGTGGNATATATTTCCTCTAGATTATTCAATTTGTTGGTGTATAATTGTCCATTGATCTCCTACAATCCCTTGTATTTCTGTAGCACCAGTTTTAATGTCCAGAGAAGGCAATGGCAACCCACTCCAGTACTCTTGCCTGGAAAATCTCATGGACAGAGGAGCCTGGTGGGCTGCTGTCTATGGGGTCGCACAGAGTCAGTCGCACAACTGAAGCGACTTAGCAGCAGCAGCAGCAGTTTTAATGTCTCCTCTTTTATTTCTGATTTCTTGATTTTACTTGAGCGCTCCCTTTTTCTCCGTTACTCTAGCTAGAGGTTTGTCAGTTCTGTGTATCTTTTTGAAAAGCCAGCTCTTAGTTTTACTGATCTTTTGTATTATTTTTCTGGTACGTATTTCTTTTACTTCTGCTCTGCTCTTTGTTATCTCCTTCCTCCTACTAACTTTGGGCTTAGCTTGTTCTTTTTCTTGTTCCTTGAGGTGTCAAGTTAGGTTGTTTATTTGATATCTTTTTTCTTAATATAGGTATTTGTTAAATTTATTTACTATAAATTTCTCTCATAGAATTGCTTTTGAGGTATTCCATAAATTTTGTTATGTTGTCTTTCCATTTTCTTTTGGCTCAAGATATAGTTTGATTGCTCTCAATTTTTTTTCTTTGACTCATTGGTTTTTCATTAGTATGTTTGTTATTTAATCTCCATATATCTGTGAATTTTCCAATCCCTTCTTTTAAATTGAATTCTATTTTCTTACCATTCTGGTTAGAAAATATACTGTATATGATACTAATTTTCTTAAATTTATTAATACTTGTCTTGCATCCTAACATTTGACCTATCTTGAAATATTAAAGGGTCTTCCCTGAGTTTGGTCCATTTACATTTACAGTAATTATTGTTAGATATGGACACACAATTACTATTTTGTTTTGTAATTCTTTTGTTCCTTTCTTCATCTCTTCTTCTCTTCCTTTGTGGTCTGATGACTTTCTGCAGTGCTATGCTGTGATTCTGTTCTTTGTATGTGTATATATATATTACTGGTTATTACTTTGTAGTTACCACTACTTATTACTTATGTAGTTGCCAGATTTTCATAAAATATCATGTCTATTTTACATAGTCTATTTAAGTTAATAACTTCAAACACACACCAGCTCTATTTTTAATACTCTTCCCTCCACATTTTGTTTTTATGTCATAATTTACATTTTTACACTGTATATCCAGTAATTATTGCAATTATAGTTACTGTAGTATTTTTGTTTTTTAACTCTCACATTAGAGTTATAAGTGATTTACTCTCCACAGTTTTAATATTAGAGTATTCTAAATGTAACTGCATATTTACTTTTACCATTGAGTTTTATACTTTTATGTTTCCCTGTTACTAATTACCATCCTTCCATTTCTATTTGAAGAACTCTCTTTAACATTCTTGTAAGGCTGATGTAGTGGTGATGAACTGTTTTGGCCTTTGTTTGTCTGGGAAACTCTATTTTCCCTACAATTCTGAAGACCAACTTTGCTGATTTTTTTTTTTTTTTTTTAATTCAGCACTTTTGACTGTATCATGCTGCTCCCTTCTGGCCTGAAAGTTTTTGCTGAAAAATCTGCTGATGTTGTTATGGGAACTCCGTTGTACGTAACAAGTTGCTTTTCTCCTGCTGCTTTTAAGATTCTTTCCTTATTTTTAACTTTTGAAAATTTAATGTCATTAATGCAGGTCTATTAAAGTTAATGTTGGGATGGAGCTCTTTGGATTCCATTGGAACTCTCGCTTTCCTGGGTCGGAATGCTTCTTTACCCTGGTTAGGAAAGTTTTCAGCTGTTATTTCTTTGAATAAGCTTTCTGCCCCTTTTCTTTCCCTCTCCCCACTCCCCTCTGGGACTCAAATAATGCATATACTGGTCCATTTGGTGATGTCCCATACATCCCTTAAGCTGTCTTTTTTGGTGCTCTCCTGATTGGATGAATTTCACAGCCCCATCTTCACATCCACTTATCCTTTCTTCTCCTCGCCACTCTGCTGTTGAACTCCTCTGATGACGTTTTCAGGTCAAGTGTTACACTCTAACTTGTGTTTTCCGGTTCGGCACTTTTAAATATTTTCTGTTACTTTGTTCTCCTGACCTTGGTAGGCATATTAATGACTATTATTTTGAACTCTTTATGAGGTGTTTACTTTCTAGACATCAGATAAGACAGACACCTCTCCCAGTCATGATGGAATGGTCTCAGGTAGGAAATAAATCTTTTGAATCAGCCAAACCTCAGCTCAAATAGGAAAAGGAGTATGTTTAGGCTGTATATTGTCACCCTGCTTATTTAACTTAAATGGCAACCCACTCCAGTGTTCTTGCCTGGAAAATCCCAGGGACGGGGGAGCCTGGTAGGCTGCCATNTTATTTTGAACTCTTTATGAGGTGTTTACTTTCTAGACATCAGATAAGACAGACACCTCTCCCAGTCATGATGGAATGGTCTCAGGTAGGAAATAAATCTTTTGAATCAGCCAAACCTCAGCTCAAATAGGAAAAGGAGTATGTTTAGGCTGTATATTGTCACCCTGCTTATTTAACTTAAATGGCAACCCACTCCAGTGTTCTTGCCTGGAAAATCCCAGGGACGGGGGAGCCTGGTAGGCTGCCATCTATGGGGTCACACAGAGTCAGACACGACTGAAGTGACTTAGCAGCAGCAGCAGAGTACATCATGAGAAACACTGGGCTGGAGGAAGCACAAGATAGAATCAAGATTGCTGGGAGAAATATCAATAACCTCAGATATGCAAATGACACCACACTTATGGCAGAAAGCAAAGAACTAAAGAGCCTCTTGATGAAAGTAAAAGGGGAGAGCAAAAAAGTTGGCTTAAAACTCAACATTCAGAAAACTAAGATCATGGCATCTGGTCCCATCACTTCATGGCAGATAGATGGGGAAACAGTGGAAACAGTGGCTGACTTTATTTTTCTGGGCTCCAAAATCACTGCAGATGGTGATTGCAGCCATGAAATTAAAAGACGCTTACTCCTTGGAAGGAAAGTTATGACCAACATAGACAGCATATTAAAAAGCAGAGACATTACTTTGCCAACAAAGGTCCATCTTGTCAAAGCTATGGTTTTTCCAGTGGTCATGTATGGATGTGAGAGTTGGACTATAAAGAAAGCTGAGTGCTGAAGAATTGATGCTTTTGAACTGTGGTGTTGGAGAAGACTCTTGAGAGTCTCTTGGACTGCAAGGAGATCCAACCAATCCATCCTAAAGATCAGTCCTGGGTGTTCATTGGAAGGACTCATGTTGAAGCGGAAACTCCAATACTTTGGCCACCTGATGTGAAGAGCTGACTCATTGGAAAAGACCCTGATGCTGGGAAAGATTGAGGGCAGGAAGAGAAGGGGACAACAGACGATGAGATGGCTGGATGGCATCATCAACTTGATGGACTTGGGTTTGGATGGACTCCAGGAGTTGGTCATGGACAGGGAGGCCTGGCGTGCTGTAGTTCATGGGGTTGCTGATGGTCAACTAAGCCAATTATTTCACTAGAGGTGTAATATGCCCTACATTTTTTCAATATTTCATATAATGTTGAAAAGTGAAAGTGTGAGGTGCTCAGTCATGTCCAACTCTTTGCAACCCCGTGGACTGTAGCCTGCGAGGCTCCTCTGTTTATGGAATTCTCCAGGTAAGAATACTGGAGTGGATAGTTATGCCCTCCTCCAGGGGATCTTCCTGACCCAGGGATCGAACTCACATCTCTTGTGTCTCCTGTATTGGCAGGCAGATTCTTTACCAGCTGAGTCACAGCGGAAGCCCCTTCATCTAATGTTACCCAAAATTAATTTTTGAGGGTCATCCTTGTTAAGGAACAAAAAAGGAGAGCGTTTTCTTCTTATTCTCTTCCCTAGTAACAGACTCTGGGAGTTAGTGATGGACAGGGAGGCCTGGCGTGCTGCGATTCATGGGGTCGCAAAGAGTCGATCACAACTGAGCAACTGAATTGAACTGAACCTGAGCTCCTATTTGTTTCTCAAACCTCTGAGATTGTCCAAGCAACTTTCTTTANTCTTCTTATTCTCTTCCCTAGTAACAGACTCTGGGAGTTAGTGATGGACAGGGAGGCCTGGCGTGCTGCGATTCATGGGGTCGCAAAGAGTCGATCACAACTGAGCAACTGAATTGAACTGAACCTGAGCTCCTATTTGTTTCTCAAACCTCTGAGATTGTCCAAGCAACTTTCTTTATCTTTAGTGGCTCATAGTATTTGGGAGTGTGCCAAAACTCATTAGTGTCCCGAAGTGGAGAATCACAGTCAGCATCTAGATGGATGATTACAAGCTGAGCACTAGGTAGCAGTTGGGAAATTAAGTAGTTAAGCCCCTTCCTGGGAAACACTGGGAGATGGCTGTTTTTTGCCTGCTGAATCCAGGATATAGTTGGGGCGGGGAATGAGGTGGGGTAGGGAAGTGTGCTCTGTGTGCATTAAAAACTGGTTCTTTGTTTGCTAGCCCTGTGTATTTGTGAACACAAATTGCCTCTCCCTTGGGCAGTAGTGAAAGCTGAGACTCAGCCATTTGTACAAGTCCCTTTCAGGGACATATTAGTGGTTTATTTTCATTGTTGGAGCAGGCTGGAGGGAGAAGGCAGGCCAGGTGTCTGCCAACTTCCCTGTCTCTGGAGAAGATCACAGCCAATCTCTAAATATGTGCTAAAACTAGAAGCCTCACTCTCAGGTGTCAGCTTTTAAAGTATGCAGGTAAACCCCTTTCAGGGAAAAGTAGGAAGATGGGCATTTTTGCCTGCTCCCTCTGTGCTGAGCCCTAGGGGACTAGCTAGTTAAAAATTGCTTCTTTGCCTCAGTTCTGTGGGACTCATGAATGCAAGGCCCCATTAGTTATCAGAATCAGGTGATCCAAGGATTCATCCCTTTGGATGGAAACTATAAACTTTGGGCACAAAATGTTACAACCTCCTTTCAGGGAGATACCAGCAACTTTCCAATGGCTTCCCTGGTCTCCAAGGAGGATCATAGCCCCCAGATATTTGCTAAATTAAAATCCTGGCCCTCAGGCATTGTCTTTTTAACACTGGCAGAAAAATAGGTGATTCTGCCCTTTTGCCCTCCACTAGGGGCACAGCCATCATGACTGCTCATGCACTTCTAAGAACAGCTTATTTGCTATATCCTTATGGTTTTCATAAACACAAGCCCTGCTGGCTTTCAGAGCCAGGTGCTTAGGGGACCGATCCCTCAGGTGAGAGTTTTAAAAGTTGGGATGTTAGATGTGGGTTATGAACACTTTGCTCCTCAGGAAGAAGTTGGGAGTTCTCTCTTGATTATATGGTGCTGTGTCAGGGGTGGGATTTACGGCAAGTGTGTCCCAGCCCTTGCTACCCATCCTGATATGGGTATTCTCTCATTTCCCCAATGTAGAGGAGTTGCTCAGGTACTTTCTGGATCTCTTTCAGAGGGAACTGCTCTATGTGCAGATGTACATTCAAGTGTCTGTTGGAGGAGGAGGGCTCGGGGCCTCCTATTACACCTTAGTACACCCTCTCTCATTATGAATTATTTTAGGTGTTTCTTCTGTTAATTAAATCTGTATGTCTAGATTATTTCTCCAAATAGCCAAATATTCAAGTCACCTATTTGTTACATGTTTGTTCACGGTAACATCTCCTGGGACCCCTCACCGTCATCTTTTGTCTCTCTCCTTGTTAAGGATAATTCCTATATCCTTGTCTTTCTTGTTTACTCCCTTGCATTCTGTCATTTCTTGAGAAACACACCTTCAAGAGAGGTTATGGAAGATATTTTTGGGTCCTTATGTGTCTGAAAATATCCGTGCTTTACTCTGATACTGTTTAGCTAAACATAGATTGTAGGATAACATGAACCCTTGAAAGTATTGTTCCATTGTTTCTTAACTTCTGGAGTTGCTGTCACATGTCATTCTGATTTTGGATTCTTTGAATGTGACCAGTTTTCTTTTCAGAAACACTTAAGATCTGGTCTTTATAGTACTCTAAAATTTTGCAATTTCCATGCATTAGTCTTTTTTTTTTGCTTATTGCTTGGCAAATATTAGGGGTTTTAAACCTAGAAACCCATGTCTTTCAGTTATGGGAAATTACTTTAAAACTTCTAGGGTAATTTCCTACCTTCCTTTCCCCCTCTCTCTTGTAGAATCTACTAGTTTTGTATTCCGAAATAATCTGCTCATCCCCATATTTTCTCACATTTTTCATCTTTTTTCCCTAATATTTGTGTTTACCTTCCAAATATTCTATTTGAAATTTTATTCTGCACTTTTTATTTCAAATAACTTTATTCTCCAAGCATTTTTGCTTATTTCCTATGTGCAATCAATATTTTCTCTAAGACATTACTTAAAAATTTTTTTTATTGAAGGATAATTGCTTTATAGAATTTTGTTTTCTGTCAAACCTCAACATGAATCAGGCCTAAGTATACATATACCCCCCTCCCTTCTGAACCTCCCTCCCATCTCTAGCCCCACCCCACCCCTCTAGGTTTATACACAGCCCCTGTTGGAGTTACCCGAGCCATACAGCAAATTCCCCTTGGCTATCTATTTTACATATGGTAATGTAAGTTTCCACATTACTCTTTCCATACATCTCACCCTCTCCCCATGTCCATAAGTCCATTCTCTATGTAAGACGTTACTCTTATACCTACAGTGTCACAAATCTCATGACAAAATGTGCTTCTTGGGAAAAATTTTGCCTTNCCCTTGGCTATCTATTTTACATATGGTAATGTAAGTTTCCACATTACTCTTTCCATACATCTCACCCTCTCCCCATGTCCATAAGTCCATTCTCTATGTAAGACGTTACTCTTATACCTACAGTGTCACAAATCTCATGACAAAATGTGCTTCTTGGGAAAAATTTTGCCTTTTAAAATATACCATTTTTATATTTTGTTTAATCAGCCAAAATATGTGCCTTTTAGTTCCCATGCTACTAATTAAACTTAGTTTAACATGATTTCAAAACTTGTCAAGTATCATAAAATGGTGGCCAAAAAACCCCCAAAAGTAGCTTATCAATATTTGTGGCCATACTACAAATATAACTGAAGTGTAAATAACTGTGAAATAAAAAAGACACAAATAATTTCATCAGACTTGGCCAAAGCAGATTTTTGGCAATGGCCTAGAATGTGGAATGCATTGCCCACTTGAATCAAAGTCTAGATGCCTGTGATTTCTTTTTGCCATTTTCAGTTCACCATAGCGGGATGATTTTCTCTTTCCTTTTTATAAGTTCATGAGGCCTCTGAACTAGAATTTAATCTGTGGAAATATTCTATGTTGAAGCACCTGATATATGTGCAATTTATTTAAATGAGATGGGTGGCTTTATATCAGCAGTCTCTTATGCAAAGGATAATAGCACTTTCTACCAGCTGATTAGTTTACAAAATTCTTTCATGTGCAGTCTCTCACTATAAAAACTGCATATTTTAATCCCTATATCACAAAGTTTGGAAGTTTAGAAAAGCAAAGACAATAAGAGTACAATAGTTAAGAACCTGATTGTTCTCAACTGATAAATAGGATTAATACTTATTTCTTGGGGTATTACTTTTATATGTAGTGTACTTTTTGAGTACATAGGAAGCACTAAAAAAGTGGCTGACATTGTACTACTACAATCCTGTCTTCCTTGTAGATTGCAGCAGTGTTTTAATGCAATGCCTCAGTAGCCAAAAATCTTTTGAGCCCACATTTTGTCATGAGATTTATGACACTGTAGGTATAAGAGTAACGTCTTACATAGAGAATATAGACTTATGCACACGGGGAGAGGGAGAGATGTATGGAAAGAGTAATGTGGAAACTTACAATATGTAAAATAGATAGCCAAGGGGAATTTTCACTTTTTTAATAAAATTTTTTTTGTGTGTGTTCTGTACTCTTAGTCAATTATAAGCTTTTCAAAAAGGGGAATTACTTCCCAAAGTCTTTCAAAATTTTGAAACTCACAATTCTCAGCTGACTCAAGCTGGTTTTACATTTGAAACTTCTTTCCTACCAAGTCTGCTACTAAAAGGAACTCTTAGTTTCAGGCAAACAGCAAATAGCTTTACTGTTTGAATTTAAAAGGATTTGCTCTGCTTGAGTATTCTATGGG
Source organism: Oreotragus oreotragus (assembly GCA_006410675.1). Lineage (NCBI taxonomy): Eukaryota > Metazoa > Chordata > Mammalia > Artiodactyla > Bovidae > Oreotragus > Oreotragus oreotragus. The sequence goes on along the minus strand of SJYX01002348.1, from coordinate 313,646 downwards.
TGAAATTTGTCAAATATTGCCTAGCAATTTAGTGCATAATTCTTAAGGACAGAAATCAAACAAACTTTTAACTATTAGGGATATGGGCTTATTTTGTCTTTTCTGACATAAAGGGTTAAGGATCTGGTCCATATGAATCTGGTTATAGAGGGAGAAGGGGGTCTTTATGCCCACGCTTATCCTGAGGTGATATTACCCTGCCATTACTCAGGCTATATCGTGACTTCGTATGATCCACATAAGATGAGAGTTCCAGGTGATATAATCAGCAACTTCCTGCAACATAGTATTTTCATATGCATCTATTCCCATAGTTTATTTAGTTCTCATGTGCCAGCGGCCACACGATTCACCTCAGAAACTTACTATAAATACCTCTCTGGAAGCCCTCAAAAATGGATTCAGTAGCTAAGATGGAGCAAAAAAATCTGCATTTTAAATAAACTTTCTCCACTACAACTCTATCATGTGATTCTCACATACGTAGTTCAAACCCCACGGTGAGGAACACTAAGTCTAAGGCAACAACCCAAGGTGGGAGTTTTGCAATTCTTTGCTCCCAGGAAGTAGCTAATCGTTTGAAGAAAACTGAGACTCCTAATTATTGGAATTAGCCTGGGTCTGCCGAATGTTGCTTTCCTGGATGTCTATTAACAACCTGCTCAGCTATTTCTATTGTTAATTTGGAGATTTTAAAAAAGAACAGTCTTTTTTTATTAACCCCTTTCTTTTAGAAAACAGACAAGCTGTTTGAACAGTAAAGAAATTTTCTTTTCCTGAAGCTGCTTCTAGAACATAAGTCCATTCAACATCATGATGATTTCAAAACAGAATTGGGAGGAACACTGAGTATGACGAGATGTTGTTTCCCACTTCTGAAGAATGTTGTTCTCTTTTTCTCCCCCTTCAGCTATGAATTCCAGGTGAAACCCAAAAACCCACTTGGTGAAGGGCCACCCAGCAACACAGTGGCATTCAGTACTGAATCAGGTAATTACATCAGCCGGCATTCCCAGCTGGATATAAAGGGTCACAGTGTTTGCATAGCTTGTCTGAAACCAGCTAAATGAGGTAAAGCATTTCTTGATTTCAAAAACCCATCTATTTGAAAAACCAATGAAGGTACCTTTTAAAGAAGCAACTCCTGGGTTTTTCCTATTTTCATGTCAGAAAAATGCTAGGCTTATCAGTGTAAAAGAGAGGAAGTATGAGATCAGTCTATACTGAACAGTGAATGAATGCACCTCTCTATGCCTAGAATCAGAATGTCAGACTTAGTGAGCCAGTTGTATCCAGAAAGGGAATTCATGTGATAGCTTTTTATGATGAACAGCTGTGAAATTTTCTGATCTGGCCTAAGTTCCAGTTCCTTAATGAGATACATCTGTACAATTGCACTTCATGGCATCCTAGTGATTTTGTCAACAGATTTTTTATGAAGCTAAAAAGAGGAAGATTTGAAAATGGAAGTAAAATCTAGTACAGCAAAAAAGAATCCTAACTACTTAAACCACATATAAAAGACATAGCTGAGCTTCTCCAATGCAGAACCATCCCCATAACAAAACTCACAATTTTCAAGTTTGGACCTTAGTAGGAGTGTATGTTGTCTAAGGCTCCGTAACATCTGTTAAGCACCCATCTTCTTTGCCACATCATTGGAATACTGGACTTACCTAATAAACTCGGACTCTGTTTGCTATTTCTCCTCAGCTGACCCAAGAGTGAGTGAGCCCGTTTCTGGTAAGTACCTACCTCAATGAGAACACAAGTGCATGCTTTTCTACAGTGATTCACCTAAATGGGCACGGTAGAATTTGAGTCATGATTTCACTTTAGTCCATTTAGTCTTCTTCAATTACCTGTGAATGCTTACCTAAAATGTTCAGTAATACTGACAGCCTATGATGTTTTGGGAACAAGTAGAGTATTCTGAAACCTGCTTTTCATTCATATAACAGACTGGCTCAAATCTTCTGTTTAAGATATAGCACTTCCACTCACTTCCACTTTTGTGACTTTATTTATTTTCACTGCTGTGTTATATTCCACTGTGTAGGGTTAGGGTTATTCATTCTTCTATTTTTTTATTGAAGGATAACTGCTTTACAGAATCTTGTTTTCTGTCAAACTCATCTCCACTTTTAATAACCTCACATTAAAGCAACTGTTTACACTGAAACAGTTTATCTCAGAAAAAGAAACCTAATTTTGTTCCTAATGTGATGCTGTTGAGCCCTGCAGAAACTAATCAACGTCAACACATACTGCTCCAAGATTCACCTCACTATTGACAGAAAATTAAGGGGGGGGCTTACATGTTTAAACACCTGTATTTTTTCGCTCCAATATTTAGCACTGGAGAAAATCAAGTATCAGCAGGTTGACAATGAACTTTGCCAACTGCTTTTTTAAAAGCTTTTAAGATAGCTCTTCAGGACCCAAAGTTAGATACTAAACTCAAATCATGTGCTTTCTTTATGCAGCAGGAAGAGATGCCATATGGACCGAAAGACCGTTTAACTCAGACTCTTACTCAGAATGTAAGGGCAAACAGTATGTCAAAAGGACATGGTATAAGAAGTTTGTAGGGGTGCAGCTGTGCAACTCTCTCAGATACAAGATTTACCTGAGTGACTCCCTCACAGGTAAGAACAGGAAACGCTCTGTAGCATTCTGTAATTTACTTTTCTATGGACTCTGCCAGACATGACAGAAATATGGGTTTTCTATTTGAGCAAGGTGTTATTGGAATCTTAGGATCTGAGAAATGCCGTAAGAAGGTAAATAATGAAAATGTAATTTGAAACAGTACCACCATGGCAAAGTTGAATGTAGAGAAACTAGTCACATCCAAGCTCAATTATGTTAAAGCCAACCCAGAATGAAAAGCTTACTGGTAGTAAAATGAGTGTATCTAACAATAATCATGGAAGGAATATGACCTATTTAAGATTTTTAGTCTGTCAAGAGACAAGAGCAAGGTTAAGACAATCAGCCAGAAGGAACAACCCCTTGCTCCAGACTCAGTGGCTTCTTTTCTCTTCTATATTCATACAGTAAAAATTTTAAACCCCAACATAGAAAGGTAGACATTTGTTCCATCATTTAACAAATAGTATCTGTTTTGTTCTGAGGCTGCTGGGGACAAAGCAGGACTGTTGCTGCCCCCCTTTTGGAAGTCTGTGAATCCCTTAGCTACATATTAACACATGACTTGTACAAAGTCATTTTCTTGGCATTCCCAACCATTTATTCCTGCTCTTTGAAGCTTACAATCTAGTGGGGAGAGACAGAAAACAAATATGTAAAAAAGAATTTCATATTTAATAAATTGAAGGAAAAAAGAGGGATGAAAGAAAATGGTGGAATGGAATGAAAGCTCCTTTAGTTAAAATGTTTAGGAAAAGCTTTCCTAAAAGCTTTCCTCAAAAGGTAACACTTATGCTGAGAAGAAAACTGAGAAGGAACCAAGAAAGACCAAAGGATAAGGCAGCAGAGGTAAAGGGAAGATTACATGAAGACCTAGCAGAAACGCCTCTCCAGTTTACTAGCATGGCTGAGGCTTAGTACAGGAAGATCAGGCAGGCATGTAATCACGTGGGGCTTGGAAACTGGGTAGGGACTGGGTTTTATTCTGAGTGTAACAGAAGACTGCTGGAGAGATTGATGGAGGCAAGTAACATTATCTGAATTGCATGCTGAAAAGATGACTAATCTGTGAGAGGAAGAGGAGAGGAAGAATAGGGAAAGGCAAGAGTAAAAGCAAGGATGCAGCTGGGAGGGTCTGTGGTTCCTTTAAAGAACACTGTGACTTGAACTAGAATGAACAGGTGGGGAAGTACAAGAACATGGAAGACAGATTATTTGGAACAATTTATTTCAGAGTTGTCCCAAATGAAAGAAATACCTCATGATCCTTTAAATTTCCAGGAAAATTTTATAACATAGGCGATCAGAGAGGCCACGGGGAAGATCACTGCCAGTTCGTGGACTCATTTTTAGATGGACGCACAGGACAGCAACTCTCTTCTGACCAGCTACCCACCAAAGAAGGTAGGTTTTCTGAGCTTGCTCAAAAGCAAGAGGCTTTTACAAATGAACCCAAAAAACATTCAGGCTGAGCAAAAAGTTAAAGTGTTACCTGCTCAGTCATGTCTGACCTTTGTGACCCAATGGGCTGTAGTCCACCAAGCTCCTCTGTCCACGGGATTCTCCAGGCAAGATACTAGAGTGGGTTGCCATTTCCTCCTTCAGGGGCTCATCCAGACCCAGGGATCAAACCCAGGTCTCCTGCATTGGCAGGTGGATTCTTTCCTGTCCAAGCCACCAGGGAAGCCCTCAGGCTGAACAAAGCAATCACTTTAAAAATCATTCTGTAGTCTTCCTACTCTACCTGCCAAGGAAAAAAAGACTGTCTACATAAGACCTTAACATGAAGACTTTAATAGAAGTTTCTCAACTTTCATCCCATTCCTCAAGACTCTGTTGCTTACACATACATTCTACTTTAAGAAAACCTGAATCTGCAAAAGCCAGCTATTGAAAGAAACTTTAAGCATTTCCCAAACTTAAACCATTCATGTACTACCTTTATAATTTGTGATACTCAGCACACAGGCAGGTTTTAATTCCTTCCTAAAAAAAAATAAAGAAAGCTTTACTACTATCATGGAGAAGGACATGGCAACCCACTCCAGTATTCTTGCCTGGAGAATTCCATGGACAGAGGAATCTGGAGGACTATAGTCCACAGGGTTGCGAGGAGTCGGACAAAACTGAGCAACTCACACTTTCGCTTTCCTACTATCATAAAAGGAAAAATACTGCCTTATGAATAATTATATAAATACACAATGAAAACAGAAGAATTCTGCTAAGAAGTGACTAACCACTGCAACTTTCTAAAAACACTTTAGCAGCAAGCTCTGTCATGAGGACTGAAAAGACTGAAAATCACCCCTGTCCAGGTAGGGTAGGAGGGCAAATTATATGCCCATCACTACTCAGGAGCTACCAAGAGAGACTTGGTAAATACTTGAATCATTGGACTGGTCTTTTTAGCTATATATTTTGGTCACTGGCATTAAAAATAGCAACCAGAGTAAAAGATGACTGAATAAGATCTGTGAACTGATTAACAGAAAATTGAAACTAGAGCCAATCAGGAACTAGATAGAAAATATAAGTTCTATTTCCATAACAGTTTACATTCTCAGCAGAAGTTTAAATCATTTAGTGTAGGGTCCTTGAAGGATGATTTCACCAAAGTTTAGTTCTTAGACATTTAGCAATCATCTTAGAACTACCCCCCTTTTGTTTCCTAACATTTTAGCACAACACACCTCTACCCAGGCCACTTCTTCAGACTACCTCTAGGCTATAATGTGCAGAAAGTACACCTTCACGTAAAACAGTGTATACTGAACTTGGTCAATGACACTCAAACATAAAACCCTTCCAACTTCTGTCCCTTTCCATTTCAGCTTTCTCTCTCAAGGATCAACAGTACCAACCCATCCTAAGTGTCCCTATGTTTAGCCCACCATTACCACCTCAGGAAAGACACCGGGGCCTCTGTTGCTATCCACTGTCTAAAACACTCTGCTTCACCCAGACCTTCAAGCATTCAAAGGCACCCTTCAATCTATGAGGACAAATAACACAGCAGCTATTAATTTTAATTATTTCCCTCTTAGGCTATTTCAGAGCAGTTCGTCAGGAACCAGTCCAATTTGGAGAAATTGGTGGTCACACTCAAATCAATTATGTCCAGTGGTATGAATGTGGGACTACGATTCCTGGAAAATGGTAGATGCTGCAGNAGCTATTAATTTTAATTATTTCCCTCTTAGGCTATTTCAGAGCAGTTCGTCAGGAACCAGTCCAATTTGGAGAAATTGGTGGTCACACTCAAATCAATTATGTCCAGTGGTATGAATGTGGGACTACGATTCCTGGAAAATGGTAGATGCTGCAGTCACATTCAAAAGTGCCTTCTGTTTCATCATTTCAAAAAATAATTGGAAACAGTATGGTATCTGTCACCTGCATTTAAAGCTCTTTTGTTTACTATGTATAAAAGTTTAAAATCTAATAGCAATATTAGATGTTTATTAGAAAGATTGCTAAGAATATTTATCAGGTTTTACAAAGTCATTTTAAGAAAGCAAGATATTGATATTAACAGAATAACATTTTTGGGGAAGCTGGCTCCCTGTTCATGCTATTTTAAGAGATCATTTGTATATTATTTATCACACTGTTGTAATGATGTTCTGAGATACTTTTATAACAAAATTAACATCAAAAAACTAATATACTTTTTAAAAAATTTACATTTATTGTGTATTCTTCCTACTGTTAATTCCATAAATCTCTACTTGGCTTAACTTATTAGATCAAATTATCATCAGTATATTATATCTGGGGAGAAAAGGTCCTAATATTCACATGTTTATTTAAACGTCAACTTTTTAGTAATAGCTAAGTAACTTTTGAAGCATTTAAATAGCCATTCATGCTAATACACATTTTACTAATTATCTACAAATTATTGCAAACATTGTTTGAATCAGTAAATTTCAGTTGAAAATGGAATTGAGAATTTGATATATCATTTCAAAAATACATATTTTGTTCTTTTTCTACCCATAAGTATGCTACAATGTCTGAATGTTCTTTGTCAAACTATCCCTTTAAGCAGCTGTGTTCGTACTGTTTTTAATCCTAATCAAGCTATATCCAAAGACTGTAGTGAAGTCTAAGCATAAAAGGATAATCCATGATGAGAGGCCTACCATTTTATGATATTTACTCTATTTTTACACAGAAGATTTCTAGGGAATAAATGTATCAGAGGCTGTTTTCTTAATTCTAACAACCTGTAATGAAAATCTGACTTATTTAAAACAGTATTATTCTCCTTCATTGGGGAGGAAGACAGGAATGCTGCATGGTGCCCTCATTCTTAAAGGACCTTTCTGTGCTTACCTTTCAACATGCTTCAGTTTTATCAATACTTCATTTTATATTTTTCAAACAGTATAAACTCTGCAATAAAGAGATGTAGTTTTTTTTAAGACTGAGTTCTTCATTTCTGAATGGTTGATTTCTATAAGGAAACTCGCAGGTTGTTTAGAATCTACCAAGCTCCCTTGCATCTTTTAATATTATATCTACTGTGTTTATATATAATGCTAATCTTGATCTATTTTAAAGTTTTGTCATTTAAAACCAAAATCAGGACAGAAGACAACAGCACTGTGCTTCTCTGAATAGAAAGGCCTAAGATAAAATGTCTATAGTTCAAGACCAAAACATCATTAAGGATTTTTCTCATATATATATATACACATCTATAGAATACCAAAGACTAAATTAAGTTACAAGACCACTAATGGATTCAATCATCTTTATTAACCTATCAATGTTACATTTTATACATAATAGCTAGTCTTCTCAAAGGGATCTACTTTAGTACATTGTGTTAATAATAAAAAGCCAAGTAAGAGGGCTGAACTTCAACCTAGCATTTTAATATCCTCTGGACAAGGCAAGCTAGANTTACAAGACCACTAATGGATTCAATCATCTTTATTAACCTATCAATGTTACATTTTATACATAATAGCTAGTCTTCTCAAAGGGATCTACTTTAGTACATTGTGTTAATAATAAAAAGCCAAGTAAGAGGGCTGAACTTCAACCTAGCATTTTAATATCCTCTGGACAAGGCAAGCTAGAAAATCAATCACTTTTTGCACACATGTAAGAGTAGTGTTCCAAAATAAGTACGAAGCTGCTATACTTTTAAGCAGGGGAGGAAAAATACTTCCATTTTGGTCTTTTTTCTTCCAGCAAATTATACTTTCAATTAACAGCAATAATGGTATCATTTTAAAAATGCTCTGCTTCTTAAATTCCTGAACTTCAATACAAATTAAAATAGTAGTATTGGAGTCTTCTGGGAGGCAAACAGCTAGCAGCTACGTTCATCAGTGTAACTGAGCCTCTTTATCGATAACCTGGTCCAGGTTGGGTATAGCCCTGACCAAAGGGAGGACGGCTACGTGCATATGGGTTAGACCCACTTGAAAGAGGGGTCATCGTACTTCCAGGAGGTGGGGTGAAACCTGGTCTTGGCTGGTAGGCTCCGGGTTGGCTTGGAGCCATTCCCGGTTGTGAGGCAGGGGCCACAGTGTAATTAGTGGGCTGAGAAGTTTGGGTAGTGTAAGTTTGTGGAGGGTAACTGCTCGCCTGATACTGCTGTGGAGGTTGAGCAGGCAGTTGCTGAGGCTGACCAGAAAAGGCAGGTGCCGGTGCCTGGGAAGTTGGTTGCTGGCCATATCCTGGGAACTGCTGAGGTTGTTGGGGTCCAGTCTGCTGACTATAGCCTGCTGAAAACGCAAAACATACACCTCTTACTTTTTCTTTTGGTAAACGNAGTTGGTTGCTGGCCATATCCTGGGAACTGCTGAGGTTGTTGGGGTCCAGTCTGCTGACTATAGCCTGCTGAAAACGCAAAACATACACCTCTTACTTTTTCTTTTGGTAAACGTTTTCCAGAGAATTAGTCTTACTGTTATAGACCAAAAAAAAAAAAAAGAGAGAAATTTAACAAACTTAATCCTAAGTATTTATGTAGTGAGTAGTGGATTTTATATTTCAAGACCATATAGTGACAAAGAAGCATTTTCTAGACAATTTTGTAAACCCTCTAAAATGAAAATCACTATATATATATATATATATTTCTTCTACTTCAACTCCTCCTAGATTGTATAATCCCTGACAGTAAACGCCTGTTCTAGCGTTAACTCCCAGTATGGATTATATGCTCAAATGATAAATGTGGGAATTAATGTGAAAGCTAGTCATTAACCTGGTTCTGAGGGGCCTGTTTAATAACAGTACCAAATAAACACAAATTGTAGAGAATAAATGTTTTTAAATGAAACAATGCTGCAACACATACAACTTACTATGTTAGTGAGATGCTTTTTAGGCTTATTCATCCTATAAAAATTAAAACATTTAAGAATAAACATTAAGTGCCCATTTTCACAATCCTTAAAATCTTTTAGATTTGGTATCATGGTTTTGCCTTTACAATAGCAGTAACAACAGAAAGCATATCATACTGCCCCACAAAAATGAACATCTATATTCATTAATTACTAGGATGTAAAGCTTTTTTAAAAGAAAATGTCTGCTTCACTAAAAACTTTTATCTCTACCATGAAACACACCTGCAGCTACTTGCAATGAAACCTCTCCATTGACTGGAATCCTGTCAGCATTAAATACCAGATACATAAGAAAATTATTAAAATGTGTACAACCCTGCATTGAAAAAAAATAAATAAAATGGATTGAATGAACTGAGTATATTCTGAACTCACCTTGGACCTGGGTTCAAAATTTACTCATGAAAGAAAGCTTTTGACATAGTCCATGAATAAAACTGGAAAAGGTCACAGAGGAAAACTGCCAAACCAGCAGAGTGCCAAAGATGGTCCAATGTTACCACAACCACTAAGTCTCCAAGCAGAGTATTTAGGTGACTATTTCCACATCTCCCAATTTCAAGTTAATAGGACTAGCAGGATCAGAAATACAAAGATAATACTTTGAAAAGAACTAAACTTTACTCAGTGAAGATCCTAACTAAAATCATTAAAAGCAAGCTTAATTTTTAACAAGTAAATCAAACACCTAATGCATTTTACTCATGGCAGTACCTAAATCAAACTAAATTCATGAAAAAACCTTGATGTCATATAATTTCTCCTATTCTCTACATAAAAACATAAAAATTTTTTTACTGTAAGTTTTTGGAGAAACAGAAGGTTTTATACTGAAAATGTCTATTCAATTTAAGATTGTGAGCAAAAAAAAAAAAAAAAGCTGTTTTCATCCTGCCAATGGATATCTAAACTGGCTTTTCAACAGACTCTGGGGACAACTAAATCTTTATTTTTCAAGAGAGAGGATACTGCCTAAGAGCTTAAGCTGCTGTTTCATTAGCAATCTACTGTCTTTGACCATAATATAAAATACCTCTGTATATATAAACCCTTCCTTCCACCACCATCCCCTCTGTTGAAAAACAAAATTACTTTGGTGAAAATCACCATAAATGGCAAGAAATGGAAATTATGTGGCTGTCTGAATAAAGTAAAATTAAAGGACAAAAAGTCACGTGATCCATAAAGCCTAAAATATTTACTATTTCGTTTTTGATGACAGAAAAGTCTGCCAAGCTCTGGTTGCGGCTGAGAGAGTGCAGAATGATATAGGGAAGTCATTAGCTACAAACTCAAGTGTAACGGGTTCTGGTCTAGCCTCCCCACTGAATTGGCTGCTTGTCCTTCGATGCATCCCAACTCTTTGGACCCTCGTTGCCTCATTTATAAAATGAGCGGGTAAGACAAGATCAGTGGCTCCCAATTCTCACTACACTTTAGAATGACCTGCAAAGCGTTTAAGGTATCGATGCCTGAACTCCACCCTTGACCAAATAAAACAACATCTCTGGGAGTAGAGCTCAGCCATCTGTAAGTTTCAAGAAACACCTCTCCAGGTGATTCTGAAGCATGGTGAAGATGGAAAATGCCTGGATTAGACAACAGAGTGAAAAAAACTTATTTCTACAAATTGTCAATATATAATTTTTAACAGATTTTCTCTAAAAGACTGAAAATAACCTTCCCCCAATATTATAGTCCAAGTTTAAATTCATTCCACCTAGTTTACATAAAAAACTAGCAGCTACAGGTTAAGTCACTCTACAGCGAATCCAATCCAAATAAAAATTGCTCTTTGTGTTAAAATATGTCAAGCTACAACGTTACGATTTTATGGTCTAATTCAGGAAGTCAGCAAATGTTTTTCTGTAAAGGACCAGATAATAAACATTCTAGGCTTTGGGGACCACATGGTGTCTGAAACTTTTAACTAAAGGGGTGGCGTTTTCACAACGAGTTTCAAGTAGATTAGAAAAATAAAGTCACAGAACAACGTACTTGCTTTAAGAATAGCTGTCCCCTGTCAATTTCTATTGAGGAACGTGATTTTAGACTTTTTTGAGTGGGAGTTCCTTTGGCTCACTGGCAACAGTCTACTATGTGGAGCTTCAATCTCAGACTTTTCAATGATACCTAGGTTAATATTTATATTAAATGAAAACGTATGCAAAAACTACTTTTAAACTAATGCTCTAGAGTTATGCCTGGCTTCCAATGACAGTCCCTTCTAGCTGTGATGTACTGACCCAAGGTAAGTTGCTTAATCTTTCTGTACCTGAAACAGGGACTGATAATGAGGCTAACTCCCCTCATGTATTTATTATGTGTTCACAGCTCATTTTTGTCATTTTTTAAAATTACAGTTGAAATTCTGATACTTAAATATTTGACTATAAGAGTTAAACATAAATTCTCATATAACAAAGGTAAAAATTACCCAAATTAAAATTATTTGAATTATAATATTCAAAGCTATACTGAGAGATTTTTATGTTCTTGTCTCACAAGTGTTTTTGGTATTCCTACATACTTCTGAGAGATTTAAAAACCTACGTAGCTTAATTTGGTTCTTGTTTAATAAGATCACCTTTTTACATATGAGGGAACTGTTAAAAAGTGTTTTTTCCAGGTACTAGAGTACATTGGGATAATGTGTTACATAAAAAGAGGAAAAAAAATTGTGCATTTTGCTCTACATCACCACGCAGGTAAGTTGATCACATGAGTAGGAGATAACTTTGTATTAAAAACTTTTTTATACTACAGGTTATTTACTGAATCATCTACTATGACTGTATTTTACCTGCCCACTGGAACTGAAATGGTGATTTACAGTAAAATTTCTATGTAAAATATTTACAAATAAATGATACAAATGTTATTCCCCCCCAAAAAAAAAACCAAATACTTAATACTTACTATAACAAATCAAGGACCCAGGAGGAAGGAATTTTAAGGTTTCGTGAGTATAGACACAGCTCTCTCTGGGCACCTGCTCACCTGAATACTGAACACCGTACTGCTGCGGCGCCTGGGGGGGCGCCTGTGGCTGCTGAGCACCATAGCCGGGCTGCTGCGAGTACTGCTGGTACATCTGACCTGGAGATGAGACAGGGCAGAGGCAGGTTTAACTCGGCAGAAGAAAAACTTNGAACACCGTACTGCTGCGGCGCCTGGGGGGGCGCCTGTGGCTGCTGAGCACCATAGCCGGGCTGCTGCGAGTACTGCTGGTACATCTGACCTGGAGATGAGACAGGGCAGAGGCAGGTTTAACTCGGCAGAAGAAAAACTTCTTTAAGGCACCTTTAGTTCTCTCCCCATTCACACACATAAACACTCAGAGAGCTAACACACAGAGTGTGCTTGTTCCTCTTTAAATATCTATGAAGAAGAGAACAAAGAACAATTTAACAAGTGTGGCAACTCTGCTATGGATTAACTGTGGAGAACTCTAACTGACATCAAATAACGAGTGGTTACTTCAGAAACTCCAAAAAACAAAGGTTTTCAAGCTCAACTGCCGAAAGATATGTACTATGAATGTTCAGTAAAAATCAATAAAAATGTGAAAAAAGTGATAAATACCATGAATAGCTATTGTGATTTCCAAACATATAAGGACTTACTGGTTCACATCTTAAACCTCTCTACCACTTTACAGTTGTTCCAATGGTGGATTTAGCTAGATCTAATGCCTAGAACAGCAACAAAACTTGATGAAATACCTACCTAGCACTTAAATTTTTTAAAAACCTAGCTAGTATTTAAATCTTTAAAACAACTTTATGTTGCTGATACTTTACCTGCTGTTAATCAAAAGACTACAGGTAAACAGTATACTTTCAGCAGAAAAAGACAGCGACTAAAAGTCAATGCATTATCTAGTGCCATTCAAACTGAGGTGCAGGAAATAGCTAGTTCTCACAAGCTGAAATCTCAAGATGAAACCCACTTTACTGGCCTGGGTGTCCAGTCTTCTGTACTGCAGCACTAAATACGTTATGCCCTACTGACAGCTAGCTTATGTCCTAGCAAGTAGTGGTATGCTTTTATGATAGGAATAAAGCTGAAAGAGCAGCACTGACATATATACACTGCCATGTGCAAAGCAGCTAGTGGGGAGCTGCTGATAACACAGGGAGCTCAGCTCAGTGCTCTGAGGCAGTGGGGGGAGGCGGCGGGGAGGCTTAAAAGGGAGGGGGTATTCATAGGCTTATAGCTGATTTACCCAGTTGTACAACAGAAATCTCTGCTATGGATTATCCTCCGATTAAAAATTTTTCAGAAAAAGAAAAATTTTGCTTAAAGTTATTAATCTTCTTCCCAAATACAAAAACCAACAAGAAGTTTGTTAAACGCTTTCTTAACACTTCAAGATTTATAGACAACATAAAAAATACTAGAGAAGTTAACCACCTTTTAGAAGATACCGTCTTAATCCTAGATTGTATCTCAAAACTAAATTTTGGAACAGAAGTGACAAGGATCTGATACAGAAATATGATAAAGGGGGGAAATACATGGAGCATTTGACAATGGGTTCTAATTCTTAGAAAATAAAAGGATTAACTCTACAATACAAAAATGAGCAAAGAACATACAATGCATATATGAAGGGAAAAAAGTCAACCTCATTAGCAGTCCCTATTTCAGGTATAAAAAAGAATAAGCAACTTACCTAGGGTCTATGCATCATAGCTAGTAAGAACCATCATCAAAACCCAGGCATAACTCTAGATTGCTATTTAAGGAGTTTTATACATGTTGTCTCATTTAATACAAATATGAACTTAGGTATCATCAAAAAGTCTGAGATTAAAGCTCCATGTAGTAGATTGCTGCCAAGGAGCCCAGAAACTCCCAACTCAAAATTTTAAGTCAAATCATTTTCCTCAATAAAAAATAATATGTACTACAACTCTTCTTGAAGCAAGTGCTCCATTTTTTTCTTAATTTGCTTCAAACTCCTTCTGAAAATGCCAGCCGTGGAATTAAACACTATCTCAACAAAGTATTTCTCTTACTTATTTTAAACACACTTCCTTCAAGTCCAAAACGGGACTCTCATTCTCTATCACAGTATTCTGAAAATTAAGAAGTCTGTGTTCAGTTGTAAATGAGGAGGAACAATTTGACCTAATTGAAGGAGAGAGCTACAGGATATATTAAGTGAAAAAGCAAGGTGCCAACATAGTCCACAGTAAGCTTATGATTTGAGGAAAAAAAAATATATATATATAAGCTATGTTTTGTACATTGTATTTTCAGAATCGATGGTAGAAAAAAGTAAAACCAATAAAACATACTACCTAGGAGAAAGAGAATAGGATGAAGCAAAGAGTAACGGTGAGGCTTCTGGGACTATATTTGTGACACCGATTGGTAGTCAGCCTCTGTAATGGCCCCCAATGACTCGTGCACAGGTACAGTATAAGATAATGGGTTGGTATCCTCATATTTTTAGAAAATAGAAAGATTAACTCCACAATACAAAAAATTGGCAAGCAACAAGCAATAAATACATGTGTATTCATTCTCATGTGTAGTCCCCTCACACTGAATTGGGCTGACCTTATATATACCATTAGTACCTGGCATGATGAAGTCCAAGGGGTCACAGAGTCAGACACGACTGGGTGACAGAACATATACCATTAGAATATAAGACATGACATTGACATTTCTGAGGAAAAGTTGAGAAAGACAAATATCTCATTTCACTCTGTCTTGACCACTGGCTCTGGTGGAAGTTCCCATGTCATTAAGTCACCCAGGCAGCCCATGAGATCCATTTGGTGAGGAAATGAAGTCTCTTGCCAACAACCGTATGAAGAAGTCATCTTAAGATATGAATTCTTCAGTTCAAATTAAGCTTCAGATGACTGTAACCTCACAAATTGAAAGTGAAAGTGAAGTTGCTCAGTCGTGTCTGACTCTTTTGCGACCCCGTGGACTATAGCCAGCCAGGCTCCTCTGTCCATGGGATTCTCCAGGCAAGAATACTGGAGTGGGTTGCCATTTTCTTCTCCAAACCTCACAAGAAACCCTTAACCAAAACCTTCAAGCTAAGCTTCTCCCAGATCCTTGATTCTGAAACTGCGAGATAATAATTTTTTGTCATTTTANGACTATAGCCAGCCAGGCTCCTCTGTCCATGGGATTCTCCAGGCAAGAATACTGGAGTGGGTTGCCATTTTCTTCTCCAAACCTCACAAGAAACCCTTAACCAAAACCTTCAAGCTAAGCTTCTCCCAGATCCTTGATTCTGAAACTGCGAGATAATAATTTTTTGTCATTTTAAGTATCTATGTTTTAGTATAAACTGTTATAGCACGTTCACATATATAGTTTTGACTTTAGAAACATGTAGGGTTGACAGCTATTAAAAAAATAAAAGACTTAAGACACGTTATTAAATGAAAAATGTGAACCTTGGGAAACCCCTAATTTGAAAAAGCCCCCAAATGTAACAAATAACTATGAGACAACTACGGAAATTCAAATATGGTATGTGCCGACAATAAGAATCACTTAATCACTTAAACCATAATGAAAAAGAATATATACATGTATAACTGAGTGACTTTACTGTACAGCAGAAATACAACATTGTAAATCAACCATACTTCAATAAAGTATTTTTTAAAAGAACCATAATATCGTTAGGTAAATAATGACATGGTGGTGACATTAAAAAGAAAAGAGTATCATTTAGACATGCATACTGAAATGGCTGAATGAAAAGCCGGGGGGGATGCAGGACAAGAAAAATGGAATGTTAAAATATTAAGCTGCATGATAGAAACATGAAGAGTTATCTTTACTTTTCTATGTTTCAAAACATACAAATTTTATAATTTACACAATAAAAGCTACTTATCCATTATACTGGCATATGATTTTAGATTTCAATTATATCTTTGTCATCTTTTTGCTTGTCAAACAGCAATACTTTTCTAGTCTTTGTTGACTTTTAAGTGCTCTTCTCTGTATCCTCACTTTATTGTGTTTTTGGCAACTACTCAAGTCACATAGTTTTCCAGTAACAGAAGCACTTGCTTTGTTGAAAAAGGATAATACTGTCCATTTTGTTTCATTTCATGACACTTAACATTTTGTTGATCCTTTTAAATGAACAATATAAGACTTAAATCCTTAGGAAAAAAATTTACAAATCCAAGATCCTTCTTATGGAATTTAAATAACTTAGAATTATTTGTTTTTCATTACTCTTTCATATTCTAAGAGATTTTTATGTCAATTATGAGTAATAGATTTGTACTCCCACTGGTTGTTCTGCTCAAAGCATAACCAGCAGCTGATCTAACTAAATGGTGATACCAGAAACTCATTATATATTTGGCATATGTCAAAAGGTATTCATTACAGTAGCCAGTCTTAACCATGGTATGCTATATGTGTTGTGAAGTGTTTCAAATCAGTCACATTTCAGATTTCCAATATGTAGTACGAAAAGCAGAATGTTTTTAATAATGATTACATGCTGATACACTGGATATACTAGATTAAATATGTAACAAAAATTAATTTTACCAATAAAAAATATTTTTAAATGCGGCTAACAGAAAATTTAAAATCATATATAGCTTCCACAGTATTTCTTTTGGACACAAGCAATCTAGAGATTCACCTCTAAAATGCTAATCTATTGACTGATGTCACATTAGTAACTATGTAATTTTTTCTATTCTAAGTTTTAATGTACACTAAAAAGTAACAGCTTTAAGAAGGCATATAATTAATGCCACGATATGGTGTCAATCTGATGACTCTGGAAAAGGGAACTTGGTTGCTGGGTGTCAGAAGTGGGAGACAGCATTTTCCAATTTCCACTGTATATCCTTTTATATTTTAAAAATTTACCCATTTGAAAATAAACTTTCAATTAAGATAAACCTTTGAAAGAATAATTTGAGATATTGTTAACAGATCCTTAAATCCCTTTCCTTTATAAGTGAACAGCAGACATTATTTGGTACAATTACCCTTCCAACTCCCATCCTACAGCAGTATACATGGCTTAGAATGGGGTTGCTTTTGTCTTTTTTAAAGATGTTAGTTCACCTGATATAGCCATTAAACTCCCATCATATCCAAACTCTGCTTTTCCCTGTTTCAGACACAACTGCTTCAATTCTAACTGGGTCCAGTTCTGGCAGCTGTACCTTGGTACAAAAGAAAGACTAGGACTAAAGTTGGTTGAGAAGAGGCTTCAACAATAAGAAAATTCTTCCCAAACTACTCATTTCTCAGCAAAATGCCACCTGCTGGTTCCTATCACTACCATTCATCCAGTTCATCCAACGGGACAAATCTAAAAGTACCCCAAATAATTAAGAATCTATTAGAAAAGTGCCCCTTCATTTAAGCCTGTTTTGGGAGATTTATTTAACTCCACTGAGAAACTCAAGTCACTTGCTTCTGGTGCTGAAAATCATACTGTCACACTACCTGACCCCTTTATACATATAAGAGCACCACCTGGTGACTTTTAAAGTAAAATATGGGGCTTTAAAAGGCCTGACACGCACAGGCAATTCAAAGGAAGACTATCTGGCCATCTAGAAGGAACCCTAAAATCAGTAAGCCTGAGGGCATGTTCTGCAGCGCTCCAAAGGTTTCAATGAGGCAACTCAGTGTCTGCCATTCTGCACTTGCCATTTCCTCCAACAACAGCGATGACCCCAACTTGTTCAACGACTGAGCTTTTTCTTTTTTTACACTCTGTTTCATTTAGGACTAAAGACATTCTCTGAAAACCACTGATTTGGTTCACTTTTCTGTAAGAGAATATCAAAACCCGAAGAGATTAAACTGCTCATCATAGGACATGACATTTAGAGAGGAAAAAGTCTGATTTAAAATACACTGCTTTTTCTATAAAAGACTTATTGCTAACCACAGAAAAATATAAAGGGCTATTTATCTTTCAAAAAAAAGCTAAAGTTATGCTTTACCTTTGTTTTTTAAATCTTTTTAAATTACAAAAATAATACACAGTTGCCAAGAGAGGAGGAGAGAAGGAAATAAAATAGAACCTAAAAAGTATGCCTTATACTTTTTTAGGTTTTTTTCTTTTCAATATTCAGAAGCATACCTGACATTGTTCTATTCAGTTTTTTAACCCAAAAGCATACATCAGTACGTCAAAAATACTGACAACTGTGTTCATACCATGAATGAACATATAAGCTTTTCACCATTACCAAAAATGTCATAATAAACATTTCTGCACATGTAGCTTTCTGCACATGTGCTTTAAGCTCTATTTTACCTTCACTCTGACCTGCTTGAGTCTGAGCTCCTGTATATGGTGGCTGCTGTGGCTGAACTCCTGGTGGGTGAGCTGCGGAAGAGGAGGAAGCAATGCTGTCGGGAGTTCCTGACCGGTCTTCTGCAGGAGCACTGGGAGGCCCTGGGTGGTCATGAAAAGTCAGCTCAGTTTCTAATACAAGATCTGTCCCCAACAAGCTCAATTAGCAAATTTGGTTAAGAGACTAAAAGTACAAGTACTACAGAATAAGCATAACCCAAAGGCAGCCTTCTAAAGTGATGTATGTATATATACTTTTTTCCTTTGCTCCTATCTCACAAGAATCCAAAGCTATGACTAGAAATCCTTCCCTATAGAGTGGAGTGCTACATTCCTGAGTCTTAAACTCACCTCTGCACTACAAAATATCCACCTCTTTATAGAATCCTATTCACTCCCCCAAGTGATAATTAATTGCCATTCCCTCCACAGTTCCAGTTTTACATATCTAAAACATCCTTAAATAGTCCTCCACACTTACTAGTGAGCCTTCTTCACTCATAAATACTTTTCTCCACTTGTGAACTTCTATAGAGTATACTTCTATTAAGACTTTACCAACTTCCACTCTGCATTTCTAAACAGAAAAGTCTTCCCAAGACCAGGAGTTCTTTTGGCCAGGCACCTTTCTTCTGATTCTGTCTCACAAAGTCTACCTCTTAATATACACATGGAACCACTCAAAGTTCTTTTAAAATAATGAACAAAGAAGTAAAAGTTCTAGTACTATATAATGAGTGAAAAAGACATTCTGAAGACATAAATTTGCTTCTTTAAGTTATTTTTGTTTGTGCAATACAGAATAGTATGATTAGAAACACTGGTTTTGGAGCCAGACTGCCTAGGTTCAAATCCCAATGCTGCCACTTAGTAGCTCTGTAAATCCAGGCTTGCTACTTGATCTCTTTCTGTGCTTCAGTTTCCTCATCTGTAACAAAAGCAGTTCCTACTTCCTAAGATTACATATTAATAAGAGCTTATAGCAAGTGCTTATAAAAGTAATTTTATGGGGAGGGGCAAGAGGCATAGGGGAATTAAGAGGTCTAAACTACTATATAACAGTAAGTAAGCTATAAGAATATATTATACACCACAGAAAATATAGCCAATATTTTATAATAACCATAAATGAAACATAACCTTTAAAAATTGTAAATCACTATGTTGAACATCTGAAACTTTATATAATATCATAGCATCAGCTATACCTCAACAAAAATATATATTAAAAATAAACATTAAAAATTAAAATATGTTAAATATATCAATATGGCTAATATAAAATATATTTTTAATGAAAATTTAAAAGTGATTATATAACAAGAACTTATAAAAGTGATTACCACTTAAAAAGCCCTACATAAGTACTTGTTACTAGCAGCAGACTAATTTCCCTGAGGCCAAACCTCTATCCTTTACACTGGTCTATCCCAAAACTTACTGGCACTGTATTAGGCATACAGTTGGAAGCTGACAGTTCAGGTATTCATGAGAACCTAAAACCAGGATAATGATAATGGTAATGCAAGAGAAACTCATGAGTGCCAGGGTAAAATGTATGATCACTCCTGTGCACCACCATGTCACTGGTATTTGTCAACATGTAGACAAATACATACACACACATCCCCAAGAAGGGTAACACAGATAACACAAAAACACTATGTTATTATTCTAAAAAAATATTACTTCAATTCTTTTCTCCCCTGCATGTAAGCTATTAATGCTGCTTATCCTATGTTAATACTTTATCCCTCCTTCCCATGTCTACATTCACTACTGGTATTGAGTTTTTCACATAATAACCACAGTAACTACAAAGTATCCTGGCATTTTCTATGTGTACAGTTTTTCCTACTTCAATTCAACATACAAAGCTACCATAAAAATGATCTTCAAATATGAATCATAGTAATCATATTATTCTGGTCTATACTATATTCTTAATTAAACTTTTAAGCCTAGTAATCATATTATTCTGGTCTATACTATATTCTTAATTAAACTTTTAAGCCTAACTTCATATATAACTATTTATTCCCTCTACCTGGCATATCTTGAAGTCTTAAATATTAAGAAGCTGTAATATTAACTTGCGTTTCATCTACAATGTTTAATCTACAAAAAGTTTCTGTTTTTCAGATAGACCACTTATCTGATGTCTTCTTTTGCCAACAACGTACATGATATACAAGTAGTTGTCTTTTCAAGAATGTTACACAATTATCTTTGATAAATAACCCCATAAAAGTCTCAAAGAAAAAGAAAATTAATAGAAAATCCAATTTTTCCAGTTACTGATAATGACAAAGTAAACTGATCAGGTGAAACCTCCCCAAAAATAACAATTTAAAACCCTGGTCAAAAAGAAAACTACTTGAAATTATTGGAAGTCAGCCAAATGTCGGCGAACACCAGGAAAGAGTTTACCCTCAATGGCATTACAATGGGTAAGAACAGCAAACCGTGATCTCTGCAGCTTCAACTGCAGAAAACCAGTGTTAACTTCAAGGTTGGCTACATTGCTAGAAATTTGAGGAAAATCCATTGAGGAAGGAATGAGAAGAAATGAGATCTAAAATCTGAATATAAGCTCCAAAGCCCGAGCTGACCACAGAATTAGGTGGGGAGAGGGTGACACGAAGAGGGTACAGAATAAAAAGCAGGACCTAGAGCTGAAAGGACTGAGCAGAGCTGTCAGCTGCTTCACTCTGGGTGAAAAAAGGAGTAGTGTGAGTAAATATTAGAGCAACAATAACAAAAAATCCTCACAAGAATCTAAAACAAAAAAACCTTAATAAATTGAGGAGAAATACAATCTTAACCACCTAAGGGATTCCTTGGTGTCTCAGATGGTAAAGATCTGCCTGCAATGTAGCAGACCCAGGTTTGATCCCTGGGTCAGGAAGATCCCCTGGAGAAGAGGATGGCTACCCAGTTCCCTATTCTTGCCTGGGGAACTCCATGGACAGAGGAGCCTGGTGGATTCGCAGTCAGATATGACTGAGTGATTAATACTAAAACAATATTAATGAATAAAAAGGTAAGGAGGCTTAACAGAAAAAAAAATTAAAACTATAAAAACAATCAAATGGAAATTCTAGAGCTGAAAGCACAAAAAATGAAAGGGGAAATTCACTAGAAAGGTTTAACAGCAGATTGGCAATGAAAGGAAAAACACTAGTGAACCTGAAGAGAGATCAACAAGAATCAATCAATCAGAATAACACAGAGAAAAAAGAGTGAAGAAAAAGGAACCTCAGTAACCCATGGGATAACATCAAGCTCTCCAATGGATGTGTAATGGGAATCCCAAAAGAGAAAAAGCAGAAAAAATGTTGAAGAAATGATGCCCAAAATATACAAAGAAAGCACAGTAAAGACACTGTTTTAAGGTTAAAAATATTCAAATAAAAGCATTTTCAACACTAAACTGTCCAGAACTCTACATTTAAAATTAAATTTCCGTAATTTAAGATCAGAAGAGAGACTAAGCCATCAAACATAATTTAAGTCCAGCAAAAAATCTGAAATTATAAAATGATTCATTTTTAAAAAAAAGTAAACCCTCTGATTTCTACTTTTGATAAAATTTACTTGAACCAGAGGTTTATTCATTAAAGAGAAGCATTCTATTGACTGAGAGAGGGCATGAGAAAGCTTTGCAGGGAGCTGGAAATCGTCTGCATCTTGATCTTGTGGTGCTTTACACAGGTGTATACATATGTAAAGACTTACTAAAATGAACGGAAGAGGAGGAAGCAATGCTGTCGGGAGTTCCTGACCGGTCTTCTGCAGGAGCACTGGGAGGCCCTGGGTGGTCATGAAAAGTCAGCTCAGTTTCTAATACAAGATCTGTCCCCAACAAGCTCAATTAGCAAATTTGGTTAAGAGACTAAAAGTACAAGTACTACAGAATAAGCATAACCCAAAGGCAGCCTTCTAAAGTGATGTATGTATATATACTTTTTTCCTTTGCTCCT
Source organism: Oreotragus oreotragus (assembly GCA_006410675.1). NCBI lineage: Eukaryota > Metazoa > Chordata > Mammalia > Artiodactyla > Bovidae > Oreotragus > Oreotragus oreotragus. The sequence goes on along the minus strand of SJYX01002348.1, from coordinate 291,300 downwards.
ATCTCACAAGAATCCAAAGCTATGACTAGAAATCCTTCCCTATAGAGTGGAGTGCTACATTCCTGAGTCTTAAACTCACCTCTGCACTACAAAATATCCACCTCTTTATAGAATCCTATTCACTCCCCCAAGTGATAATTAATTGCCATTCCCTCCACAGTTCCAGTTTTACATATCTAAAACATCCTTAAATAGTCCTCCACACTTACTAGTGAGCCTTCTTCACTCATAAATACTTTTCTCCACTTGTGAACTTCTATAGAGTATACTTCTATTAAGACTTTACCAACTTCCACTCTGCATTTCTAAACAGAAAAGTCTTCCCAAGACCAGGAGTTCTTTTGGCCAGGCACCTTTCTTCTGATTCTGTCTCACAAAGTCTACCTCTTAATATACACATGGAACCACTCAAAGTTCTTTTAAAATAATGAACAAAGAAGTAAAAGTTCTAGTACTATATAATGAGTGAAAAAGACATTCTGAAGACATAAATTTGCTTCTTTAAGTTATTTTTGTTTGTGCAATACAGAATAGTATGATTAGAAACACTGGTTTTGGAGCCAGACTGCCTAGGTTCAAATCCCAATGCTGCCACTTAGTAGCTCTGTAAATCCAGGCTTGCTACTTGATCTCTTTCTGTGCTTCAGTTTCCTCATCTGTAACAAAAGCAGTTCCTACTTCCTAAGATTACATATTAATAAGAGCTTATAGCAAGTGCTTATAAAAGTAATTTTATGGGGAGGGGCAAGAGGCATAGGGGAATTAAGAGGTCTAAACTACTATATAACAGTAAGTAAGCTATAAGAATATATTATACACCACAGAAAATATAGCCAATATTTTATAATAACCATAAATGAAACATAACCTTTAAAAATTGTAAATCACTATGTTGAACATCTGAAACTTTATATAATATCATAGCATCAGCTATACCTCAACAAAAATATATATTAAAAATAAACATTAAAAATTAAAATATGTTAAATATATCAATATGGCTAATATAAAATATATTTTTAATGAAAATTTAAAAGTGATTATATAACAAGAACTTATAAAAGTGATTACCACTTAAAAAGCCCTACATAAGTACTTGTTACTAGCAGCAGACTAATTTCCCTGAGGCCAAACCTCTATCCTTTACACTGGTCTATCCCAAAACTTACTGGCACTGTATTAGGCATACAGTTGGAAGCTGACAGTTCAGGTATTCATGAGAACCTAAAACCAGGATAATGATAATGGTAATGCAAGAGAAACTCATGAGTGCCAGGGTAAAATGTATGATCACTCCTGTGCACCACCATGTCACTGGTATTTGTCAACATGTAGACAAATACATACACACACATCCCCAAGAAGGGTAACACAGATAACACAAAAACACTATGTTATTATTCTAAAAAAATATTACTTCAATTCTTTTCTCCCCTGCATGTAAGCTATTAATGCTGCTTATCCTATGTTAATACTTTATCCCTCCTTCCCATGTCTACATTCACTACTGGTATTGAGTTTTTCACATAATAACCACAGTAACTACAAAGTATCCTGGCATTTTCTATGTGTACAGTTTTTCCTACTTCAATTCAACATACAAAGCTACCATAAAAATGATCTTCAAATATGAATCATAGTAATCATATTATTCTGGTCTATACTATATTCTTAATTAAACTTTTAAGCCTAGTAATCATATTATTCTGGTCTATACTATATTCTTAATTAAACTTTTAAGCCTAACTTCATATATAACTATTTATTCCCTCTACCTGGCATATCTTGAAGTCTTAAATATTAAGAAGCTGTAATATTAACTTGCGTTTCATCTACAATGTTTAATCTACAAAAAGTTTCTGTTTTTCAGATAGACCACTTATCTGATGTCTTCTTTTGCCAACAACATACATGATATACAAGTAGTTGTCTTTTCAAGAATGTTACACAATTATCTTTGATAAATAACCCCATAAAAGTCTCAAAGAAAAAGAAAATTAATAGAAAATCCAATTTTTCCAGTTACTGATAATGACAAAGTAAACTGATCAGGTGAAACCTCCCCAAAAATAACAATTTAAAACCCTGGTCAAAAAGAAAACTACTTGAAATTATTGGAAGTCAGCCAAATGTCGGCGAACACCAGGAAAGAGTTTACCCTCAATGGCATTACAATGGGTAAGAACAGCAAACCGTGATCTCTGCAGCTTCAACTGCAGAAAACCAGTGTTAACTTCAAGGTTGGCTACATTGCTAGAAATTTGAGGAAAATCCATTGAGGAAGGAATGAGAAGAAATGAGATCTAAAATCTGAATATAAGCTCCAAAGCCCGAGCTGACCACAGAATTAGGTGGGGAGAGGGTGACACGAAGAGGGTACAGAATAAAAAGCAGGACCTAGAGCTGAAAGGACTGAGCAGAGCTGTCAGCTGCTTCACTCTGGGTGAAAAAAGGAGTAGTGTGAGTAAATATTAGAGCAACAATAACAAAAAATCCTCACAAGAATCTAAAACAAAAAAACCTTAATAAATTGAGGAGAAATACAATCTTAACCACCTAAGGGATTCCTTGGTGTCTCAGATGGTAAAGATCTGCCTGCAATGTAGCAGACCCAGGTTTGATCCCTGGGTCAGGAAGATCCCCTGGAGAAGAGGATGGCTACCCAGTTCCCTATTCTTGCCTGGGGAACTCCATGGACAGAGGAGCCTGGTGGATTCGCAGTCAGATATGACTGAGTGATTAATACTAAAACAATATTAATGAATAAAAAGGTAAGGAGGCTTAACAGAAAAAAAAATTAAAACTATAAAAACAATCAAATGGAAATTCTAGAGCTGAAAGCACAAAAAATGAAAGGGGAAATTCACTAGAAAGGTTTAACAGCAGATTGGCAATGAAAGGAAAAACACTAGTGAACCTGAAGAGAGATCAACAAGAATCAATCAATCAGAATAACACAGAGAAAAAAGAGTGAAGAAAAAGGAACCTCAGTAACCCATGGGATAACATCAAGCTCTCCAATGGATGTGTAATGGGAATCCCAAAAGAGAAAAAGCAGAAAAAATGTTGAAGAAATGATGCCCAAAATATACAAAGAAAGCACAGTAAAGACACTGTTTTAAGGTTAAAAATATTCAAATAAAAGCATTTTCAACACTAAACTGTCCAGAACTCTACATTTAAAATTAAATTTCCGTAATTTAAGATCAGAAGAGAGACTAAGCCATCAAACATAATTTAAGTCCAGCAAAAAATCTGAAATTATAAAATGATTCATTTTTAAAAAAAAGTAAACCCTCTGATTTCTACTTTTGATAAAATTTACTTGAACCAGAGGTTTATTCATTAAAGAGAAGCATTCTATTGACTGAGAGAGGGCATGAGAAAGCTTTGCAGGGAGCTGGAAATCGTCTGCATCTTGATCTTGTGGTGCTTTACACAGGTGTATACATATGTAAAGACTTACTAAAATGAACCCTTAAGATTTGAGTACTTCACCACGTGCAAGTTATCTTCTATTAAAGAAAGAAGGGGAAGAAAGGAAGGAGAGGGAGAATAAAGGATGTGAGGAAGGCACTAACTTACCTGAAACCTGATCATCTGTTAAGCCAAACGCTGACATGACATTTTTATTGATTTCATCTTGGTTTTTTAAAGGATCAAAAGCTGACATACTTGCTGCCATAACCTGAGTTGACTGTTTACCAGAAGAATCAGCAGCAGCAGGCTTTTCTTCCCTACCATCCACAGTATCTATAAAAGAAATAAGCAAAAACTTGTTTCTATTTTATCTATATTCAATAAGGCCTAAAAAATACAAGACAGCGAAATACATATGTGCATAAAGTCTGGAATGGTGAGGGTATCTCTGAGTACGGGATTATAATTTCTTTCTTCTTTGTTGCTATTTATACTTTTTTTTGTAAAATGGGGGTCAAGGTCAAAAAGAAATGCAAGGTAAGTAATAGCTTTTATAAAAAATTATACCAATGTACTTCCCTAAGAATTGTCAGATGAGAAAAAAAAAATACAAGCATCTTTACACAGAGAAACATTTTACCGTTCTTTTTGGAGTGCTATGGCATATATCCTAGTATCAGACACATACTGTGCACTAATGCTTTATTTTCTAAAAGGATAAAAAGCTTTTTAACTAATGTTATGATTATCAACTTTTATGCTTTACTTCTACTTATTTGTTCATTATCTATTGGTACATGGAAACCTCAAGCCAACACATATTTTAATTTACAATGTCTTCCTTTAAAATACTTATTACGGATCAAAGATATGTGTCTGAAATTTGCTCAAAATAATATAGGAGGGGTGGAAATGTGTGAGTATAGACAGCATGACACTGTGAGTTGATAACTGGTGAAGTTGTGAGGGTTCATGGGGTTCATTATACTTTTATGCCTACTTTTGTATATATTAAAATTTTTCCATAATAAAATATTTTGAAAAGTAGAATTTTAAACACTAGGAGCAGGAAAAATTTTAAACCACACACTTTTCTTCTAAGAATACTAAGGTTCTATACTATTACCTTCTGAAAGAAAAGAGATTCAAGAATAACGTACATTTTATAAATAGAAATTCGTAATATTAAAAAAATATTACAAATACTTAAGACCAACACATCAAAAAAGTATTAGAAATAAAACAAACTAAACAAGTAAACAAAAAGAAAACTGCTAACCATTTACTGAAGTGACTGATGTTATCAATTCCTTTCTGTTATCAACCAAGTAAATGGGCATCAGATCATCTCTGTGATTACAACCAAAATTGATCTTGTGAAAAAATATTATGAACCAAGTGGACTATAAGCACACATGGGCTTGCAGCTCTTTTCTTCTTATCATTCCTCTAGTTACATTAGTATCTCCTAAATCTGGGTAGGAAAACTTTTATAAGTACTCCTTTAAAATGTCTGCCAGTCATCCATCTTCCTCACCAACTTCCCTCCTTCAATTCCAAGACCATATCCGAAGAGCATGTCACACCAATTTTAGGATTATTTCCCTTCATACTGCTATCTTTCACTACCTATGCATTCTTCCACGTATGGCAAACTAAATTCATCGGAAAACACAATATATTATCCACTAGCCTACTACCTGCTCCAGTAGCTACTGCAGAGATACTGCAACAGGTCAACCCAGTATTGACGGTGACCTACACATCATCTGTCTCATACAGGAAAGCAACTGTCCAACAAGTCCACTACAGAGGGAGAGTGCTGAAGGACATAGGTAGCTGCATGTTTTGGATGAGGGCAAGCCATAGGATTCTAAAGAGCTCTGACAACTGACAGGTACTTTTTCTGGTGAACTAGACTTTCTGATGTTTCTAATGTAGCTTATTTTATGTTTTTAGCTATTTTCCCCCCCTTTAGAAGATTATTAAATCAGAATATGTTCTAACAGCTTAGAAGCTTAGGAAACTTCATAAAATGAAGGTGGGTCAAGAGTTAAGCAATCTTTCTAAGTATAGGAGAAGAAACAAAAAATAAGCTACAACTGTCTATAAAAATAAAAGACAGAATGTCATATTCAGTTTATTAGGCAACTCAGGACAGACACAATGACTAGAAGGATGGCCACATAAAGAAACAATACATGATATAATTTCCAACATGCAGAGGAGAAACCAATTTTTAACATTTCTTTCATTAACACAGATGAGAGGTGAACAATAAAACATATGAACATATGGAAATAAACTCATAAAGAAAAGCAGTATGTGGCAAGAAGTAATGAACAGAAAGGCTGTCTCACCAAAACCAAAAAGCTTATAAATCTATAGGTAATTTCTACACAGTACTGGCTCTACTTATTGAATTTTGACCCAAGTTTCATAATACTCTACAGATGCTTCAAGCCCCTAAAATTATATGCAAGTGCTGTTATAGCGACATCTATGATTTCTTCTGGGAAAATGGTCAAGGTTTGCATTTTTGTGTGGAGAGACAGGTCAAGAAAAGGCAATTTGCTTTAACCTGAATACAAAGGCTTTATCATAAAGAGGCTGGAAAGATCTCATTCTATCTCAGCAAATCTTTTTAATATGTCCTGAAATCTAGAGGTGGAACTAGAAATTACTAATCAATCACCAAATATTTATCAGGTAATCTACCATTAACACAAGTCCATATGGCTGGAGGAAGCAGGAAATGATTGGGAACGGCATCTTTATTTAAACTATAACTATAAATTAAACTCCAAAATTTAGAGTATTTCAGAATCTAAAGGTTGCAAGAGATTATACAATGTTACTTTTCCACAAAATCATCTTCTATTAAGCCCTTTATAGCCAGTAATCCAGAATCTATACAATACTATTTCACTATATAGTTTTAAACCTATGAAACTTACATGCAAACACAAAAATTATTTTTAAAAAGTGTTTATTTTTAAAGTGCAACATCTAAGAATATTAAAAGTTGAGAAGGCAAGTTTTTTAAAATCTACTTTCAAGTCATATTTAAATTTCAGTCTATATTTAATATTTGGTCCCCAAATTACTTTCAGTTCCAAATTTGTCATAACATAACATAAATAGTATGCCATATTTATAACATAAATAGTACGTCATCTGTAAAATAGGAAAAAATACTTTTTTTTGCATATTATGAACACTGTGCTTAAGATAAACACTACAACATTTGAATGTACTAATCTCAAATCACTTTTACTTGAAACTACTTCATATATCACATAAAACTCAAGAAATGATTTCCATTCCTAAGGTTCATTAACTATAACACTGAAAAGGGTTCAAAAGTCAAAGAGATTTGAAAACTGCCCTATGTCATAACCCAGGAGTCTAAGACTACCTGTGAACAATCACCCAGGGAGCACTTTAACAATGGGATTCCCGGCCCTGCACTCCAGGAGGTCTGTGATGAGATCCAGAAATTGGTATAACAAAATCTCCCTGTAATCTTGATGAACAAGGTTCCCCAGGTAGCGCAAACAGTAAAGAATCTGCTTGTAATGTGGGCGGCTTGGGTTCGATCCCTGGGTCAGGAAGATCCCCGGGAGAAGAGCGTGGCAACCTACTCAGGTATTCTTGCCTGGACAACTCCATGGACAAAAGAGACTGGTTGGCTCCAGTCCATAGGGTCGCAGAGAGTCAGACACAACTGAGTGACTAACACAACAGCAATCTTGACGAACAGCCAGGTTTGGGAAAACAGATATTGAATATCAGCACAGACACAGAAAGAAGAAAGAGTGACAATGGAGGTGCCATTTTACTCCTGCTGAAGGATTTTTTTTTAAATGCGCAAAAAGTCATAAGAAGGCTAAATCAGAATAAAATGACTTCATGGTCTACCGTTTTCAGGAATGCTGGAGGACGGGCCTGGTTCTCCAGGTGGTTCCAAGCTATCCAGTAAGCGATTCACTTTATTTCGAAGTTCTATCAGTTCTCGACGAAGGTATTTCACCTGACTTGATTCAAGGGGTCTTGGTTGGCCATTAACTGAAATAAAAGCATTCATTTTCTTAAACTTAGGAAATATTCCTGAATAAATATGTCAGCAGAATTATATGTAACAAGGAAAAATCAAAATTAACTTCTTTAAAGAGTTGAACTCAAACAAGATACCTATTAATATCTTTCAAATAACTTTTTAAGGAAAGGATTTTCATTGCTAATTTATTTTTGGAAGAAGTAAATATTCATCAGTCTTTGCTGATGACCTATGGCTTATGACCTATAAGCCCCCCTCCAAAAAATTCATTAAAAGAATTCAACTACAGTGAAATAAAGTAAAATTACAAAAAGCTTTAATATATTTTAATAGAAATTATGTACCTTCAAAAGCTCATTTTACTTCACACAATTCTTTTATAGCCTTGAAATAAGACAATAAACACCTTATTAAAAGTATAACATGACTGTAGGTCTGTTATCCTTCTTGCCTACTTCTGACCCCCCCCCAAAAAATTAGCTACCTAAAATAACTGCCCTAAATAAAATGTAACCTCTTTTAAAAATATGCAGAATTTACAAATTTACATCCTCACTCACTGTCTTTCAAAGCAATTACTTTAAAAGAAACACACAAGCCACAAAAATTCAGATTATTCAATAATCATTGGGCTTTTTTTTTAAAGGGTAATATTACCTCACTTAATTACCCATTTTATCCAAATGACTTTCAGCTAACTAAAATAAAAAAAGGATCCCTCTTCCAGCAACAAAGACTGTCATCACTGAAATTATTAATTAAAAAAAAGTGACACAAGGCTCTGAATGTAAACCTCAGAGAGTTCAAAAATTAAACCAAACAACTTTTTTGTGCATTTTATACACTGACAATTTGTGTGTATGTGTGTGTGTGTGTGTGTCTGTGTATATATCTTACATATTTACAAATTCCTAAAGCATCAAATTAGAAAAGGACATCTACTTGAAAATAAAGGTTCAAGGAGATTTTTTGCAGAATGTTTCAAACACCAAACCAATATAAGCTTTTAAAAGCTAATCCACCAGTAATTACATACTACCTATATATCTATGAGAAAGTTCAATATAATTTCCTACCTGTATCAATTACTGGCTTTTACTGGGTATTACTGTTTTTCCTTTAATAGTTGAAAACAAGAAAAGCAGCTCCTGAAAGCTAAGAACTGGCCCTGTACTCTAAGCTGGCATGGTATTCACATGTAGGTTTTTGAACATAAACAATTTCAGAACACACCAACATTACATCAACTGCATCTCAATAAATCCTTTTTTTTAAAGCAAATAAAGAACACCACCAACTATCATTAAAGATCAGTCTGGGACTGATATAGCTCAAGACAAAAAAGAAAGCCAGTCCATAATCATGTGAGAACTCAGACACAAGAAAACTGACCAGAATGTTACAAAAATGACCAAACATCCGTGGCTAATTAGGAGTGATGCTATTTTACAAATTGCAAGCTTGGCTCAATTCACTCCCCGTATCTTCTGGATAAGATTTAGTAACATAAATCATAGGACTACTACCTAATAAGTAAGTAAATTATAAACCATGGGATTACTACCTGATCATAGGACTACCCCTACTTCCTGACAACAGCCAATCTAGAGCAAAGCCCCATTCCTTCAACCTTATGCAAAACCATCTAACACAAGGTCAGTTCAGTTCAGTCGCTCAGTCCTGTCTGACTCTTTGCGACCCCATGAATTGGAGCACGCCAGGCCTCCTTGTCCATCACCATCTCCTGGAGTTCACTCAAACTCACGTCCATCAAGTCGGTGATGCCATCCAGCCATCTCATCCTGTCGTCCCCTTCTCCTCCTGTCCCCAATCCCTCCCGGCATCAAAGTCTTTTCCAATGAGTCAACACTTTGCATGAGGTGGCCAAAGTAATGGAGTTTCAGCTTTTGCATCATTCCTTCCAAAGAACACCCAGGGCTGATCTCCTTTAGAATGGACTGGTTGGATCTCCTTGCAGTCCAAAGGACTCTCAAGAGTCTTCTCCAACACCACAGTTTAAAAGCATCAATTCTTCAGCGCTCAGCTTTCTTCATAGTCCAACTCTCGCATCCATACATGACCACAGGAAAAACCATAGCCTTGACTAGACGGACCTTTGTTGGCAAAGTAATGTCTCCGCTTTTCAAAATGCTATCTGGTTTGGTCATAACTTTTCTTCCAAGGAGTAAGCGTCTTTTAATTTCATGGCTGCAGTCACCATCTACAGTGATTTTGGAGCCCAAAAAGATAAAGTCTGACACTGTTTCCCCATCTATTTCCCATGAAGCAATGGGACCAGATGCCATGATCTTCGTTTTCTGAATGTTGAACTTTAAGCCAACTTTTTCACTCTCCACTTTCACTTTCATCAAGAGGCTTTTTAGTTCCTCTTCACTTTCTGTCATAAGGGTAGTATCATCTGCATATCTGAGGTTATTGATATTTCTCCCGGCAATCTTGATTCCAGCTTGTGCTTCTTCTAGCCCAGTGTTTCTCATGAGGTACTCTGCATACAACTTAAATAAGCAGGGTGACAATATACAGCCTTGACATACTCCTTTTCCTATTTGGAACCAGTCTGTTCCATGTCCAGTTTCAACCGTTGCTTCCTGACCTGCATACAGGTTTCTCACGAGGCAGGTCAGGTGGTCTGGTATTCCCATCTCTTTCAGAATTTTCCACAGCTGATTGTGATCCACACAGTCAAAGGCTTTAACATAGTCAATAAAGCAGAAATAGATGTTTTTTTTGGAACTCTCTTGCTTTTTCCATGATCCAGTATGTGTTAGCAATTTTATCTCTGCCCTACAAAAAATCCTTTCTAACACATTTTTACTGACATGCTATTGTCTCCAAGGTGCTCATTCTCCTTCACAGCAAGTATTAATATTTGAGGTTAAACTCCCTTTCACTCCTTATACTGCTTACTTCTTTTTTTTTTTTAAGTAAACGAGAGGTTTGCTAGTTATATATCTTCAAAATTGCTGATCCCATCAATTTCCCCAACTTCTAGTTCATTTCTGCTTTTTATTATTTTCTTTTTTCTAAGTTATCTGGACTTACACTATCCCTTTTGTATTTAGCTTTAGCACACTCTAAAAACTTTGTCATGTAAAAGTCATCACTAATTAGAAATCTAATTCCTGATATGATTTCTTCTATGGTATGTTACTTAAAAGCATATTTTTATCTGCAAAAATATGGGAGTTTGGGTTATCTTTTTTGCCCAATAGTTTCTAATGAAACCAGAGAAAATGATCTCTAACATATTCCTTCTCTGATACTTACTGAGACTCACTGGAAAACCTAGCAGATGGTCAACTTTTATAAAGGTCCAAATGCACTAAAACAAAACTGAATCCTGTCCTGATTGCTAGATACACACGATCAAGCCTGTATCTGTTTTGCTTAAATGTTGAGGCTGCTTGATCTATCAGTTTTGCAGAGAAGAGTATTAACAGTTCTCTTATGATTACAAATTTTTCCTTTATTCAGGTGTGCAGCAAAATGATTCAGTTATACACACATATACCTATGTGTGTATATTCTTATTTTCAGATTCTTTTCCATTTTAAGTTATTGCAAGATATTTAATTCCCTATACTATATGATTCTTGCTGTTTATCTATCTTAAGTTTTTAATGTTTTTTCCATAATGCATAGTTCTTATATTCTTATTTCTTCTTTTATATCTAATAACAATACATATTTTATTAACACTTCTACCAAGTTCTTAGAAATCTAATCCCACTATTAGTTGTATCCCTTGTTTCTTGTTTACATGGATGTTTCATGTGTCCTACAGTTTTGAACTCTAAGTTCATCAACAGGATTTTATCTTTGAGAAGTCTACGTTATTTGAATTGAGAACATATACCCTCCAGAGAAGATTTTTGCCTTTGTTTCTTGCACTTTTCATGGTGGTATCCGGGTTTGGGAGCTCTCAAAGGACCATGGTTATAAATCCTTAAGAGAGCCTTCACAAACCCCTAATAGCTCAGGATATATGAGAGTTTCTTTATCAGTTTCTTGACTTTTCCTCTGCCAATGAAGAGAGATTTTTCTTCTACAATCTGCTTTTTGAGAGTATAGTCATTGAGGGTCTAGGACCCAAGACCTACACCATGTAGACACCAAGTGACAAGTCCTTAGATTGTGCAGACTAAAACCTTCACCATCACCACCAAAAGCATCTCAAGCCTCAGCTTTTGGTACTTACGGCCCTGGTTTTTAATTTAAATTATATTTTGGTCCCTGACATCTTCCTCACATTCCTGAGCAAGCTCAGGTGTGTAATTCAAAAAATATATTCAGTATCGTTTATCCAGTACATTCTCAATGTTTCTGAGATGAAGATTTTCAGTTTACCTAATGCCTGATAGCCAATAGTGGTTAGGTATTTTAAGACTCAATATTGTAAAGAGACTTTTTTTTTAATTTAGTAGTTTTTGTTCTTATCATTTTAAAGTGATTCATACACTCCTTCTTAGATGGAGATGAAATAAATACAAATTAAATCAACTGGCCACTGATCCTATTTCATGGAACTTTGTGTTAGTGCTACATAATTTTTAAAAATGCTAACCAAAACATCCAGGAAAAAAAGTCCACCTTTTTTTTTCATATAATCATGCTACTACTTTAACTTTGCAATCATTTCTATCTTTTCCCTTTAGTGTTCTGCCTTGCAAATCTGTTATGATCTGTAAGAAAATAAAATCTGTAAGATTAAATTTAGTCTTATGTTTTTGTTTTTTAATCAGAACTATCTCAGATTTTGAAATACTCCTTAAAAAATAATGTCTAAAAAAAGTATCAGTTCTGTCTCTTAGTCATGTCCGACTCTTTGCGACCCCATAGACTGCAGCACACCAAGTCTCCCTGTCCATCACCAACTCCTGGAGCTTGCTCAAACTCATGTAAGTATCAGTCCTACACATTAAACCCTGAGAATAAGTAAAAACATACTACACTGGAAAACAATTATATATTCTTAATGAACTAAATTACAGTTTTAACCCAGAAATTATTTTCAATCCTGGAAACACTTACACAACTGGCATACATTACTATTTAAGGTAACAGCAGATGGGTTATTTAAAATATGTCTACTTTCTATTAATCTTCAAAGAATATAGTTAAGCCTTAAAATTTAAAAATTCTGATATAGAAGAAAACATTATCATTTAATTTTGAATCTTTAAAAGGAATAAACTGAAAAGTATTTCATAAAAATACAAAGATGAGTAAATATATTAGAAAGTTTAGCACTTACCAAATAATGTCAGTTTCAGTATTCTACTACACTGAATTGCAAAGGAAAGGTCAGAACTATCAAAAATTGTTATAAGATCTCCATCTGAAACAAAAATTTCAGATTTGCATCAGTAGTAAGCTAGGATATATATCAATTAAAATGCAAAATGTGGATCACAGAACATAGAGAATATTCCAAAAAACCTTTAAGCATAAAGGATCTAGTGAAGACGTATTTATCCAAAAGGATACTAAATTAATTTTATTCTTTCATAGCAAAATATTTATCTTATTCTCATAACACAAGCCAACACATAGCTAAGATTAATGTAGTCTTTTACTAATCACCTGGAGGAAATTACAGTTTAGATTAAAATCTTTTCTATTCTAAAATATTTAAATATATTTATCAGAAATCAAGGTAATAATAATTCTCAAGGTTCAATTTTAATTCTAAGCACAGTAAAACCCCACTGACACAAACGGAGGGAAAACCATATATGACAGTAACTAAAAAGGTTGCAAAATTTTCTGCAAAATTGTTCTAATAAATGGGTAGACAGTTGAGTCTTTCAGGTCTCCAATCATCTCAACACTAAGATGAAAACCATCAATTCTCCTCAGGAAAAATATTCATGTACACAAGATTCTGAAATCCCCTAGATCCCAAGGATAAAGAATAATATAATCAGCGTATCAATTGCCTGCTCAAAACCTTTCAAAGGGCTAGGGAATAAAAGGCTAGAGAAAGAACAGAAGAGAAGCCATTGCAAGGTATCCTCACAGACACACAATTTTAACACTGATTAGGCTGGTTACTTTGGATAAAGATGGCAATAAAAGCCGTAACTGAGAGTTTTATCATCTCTTTACAGCAGACGAGTGTTTTGTTTTTTCTTAACAACACACACATCTAATGCTCAACTTTAGAGATTCTACTCATAAACATATTTTTAAGTACATATGTAAAAGAAGGAAATTTTCTGTAACTTGCTTATTCCTTTCTGATTTCCCCAACAGAAATAAGAGTATCTATGACATCAGGAACTCTTTACCTAAGTCAGCTCTCTAAACTAGTACCCAATACAGTCTATGGAACACAAATCTGTATAATTTAAAAAAGCTATCATGTAAGAAACGAATCGCCAGTCTATGTTCGATGCAGGATGCAGGATGCTTGGGGCTGGTGCATGGGGATGATCCGGAGGGATGATGTGGGGTGGGAGGTGGGAGGGGGGGTTCATATTTGGGAGCTCATGTACACCTGTGGCGGATTCATGTCAATGTATGCCAAAACCAATACAGTACTGTAAAGTAAAATAAAGTAAAAATAAAAATTAAAAAGAAAAAAAAAAGCACTCAAAAACACAATGAAAAACAAATTCAATGTGATAACCAGTGTAGAAGACAGTTTCAACAACGAGGATACCCTAAGCTAGGGAGTTACAAATTGCAAGCAATGGATAAATTCTGGCTTAAAGAATTCAAACTAAGGATAGTTTTTATATTTTTAAAAAGTTCTAGAAAAAAGACTAGCAAGGCCTTATAGGACCCACAATTCTAAAATATTATGTGATCCTTTAAAGAAGGAGTTGGCTGACCCTTCCGTAAACAAAAATGAGTTAAAAGGCAGTAAAATAGTAAAGTTAGTTTAAGATATGCCAACTCTGAGGTAAGAGCGAATCATCTCAGGTTTTGTTTTTCAGTCACTAAGTCATGTCCAACTCTTTATAACTCCATGGACTGCAGCATACCAGGCCTCCCTGTCCCCCACTATCTCCCAGAGTTTGCCCAAGTCCATTGCCAGCTTTGAGGTAAGAGCAAATCATCTCAGGTAAAACCATTAAAAACTTGAGTTGTAAAGTCAAACAAAAAAAAGACCAAACTGATCACATTTACGCACACATTTGGAAGCCAAACGGGATAATCAATGTATTGTAAATAGATGACGTTACGAGTTCAGTTCAGTCGCTCAGTCGTGTCCGACTCTTTGCGACCCCATGAACCGCAGCACGCCAAGCCTCCCTGTCCATCACCAACTCCTGGAGTCCGTTACTAGGGAAGAGAATAAGAAGAAAATGCTCTCCTTTTTTGTTCCTAAACTCGAAAATTAGTTTTGGGTAACATCAGATGAAGGGGCTTCCCCTGTGACTCAGCTGGTAAAGAATCTGCCTACCAATGCAGGAGACACAAGAGATGTGAGTTCAATCCCTGGGTCAGGGATCCCCTGGAGGGGGATCTAACTATCCACTCCAGTATTCTTACCTGGAGAATTCCATAAACAGAGGAGCCTGGTAGGCTACAGTCCATGGGGCTGCAAAGAGTCAGACACGACTGAGCGCCTCACACTTTCACTTTTCAACATCATATGAAATATTGAAAAAATGAAAGGCATATTATACCTCTAGTGAAATAATTGGTTTAATTGACCATCAATGATTTATACTCCCCTTCCACAGGGTAAGTTGTTGCAAAGTGGCTATCCAACCAGGGACAGTTCCCAACCCACTAACATCTCAGCAGAGTCATGTGACTGGGGTCTGGTCAATGTGATGTGAGCTGAAATGATATAAACCACCTCAAGGCCTAGAGAGTACAATCTCCCATGTGATCTTCTATACTCCATCCTCATGCATCTGCTTGCTGAATGCAGATGCTCAAGGTGAGCGTGTAAGCCATGTACTGAAAATCTCAAAGCTTCGTCAACCTGGGCCCCTGAATGATTTCTTGAGTGCTAAACCACTGAAATTTTAAGGTTTTTATTCCAATAGCTGACATTACTTTAAACCGACACACAGAGAAAAACAAAGAAGCTATTAGGGATAAGAAAACTGAAACAGCACAGTGTCAGAGAAATAAGAGTATTTATAAAACGATGTTGTGGATACCAGTGCCAAGTGCTGAGATCAAGAAGAAACCGACTGGAAATAAATTCAGCAGTAATAAAGATACTGGTAACCACCTAAAGCCCAATTTCACTACAGATGTTAACAAAGACGACAGGTCAAAAGATAAAGAAAATAGAGAGAGTCTACTGAGGCAGGTGTGAAACCCTGCGGTCCGATCAGCAGAGAACAAACTGTAAATGCAGGAATAATGATTCTGATTCTATTTCCATTATCAAGGCCAATTTTTAAAAGAGATTTTGCCTTGATGATAGCAATAATACACAAATGCTTTATGTTTCAACAAAAAAGAAACAGTCTACTAATATAATTCCACTATGTCGTTGATGATATATTTGTCAGGTAAAATCCATCTCCATAAAAAGTTTTGTAGTCAAATTAGCCTGGGAATACCTCATAAACTGAGAAAGTACTTCAGCATAATACGAGCTCTGAAAATTCCTGCAAAAAAAACAGCTTTTCCATACTTACCTGACCACGAATCCCTTCTCATTCAAAACGTACTAACATCCCTTTCACTTTAGGAAATATGAGTGCAAGTTTGGTTTTAAAGCAAAAAGGAAGCCAGAATTGTACAGGCATAAAAGAAAAACAAATGGCTTGTAAAAATGTGTGAGAGTATTCTATCACTTAAAACCCCCTTCTAATAATAAATCACTTGGCAAATTTTTAACTTATAAGTATAACTAACTACATGGGCATTCCCTTAAGTAAAAGAAACTGGTACTCAATTACTATAGGAGGAAACAGAATTTTTATTCGGAGTTCAATGAAAAACACGCAAAAGAACACATATAATACTTGGACTTTTAAAAACTTGAGAAACACTCTTACCTTCATCTTTATATTTAATTGTAACTTCATCATTACTCAGAAGTTTTCCTCTGAAGACTCGCTGCATCATTAGCACTAATTCATCATAAGTAATATCTTCATTATGAATGGGAATTCGTCGAATGTCCTCCCCAAGTTGAGCTTTGATGATTAGTTTCCCACTCAGATCCAACTGCCCATTCATGGTGGACTCCAGGATGTTCTATATATGTAACTCTAGAGAAAGACTGACAAAATGGTCTTGATGATTAAATAGCTATAAAAGGTATTTTAAAAGCTAAAAAGCAAAGCTACTATTAGAATCTAAGAAGTTCTCAGTTTCAAAGGAAATTCACTGTTCCAATGTTACCATATTTATGGTAACATGGTCTGGAACTGGTTTTATTATGTGCGTAAGAAAAGAAGTTTTATTATTTTATGTCTGTTATTATTTTACCCATATATTTAACTGCTCATCTGATTTAGATTTCTTAACATGTCTAGAACAAAATCCTGATCTTCCCCTCAAAATGTGCTTCTCTTGTAGTTTTCTCCATCTCTGTTAATGACAATTCTCCTAAGATATTCAAGATAAACAAAAAAATTTAGTTCCTCTCTTTCCCACACACCTTACATATACCAAATTACCAATGAATCTAGTTGCCACAACTTTCAAAATATCTCTAGAGTCCAACCCTTCACCTCTATCAACTTAATCCAAGCCACCATCATCTCTCGCCTGGATTACTGCAAGACTGCTAACTGATTTTACTTAACTGCCTTTTACCTTTGTTTGCTTAACAAAGGTACCCTCAACATATCAGTTATCCTGTTAAACAAAATCTAGTATAACTACTTTAAAATCTTCCAATAGAGTCTCATCTCACTCTTGATAAAAGCCAGAACTACAAGGTCATGATCTGATTTAACCTCATTTCCCACTTCTCTCCCTGGCCACTCTGCTACACTCAGTCTTTACAATCTCCTTCTCAAAACTTGCCACTTGCTGCTTCCTTAACCTTGAGCCCTTTTCACACCCCTCACATGATTCAGATTTCTGATCAAATGTTAACTTCCCAGAAGTTTTTCCTGGCCATCTAATTTAAAATGGCTTTACTGTCACTTTCTTATTCAGTTTCATTTTCTGCAAAGCACTCATCACTATCAAACATTTAAAAAGAATTAATTTTTATTCTTTTCCACTAGAAAATAGGGAGATAAATGGTTTTGTTCACTGTTATTTCTGGAGCCTAGAACAGTGCCTAGCACAGTTAATTATTCTACAGCCGTTAAAGGAAGGACAATCATTAAATACTAGCTTCCAAACCCTACTAGCCTATGTATATTAAATGCTAACCCTGAAGAGGAAAGTATGTGTGAACACTAGTTTCAAATTTTTCTCGTTAAAATAAGAAAGACCTTATGAGCATTTCTCCAATTTTCCTATTTTCAGAACTTGAAGACAAAAAACAAATCAGTGACATCCTCCTGAGCTTTCTAAAAGACTGTCCACTATTGTTTCTCCATCCTCCGTAACATTCCCATCCCTAAACCTGAGTATGTGTGATCAGACAGCACCCTTAAAAATAAGACAGTGTCAGAGAACTAAATACTGACTTGCTATTGAATTCTGCCTTCTTGGGTTTTATTTTAATCTTAGGTTATTCAACGTGCTTCTCCTATAATGACTTTGCAATCCTAAATTCAAAATAATGTCTGCAGTCTCTAGTAATTTATACCATTATCGTATAATAACAGAAAATATACTTTTGCTTAATTAATATGTTAATATCTCTTCTTCTCAAGGCCTATCTCTTCTTTCCGAGACCAAGATGTTCATGAACACATTATTTGTAACCACAGAGCATTTCCTACTGGTCATATTCTGGTTTCAAAACTTTGTTTTTCTACTAGCAGCATTCTGTTTTCTTCTCTTAACTGTGTTATTTTATTAACATATTTAGTTTTCCTAGTTCTCTACATCTGCTCCTTTGTGTGTCTGTGAAAGCACTCTACCTGGCCCTCAACACACCAACACTTCAAATATTTGAAGGAAGTTTTCATGAATCCTATTTAATCCATAGTATACATAAATGCCCTAGTATCCTCATATAAATGCCACATGTCCTTCCAATTAAGTACTTATTAAATGACTGTCTCTAGATTCCCTTGCCATCCTCTGAACAAATTAATTCTATGAATGAATCTTTAATGCCCATCTTAAAATGGTGCATTAAATACAGAATCTAACAATCTAAGGTCAGTTAAAAACAGAGTGGACTATGTTCTACCATCCAGATGCTATGCTTGTCTTAACATAAAAAGAGAATACAGTCAGTGTTTCATCTGCCAATTCTGACAATAGACTTTTCCTGAAGACTTTTATTAACTGAAACCTCCATACAACCCCTTCACCTGTGAGCCAAACCAGCCCTTCTTCATTCGGCAAACACTTAAATACCTACTGCATGCCAAGTTCCGAAGTATAATTACTTCAGTAAGATGGTTAAGATTTCACTTTGTTTGCCTTGCAGCCTGAGAGCAATAAAGAACTTCAAATCAATCTATGTAATCTTCTCTTTCCTACAGGATGTGTAAACCGTCAATAATGTAGTTGAAGGACCAGGGGTTAGCTTCAGCAGGATAGTACTACCTATTCTCAGTAGCTTCTAGATTAGCGCCTGACATACAGTAAGTAAAGATTTTTAATACTTTTTGTTCCCTAAACAAAACATGAATGACAAGTGGTAAAGTTCTGATAGATTAAAAGAAGGCAGTACTATCAGGTCAGTTCCTAAGTCAAGCCTTCACACTAGCTAGAGGTGACTCCCTACAACTGACATAACCCTAGTTAGAGACATTTCCAACAATGAATATAATTGATATAATCCTTTTGACCATAAAGGAATTGTTGCCCAGTTCTAATGACTCTGAAAATCTGAGCCCTTTTTAAAATACTTGACACCTGCCATGTTTGCCTGCAAATTCACTTACTGGCTAGTGCTTCCCTTGGACTGTAACCTACCTGTAGCCAGGAACCAGGTCTTCTTTCCTAAGGCTGTCTCCATTTTGTGCAGTCATCTTCACAAGGCATGGTATAAAACAGGTTATCACAAAAACAAAAGCACCTCGAAATTCTCTCTTCCAGGGAAAATTCATTCAACCTATTTTTTACATAACCATAGAATCCAGGTTCTTTTTTTTCTTCTAGCCTCAATCACAAAGTAGAAACTGCTACGAACTACTAGTTCCCAGGGCTGCTGGTGACATCCTCACAGCTTTTTCAGCTCCCCATTTCTCCTTTCATCATGTCTTTGCCCTACTCCCTCTGAAATGACTCGGCCATTAACTTATGAAATCTTCCAATAGGAACACTGTTCTCAGAACTGGAGAGTAAAGTGACATGCCCAAGGAAACACATAAAAAGCCTGCCTCTCTGAACCAGGATCCAGGTTCAGTGACCAAACCTCCAGCTCCACCAGCCCTGTGGTGAGGGCCCTGTTCAGTGAATTTGCTTAGGCAACTCCAGAGGGTAGAAATTTCCTTTAAGAAACTCTAAACAAAACCAACCCTCGAGTACTCCAAAGAATGCAAGAGGCCTCGAATTCTGCCTGACCAGAGCCAGCGTTGATGGTAAAGATTTCTCCCACTAGCTGTGTGATCTCAAGAAATACTTCTTAAAGTCTCACTTTCGTCAACTGCAAAATGGGAGTATCTAAATTTGGAAGAATCCTTGTGACGATTAAATGAGACTGTGAATCTCAACTACTGAGTACATTGCCTAGCAAAGTAAACTCTTGAAAAGTTAGTTGTCATCACCACTACTAGGCTGGGTTTGGCCTCCAGACGGCGCTTGATGAAACACTAACACAGTCAAGGAACAAGGCTTGCCCAGGTGACCCCCAATCAACTAATTCCCATAGGCGCCATTCTCCCCACTTCTCACCCTTTCAAGCCCCTCCGAGGGTTAGGCACTGGACCACCCCAGATCTCCAGAAGTCCCTCTCCGCTCCCTCCAGCTGTCCGACTCCTTGGAGCCAAGCGGGATCGACACAAATGCCCTTGCTGGCACAAATACCTCCTAAAGCCCCCCATACGTCCGCTTCGTTGCCACGGTGGCCAGTGGCACCCCCACCCCACCCCTCCCCCGCCGTGGCCTCTCGAGGCGAGGCCCGGCCCGGCCTCAGTCCTCAGCCACTAGCGCCTTCCCAAGACACCTCCGACCCCACCCGCCCCGCGCTCGCCGGTTCGAACGAGGCCCTCTCAGCGTTTCCACGCCTCCCCGCCCGCCTGGCCCGAGAAATCGTCCGCGACCCCGTCCCCAGCGGCCATACCGTTTTCCCGAGGCCGCCACTGCCGCCCCTCCGCGGGTCTCCGCTGACCCGACCCCGTGCGAGGCCGCCACCGTCGGGCTCTCGGGCGTTGGGGGAAGGCTGCGGTCACAGCCCACTCGGTTGCCCTCCGGGGCCGCCTTACCTCGCTGGCAGACTCGCGCGGGCCCCGACCAATCGCACTGACCCACCAAGCCTAGCGAGAGCTCGGGCCCAGTACGTGGCAGGTGGGGAACGAAGAGGGGCGGGAAGAAGAAGAAAATCTGTCCTTTCGCTCCGCCTCAGAGCGATCGGAGCGACCCAGGACGCATGCGCAACGTCGATAGGGCGGGGACTAAACACGCCGGGGTCGTCAGGGGTCTGAGTCTCTGCTTTCTCACTGGATGACTGGATAAGTGTAGGAAGTGCACGCAGAACAGATGCACGCATGCGCGGGGCGTGACCAGGCATTTCCGGTTTTCCTGAACAGAAGTGTTTCCCGTTTCTCGCCCGTGGGCGGGACGTAATTTAGTCTTCTGGACTCTGATATCCAAGAGTATGCGTTTATCCAAGTTTGTGGGTTTTTTTGTTGTTTTGCAGCCATTGTAGTTCTCCTAGGCCTATCTCGAAAAAACCAACCTTTTCCCCGCCTTCCTTCTACAAACTCATTCATTCATTATTGGGCGCCTACGCTTTGTCAGGCACTGTGCGGGGAATGGAAATGAATCAGTTTGTGAACAGGAGTTCCCAACAGCGTTTACGAGACAGGACAGATTTTATGGGTGTGTAAAAGGTGAAGGCTAGAAAATTAAAACGGATTAAGGATCCCAGAGCCATTTTGGAAATATTTGAGCGTGCCTTACAAATTCTTTTCATTTATCTAAAGCATTTGTTTTGAATATGCGTGTTTATATAAGAAGTATGCTGGCTTTAGACTGAACCCTGAAATTTGGGAGGAGAGGGGAATAGGTGATGGAATCGGCATGGGGAGGGGCGTGCTGTTTTTAAAAGTTGCTGGAAACTTGCTAAGATAAAGACTCAGCAAAAATCACTTTGAACTTACTTGATCCTCAGTTGTTCCTCATATGGGTAAAATGAATTTAAGGTGAGACGTTATGTACTTTTAGTAAAGAGTGACATTTTTGCAGTTGTAAGTCTGAAAAATTATGTTTGAGAGTGAAATATGTAATTTTAGAATTCTTTGCCTCAGAAATGTATTTTCCAACATTCAGTGTATTATTCTTTGAGCAATTGCTTGGCAGCATTTGGAGAGCAAAAGACTGTAATAAGAATGGAAAAAGTTCCAGATTTTTTCAAAGACTTGTTCTTCATTGCTTGTAATTTAGAAATGAATGATGCAGATTTGGGGAAACTAACTTCTGTTGGTAATACTATTCTGATGTCTTTGAGATGTATTGAGATTGGATTAAACCATGCAAATACAGAGGGAGATAAAATTCTGGCAAGCAGTGAATAACACCACTGTCAATATCCCTAAAGAAAACTCAGAGCCTGGGGCAGAGGATAAAGAGATGAACCTTAGCCTGACATGAGGGGAAAGCATTTCCTCTTTCTAGGCTCCTGGGCAAAGGGCTTGCCATTGAGAAGAAATAAATTGATCCCTGCTACACTGGGGCCAAAGACTGTAGTAAGGGTCAACACTGAATTCAGATTGATTATATTCTTTGCAGCCAAAGATGGAGAAGCTCTATACAATAAGCAAGAAGAAGACAGGGAGCTGACTGTGGCTCAGATCATGAACTCCTTATTGCCAAAATCAGACTTAAATTGAAGAAAGGTCCATCTAGTCAAGGCTATGGTTTTGCCAGTGGTCATGTATGGATGTGAGAGTTGGACTGTGAAGAAAGCTGAGCACCAAAGAATTGATGCCTTTGAACTGTGGTGTTGGAGAAGACTCTTGAGAGTCCCTTGGACTGCAAGGAGATCCAACCAGTCCATTCTGAAGGAGATCAGACCTGGGTGTTTTTTGGAAAGAACAATGCTGAAGCTGAAACTCCAGTACTTTGGCCACCTCACACAAAGAGTTGACTCATTGGAAAAGACTCTGATGCTGGGAGGGGTTGGGGGTCGCAGGAGAAGGGGACGACCAAGGATGAGATGGCTGGATGGCATCACTGACTCGATGGATGTGAGTCTGAGTGAACTCCGGGAGTTGGTGAAGGACAGGGAGGCCTGGTGTGCTGTGATTCATGGGGTCACAAAGAGTCGGACACGACTCAGCGACTGAACTGAACTGAATGAGAGTTTTCTAGGGAAAACCACTAGACCATTCAGGTATGACCTAAATCAAATCCCTTATTATTATACAGTGGAAGTGAGAAATAGATTTAAGAGGCTAGATCTGATAGATAGAGAACCTGATGAACTATGGACGGAGGCTCGTGACATTGTACAGGAGACAGGGATCAAGACCATCCCTTTGGAAAAGAAATGCAAAAAAGCAAAATGGCTGTCTGGGGAGGCCTTACAAGTAGCTGTGAAAAGCGAAGGAGAAAAGGAAAGATATAAGCATCTGAATGCAGCGTTCCAAAGAATAGCAAGAAGAGATAAGAATGCCTTCCTCAGCAATCAGTGCAAAGAAATAGAGGAAAACAATAGAATGGGAGAGACTAGAGCTCTCTTCAAGAAAATTAGAGATACCAAGGGAACATTTCATGCAAAGATGGGCTCAATAAAGGACAGAAATGGTATGGACCTAACAGAAGCAGAAGATATTAAGAAGAGATGAGAAGAATACACAGAAGAACTGTACAAAAAAGATCTTCACGACCAAGATAATCATGATGGTGTGATCACTCACCTAGAGCCAGACATCCTGGAATGTGAAGTCAAGTGGGCCTTAGGAAGCATCACTACAAACAAAGCTAGTGGAGGTGATGGAATTCCAGTTGAGCTATTTCAAATCCTGAAAGATGATGCTGTGAAAGTGCTGCACTCAATATGCCAGCAAATTTGGAAAACTCAGCAGTGGCCACAGGACTGGAAAAGGTCAGTTTTCATTCCAATCTCAAAGAAAGGCAATGCCAAAGAATGCTCAAACTACCGCACAATTGCACTCATCTCACACACT
>SJYX01002348.1:233450-257858 GCA_006410675.1 Oreotragus oreotragus | reverse complement strand
ATTTAGAAAGATGGTAATGAGGACCCTGTATGCAAGACAGCAAAAGAGATACAGATGTGTAGAGCGGACTTATGGACTCTGAGGGAGAAGGAGAGGGAGAGGGAGAGGGTGGGATGATTTGGGAGAATAGCATTGAAATTTGTATACTATCATGTAAGAAATGAATTGCCAGTCTATGTTCAGTGCAGGATGCAGGACGCTTGGGGCTGGTGTATGGGGATGATCTGGAGGGATGATGTGGGGTGGGAGGTGGGAGGGGGGTTCATGTTTGGGAGTTCGTGTAAAAAAATAAATAAATACAAAAAAAAAACTAAAGATCTTCTAAAATTGCCATAATATGGATAGCATAAGGTTTTTAAAAATGTAAACAGAAAGCTTCCTCTCTTAGCAACTGGCCCCTCCCCCTCTACTCCTATGTTTCCCACCCCACTCCCTGCCCCTGGAGATGGAACCAATCCTGGTGGCTCTACTTGGACCTCATCTGAGGAGCCAGGTCCTGAAGATCCCAGGGTCAGAGTAAGGTGATCCCACAGGGCTTAGAGAGCTCCAGTGGTTGACTGGCTGGTATGATACAGTCAGCACTTCTGGCCCAGGGTTTCCAGACATTGGCCAAGAATTCCAAGCTCTTCTGAAGGAGGCAATGACAGTGGGCTTGAAAATGATCTCCTTTTATTGGTAACAGGGGAAAAAAAAAAAAGAGGCAACATGAACTTCAAAACGGAAAGGGTAAAAGAAAAAACAATTCAGACTGACGAACAGTAATCTCTGACTTGTTTAGACCCAGGAAAGGAAACCCCAAACTCAGGATGGTTGTTCCTCTCAAGTTGGATCACTAAACTAAAAAAAGATTCCCAATCAGTGCATGAGGTAACGGCTTAAATCAATAGAATTATTTCCAAGAGGTAGAATTTCAGGGAAGGTAGGGGAACATCAATGTTTGCCTGACTTAGCCTCCACAACACACATAGTACATGGTTCTTTTGCATTTATGGTAGAGCCTTTCCAGGAATGGTATATGGAATTTTGGTTTGCTGCACCTCCCAAAATGCTGGAAAAAAGTACAGAGAAAACTAAAACCACCAAGGGAACACATGTTTCACCCTCAGGCTAAATGTCGCTCTTTGGTGATTTTTTTTCCACATTTAAAGTGGCCTCCACTTAAGGTTTATTTTCATCTGAATATAAATTCCGGGACATCAAATAGGTCAACCGCATCTTGTAATTTTCCCAAAGTCCAGCCCCTATCTAGGGATGTCACTATAACACCACTAAAAACACTGACCTCAGAGAATTGCTTTACTTATTCTCTTCCTTTTATATTTTCCATTATCCTGTAAGGTCTCAATCATACTACAGATGGAGTAGGCTCTTGGCTCACCTAGAAATCCAACAGTCATTTACAACCATTTCTATAAAAAACACATGTTCTTTGAGGCGTGGTGAGAATGGTATGCCACAGCTTACTTGACATTTGTTAGTCCCTTAGCTCAGTGCACTCACAGCAGGTGCCTCGTTTATGACAAAACAGAACACAGCATTTCAAAGACTCTATCTCCGAAGTCCAGTGGGAGTGCTCTCAACCCAGTGCAGG
Organism: Oreotragus oreotragus; assembly: GCA_006410675.1. Taxonomy (NCBI): domain Eukaryota; kingdom Metazoa; phylum Chordata; class Mammalia; order Artiodactyla; family Bovidae; genus Oreotragus; species Oreotragus oreotragus. The sequence goes on along the minus strand of SJYX01002348.1, from coordinate 256,267 downwards.
TCATTTTTTATTTAGGAAGCCATTCATAATTCAAGTGTTTGAAACCTCATGAGCAGCTGGATCTTTTAGAAGTCATAAGGGGTGATAGTGACGAACTTTTCATTTTTTGAGCCTCACTGTCATTTCATCAAAAAAAGGTTAGATATATCAAGAATTGGAAGGAAATAGAGGCTTTAGCAACCAGCTCATTTTTCTATGTCTCACTTCCCAATTCTCATGGAGTCAATTCCTCTGGGCATAAAGTATACTTTTTGTTTTAACAGGGAAAAAAAAAAAAACCTTTCCAGAGGTTAAATAAGTGCAAAGTTCTTGACTGGAAAAAAGTACAAGCACATACAAATTTAAAATATTCACAGATCAGAAGTTCAATACATATAAGTAACTCCTTGTAGTGTTCACCAGAAATCATTTTGTTCTGGGGGGGGGTAAATTTTTCTCTTCATGTCCTTTTTTGGTAAATTGTAAAAGAATTTGTTTTAGGTTCTATATTTTTATCAAATTTTGTCACACAGACTTTATGATATAGGGGGCAATGATAATCGAATTATCTTGAAAGCTGAGTGGAAATCTTCACTTCATTGGGGTAAGACTCTATTGAATAATAGAAAAACTACCAAATCCACCATTCCTAATAATAATAAACAACAAGTGTTATCTAAGTCTTAACTTAAAGCAAAATATACTGAGGGAGATTTTATGAGAAGACTGGATAAAAAAGGAAGGAAATAGAAAAAGTGAGCTGAATAAAAAGAGGGCTACAAAAGCTAACAGTTTTACTGTCTAGGTGCTTGGGTTTACTTGATCACTCTCAGACATCTCCTCGGTAAATGTAGATGGCTCCAGCAGCCTAAAACGTTCGTTTAGGGCCGGAAATGACCTGATCATGCTATACATCCTCACATGCAGCCTCAGTGGCTTTGACGGCAGCACCTTCACTCTCCCAGCGGTGGACGACAATGACTTCAACACTTCAGAAGCTTTGCTCTGGAAGATTTTTGTTCTCACAGTGTAGAGGATAAAAATTTGCAACCCCTGGCAGACAGAATAAAAGTTTAATATTAGATAAGTATTGAGACACAGAATCAAGGAAGAAATTGTATTTCACCCTGCCGCCCCACCCTTCTTTGTGGCTGAGAACCTGAGTTTACCAGCCCACAATGTATTGCTACGTACTTTTTTTCTATGAAGATTGAGGCAATGTTCTGCTCATATTTGAAAGCTGTATGTAAGTGGTAGACTTAGATCCCCATTTGCCACATATTGGCTGTGCAAAGGACAGCCTGACACCAACCAATTCTGACACCAACTGGGTGTCCTACAATTCAGTTCTGACACTAACTACACAGAGTCCGTGTCAGATGCTACAGGCAAAGGGCTCAGTCCCGCAGGACTGCCCTCACGATGGCACCAGTCATGGGTATTAGGTCCCCAGGCGATCCACTCTTCTGTTCAACTTGACTGCTGCCTCCCCGCTTCAGGTTGGATAATTTGCTAGAAGGACTCACATAACTCACTCACGACAGAGCTTTACTTACTGTTATCTGTTTATTATAAAGGATACAAGTCAGGAACAACCAGTTGGAAGAGATTACAGGGCAAGAGCATGGAGCTTCCATGGTCCCTCTGAGGGTATCACCCTCCCAGCACTTCAGTCTGTTCACCAACTTGCAGGCTCTCCAAACCCCTTCACTTAGGGATTTTTATAAAGGTTTCATTACACAGATGTGATCAATTAAATCATTAGCTGTTGGTGAATGACTCAATATCCAACCCTTCTCCCATCCCTGGAGGTTGGGGAGTGGGCTGGCAGTTCCAAACTTCTAATCAAGCCTTGGTCCAGCTTCTATCCTGAAGCTATCTGGGGACCTCAGCCACTAGTCATCTTATTAGCATGCAGAAAACGCTCATCACTCAGATTAGAGTCCACAGATTAAAGGCCCTGTGTGCCAGGAACTGAAGACAAAGACCAAATATTAATTTTAGCATACCACAGTAACTTTGTTCTTTTTTCAGTGTCTGTGATCTTCAGTTTCCTAACGTGGGTAGACTGACCATGGGTTCCCTAATTCTTCTTACAGTTCTAGTATTCTATGATTCTACATTCCTTGGGTTTTTGGTAAAATAACTAGGAATCTGGTACATTTAAGGACCAAAAAAAAAAAAAAAAAATTTAAGCCACTTCTATTCACTACTTTTCTGTACTTTACATAAGAAGACCAGATATGCTTGAGGAATTAAACCACATAAGACCGAACATTATTTCCTATATATTTTCAAAATATATAGACCCATTTTTTGCATTCTTATTAATATCAGACAATTGCTTTTCATTCAGTATTCATCATTTAATCCTTCTCATTTAGTCCCAATATCAACCCTATAAAATAAGGTTTGCCCTATGTTACATATAAGCAAACTACAGTTTAGATAAATTAAGTAACTTGCCTAAAATTAATACAACCAGTAATCAGCAGAGTCTGAAACTAAACTATATGTTTGGCTCCAAAACTCTAGTATCTGATACATTACTCTGCCTCTTGCTTGTAATATAAAGGTCATATAAAGTACATTATAGCATCTAAAAGACCCCTGATAATTTCTCATTAACATCCTTTGTGGAAAAATTAATAACATCCATAGTTGAGTTGAGAGTATTGTACCAATGTTCGTTTCTTGATTTTAACAATGTTATACAAGATATTATCATTGGGAAAAGCTGGGCAAAAAATATAGGGGAACTCTGTACTGTCTTTGCAATTTCTTATGTAAGACTATCTCAAAATGTGTAGAGCGGACTTTTGGACTCTGAGGGAGAGGGAGAGGGTGGGATCATCTGGGAGAATAGCATATGTATACTATCATGTAAGAAACGAATCGCCAGTCTATGTTCGATGCAGGATGCAGGATGCTTGGGGCTGGTGCATGGTGATGATCCGGAGGGAATGATGTGAGGTGGGAGGTGGGAGGGGGGTTCATGTTTGAGAGTTCATGTACACACGTGGCGGATTCATGTCAATGTATGCCAAAACCAATACAGTAAAGTAAAATTAAATTAAAATTAAAATTTTAAAAAAGTAAAAACAACAAAAAAGCTATTTTTAAAAATCCATTTTAAAAGCTATTTTAAAAAGATTATTTCTAGAATCATATCATATGAATACCATTACAGGAGACTATGGTTAGATAATTCCAAGAGTTTGACTAATATGATCAATACATATTGGCTAGGGATACACTCTTGCCTAGAGAATCCCAGGGATGGGGGAGCCTGGTGGGCTGCCGTCTATGGGGTCACACAGAGTTGGACACGACTGAAGCGATTTAGCAGCAGCAGCAGGGATACACTAGATCTCTGGCCAAAAGCAGGAAGATTAACTTGATTGTTACCCAATGGGTGGTATCTACTCCCCTGAAGAAGGCCTTGATGACAAGGGGATGTTTTCAATGGGACATGGGTTTCTGGAGGACAAAAGTGGCCACTGGTCATCCTGGTTATTCAAGGGAGAGAAATTTGCTTTGGAGACATGAAGATCTGGCCCCTGGAAAAGCATCATTCTTGTGCAGTACATGATTTCACCTGGATTTTCCAGAATTCAAACTCTAAGGTAAAGATAAGGCTGGATAGAATTTCTGGTTGTACAATAATTAGGAAAAGACCTAGACCATGAAGAATTCATGAAGACACCATCCTGCAGGAGTCTATGCTCCCTAAAATCCCAAAGATGCTATCTGAAAAGACATAAGGTATGGGTCAAACTAATTCTCATTAGCACAAAGATCAGATTGTACCTTTTAAGTAATACTTGTAACACTCAGGAAAATATTTATTAGAATTATAGATTATTCTAAACCTAGAAGGAGCCTTCCATGTGAACTAAGCTAGTTGTTCCTACTCCTTAGTATCCATAACAATCACTTGGGGCCTTGGTTTAGCACAAAGATTTCTATCTCTTAACCTCACAGGTTCTGACTGAGTAGGTAAGGGGTGAGGCTCAGGAATCAGCATTCTAACACATCATGTAAATTCTGATATAGGCAATATTTGGGCCCACTTTGTAAAATACTGTGTTAATGTTAACAGCCCCACTTCATTATATATTTTACCTGCCTCACTCAGAAAAGTTGTGTGACTTCTAAAATCATATGAATCATTAATTGTAAAGCTGGAAGATAGCTTAAATCTCCTTTTAGTTCAATGCTCTTGCCAAATGACCACCTTCAATTTTACCATAAAGTATTAACATTTTTTAATGAGTCTCTGTTTTGTAATATCTCTCTCCTGTGCATGGAGGAGAAAATATCCTTGCCTAGACCTTCTTTTAGATATTTTTCTAAATTGTCACTTTAGGTGACAATTCCACGATTCGGCTGGCAATCTCAGACTAAGCTTACACTACTTATTGTCCTTCTGGGGAGTTTCCTTTGGGTGTTGCAACCAGTAAAGGTCTGCCTTATGGCCATTCAAATTTGGTGGCAGGCACACATCTACTTTTTTTTTTGAAGGATAATTGCTTTAGAGAATTTTCCTGTTTTCTGTCAAACCTCAACATGAATCAGCTATAGGTATACATATATCTCCTCCCCTTTTGAAACATCTATTGTCTAATGGAATTATTCTCAAAAATGCCTGAGAGGGCTGCCTGGGATAGAGAGTGAGGTCCTACAAACATTAAACGTGGTGGCAGCAATTCAGACAGCCAAGCAGCTCCCCACACTGTACACAGCTCCCCGCACTTGAAGCTTAGAGGTAAATAATCTATGTGGATTGTGTCAATGTCACTTTCCTGGGTTTTATTATATATATTATAGTCATGCAAGATGCTCTCACTGGAAGAGCTGGGTGAAGGCTACAGAGGAACTCTCTGTACTATTTTTACAACTTCTTATGAGTTCAAAATTATTTCAAAAAATATTCTAAGGGATGATATAAGACTGAGAAGAACAAAAAAAATTCTGACCTCAGTTTTTCCACAACATAAAATCTCAATAAAGTCTATGCAATTTCAATGAAAAAATATATATATTATTGCCAAGAATTAAATGCCAAGCTAATCTGGAATCCATGTACCATGGTACCTAAAGAAAAATTATCAGCTGGAAAAGTCCTTATTAGTATTTACTAATTATCCATTAAACAATTACTCCAAAAACATACTATCATTAATGAGAAATTCATTAAAATTAAAAAGTGAAAATAACACGACATTCCAAAATAGAAGGACTGCATTAGTGGTAATGTAAGCTGATGCAGCCACTGTGGTACACAGTATGGAGATTCCTCAAAAAAAACTAAATATAGAACGACCATATGATCAAGCGGTTTCACTCCTGAGCATACAGCCTAAGAAAACAAAAACAGTAATTCAAAAAGATATGTGCACCCGAATGTTCATTAACAACATTTACAATAGCCAAGATATGGAAACAAGCACTTTAATTATACTGAAGTATAAATTCACTCTGCCAGCTCAGAAAAGATGAAACTCCATGTACTGAGGAGAAGCCCTTGTGATACATTTCATCAGAGCAAAAGCCAATGTTCATTATAGGAAGAGGCACAGAATAAGAAGCACAGAGAGAAATTCCTCATCTTCAGGTAAGTCTTTCAATAACGCCCCCTTGTTTTATTTTAAGCTTTTGACATTCCCCCTATATAATACATGGGCTTCCTGGTGGCTCAGTGATAAAGACTGCACCTGCTAATGCAGGAGATGCAGATTCGATTGCTGGAGTAGGAAGAGCCCCTGGAGAAGGAAATGGCAACCCGCTCCAGTTCCAGTATTCTTGCCTGGGAAATCCCATGGACAGAGTAACCTGGCAGGCTACAGTCCATAGGGTAACAAAAGATCAGATACAACTTAGAAGCTAAACAACAATAATATATAATACACAAATATGAATGAATAAAAACAAAAATGTTCTGAAGTCAAACAAAATATTTTATTTTCAGTTACCATTTGGATTCATCTATATGACTATTTTTTCATGATGAAAATCAGAAGGTGACCATAATTCTTAATCTAAATGTTGAGCTTCTCGCAGTAGATACTCCCAAAATGTTAACAGAATGGTTTCCAAAGAAGGAAAGAATATAAATTTTCCATTCAGATATTTTAAACAAGTATGAATGAAAAAAAGATTTATTATTTTAAATATATTCTTGAGATAAGACTCAAGAATAAGAGCATCTTCAGTCCTATGCGTGACATCTTACGTATGTCACAAAAACAACTTCATAAGGTTCTGTTCCTATCAAAGCAATTATTTCCAATTATTCTTCAATAAAGGTTTTAAAGTTAAATAATCATAAAATTTTAAAAAAGAGAGAAAGGAAATATTCAGCCAACCTCACAGGGTTCCAGGCTCCAGGAACCAGTACAACACTGCCCATACTAACCACGGTGAGGCTCCTTGGACCTGCTGCATGGAAGAGAAGGAAAGGAGGTGCTCGCGAGGCTAGCTGCTTGACAGAGCCACTTCTGCTTGGAGGACTAACATGGTTCAACTCTATTGCAACTATATTCCATGAACTCCAGCTCAGGAAAGGATGTAGTTGATAAGTCATAAAAGCATTTTCCTTCCCCTTTCCTCAAAGTGTATTAAAAATAGAGTCATCTAAAGTTTAAGCAGTGACCTTCAGAGAGTTTTAAGATAAGAAAGTTTGATCCAGGGTGGTATCATCTCTGCCACTGCATGGTCTGCTACTGAAAGGTTGCTGCTGAATGAAAAGACACTGGGATTCTTGGCCTCCAGAGGATAAGAATTCAATCCAGGGCCAGAAGCGAGGCTTGATCGCTCGGAGCTTTTGTGTGCTGCTGCTGCTAAGTCACTTCAGTCGTGTCCGACTCTGTGTGACCCAAGAGATGGCAGCCCACCAGGCTCCCCCGTCCCTGGGATTCTCCAGGCAAGAACACTGGAGTGGGTTGCCATTTCCTTCTCCAATGCATGAAAGTGAAAAGTGAAAGTGAAGTCGCTCAGTCGTGTCCGACCCTTAGTGACCCCATGGACTGCAGCCCACTAGGCTCCTCCATCCATGGGATTTTCCAGGCAAGAGTACTGGAGTGGGGTGTTTTGTGTAATAAAGTTTTATTAAAGTATAAAGGAGATAGAGAAAGCTTCTGACATAGGCATCAGAAGGGGGCAGAAAGAGTACACCCCTGTCAGTCATCAGCTGGATAGTCACTAGCAGTCTGTTAATGAAAGAAAGGAATGTCTTAAAACTCAGAATGGCCCCAGGCCCCTCATCCATAAAATGCATTTTGGGATAATCTTGGCACCAGATGATTCATCCCAGGCCATAAAATGATTGACTTGAATCTTATAGAAGGGCAGATTACCATACAAATAGTTTTGTTTAGATTAGGGGAACAATATCCGAGTATAACATACTGGTTTGTCAAATAGGTTCTGAGCCATTAGGCAGAACTGACTTGAAGACAGAGTCTGGGATAAATGCATAATACATTAATATAGGTTAAGACAAACATTTCCATAAGAAAAATGCATTGGTTAACTCAAGGTTTGAGAACAGTTAACTTCAGGTGAAACCAGGTGTCAGTATGGCAACACAGTATTTTAAGAGACACCTCCTTTTAAATTTGTATAGAGAAGGAAAAAAATATCACTAGTTTGTTTCCTCCGCCTGCTTAAGAGAGATAAAAATGTCTGACTCTTGCAGCCTATTTCCTCCATTTGGAGGCCCCCGGCCTTCCTGCCTGTTACCCTCTCGCTACCTTCAGACTCATCCATACCGTACCTGAGTGGTGTTGAAAAGGCAGAATATGTAGCTGAAGATGACCCTGATGTCATCATTATCAGTTAGCATTAAGTATGCCAGAATCCAGGTAATTCCAAAGACGACTGCAACAGACAACGTGCTAAGAATCTTCCTTAGGGATGAAACCTTCTTTGTGCTAAATAAGAGAGAGCAAGAAAGAAAAGAGGGTTCAATTCAGGTTCTTATTTTTTTTATATCATTGTTAACCTCTTATTGAAAATACATGTTCAGCTCCACATATACACCGTTCATTAAACAACATTATGCTTCAGGTAGAAAAACCTATGTCACCCTGGATAAAATATATGTATATGAAAAGAAAGAGAGAGAGAGAAAGCAAGGAAGGAAGAAAAGAAGACAAACAGTGATATCTGTTTAAAAGCTCCAGCATAAACACTTCCTTAAATACAGGCAAATTTCACAAAGAATCAACTTTTCCTTGGAATGAAATTTGATTTTAGTGATTATTACTACTGGAGTAGTAATTCCTTTTTCAGGGATCTGGGACCTTTGCATGCTATAGGTTGATAAGCCTTTAAAGTGTAGACTTTCCTGTCAGGCTGTCATTCCTGGTATCTGAGCTGGGCCTTCTGACTTACTTTGATCAGTGGGACATCAGCATTTGTTCCGCAACCAGAGGCTTGAAAGCATTCTGCTCCTCAGAGCATGCCTTTTCTTATTGCTCTTTGAAACTCTGAAAGTACTATGTCAAGAAACCTGGACTGGTTTAATGGACAGGGAGACCACATGCAGCAGAGATAAGCTTCCCTAACGAAGTAGTTTCCACTCAATACCAATCAACTACCAACATCAGAATGAAAGTGACTCATCCTAGATTACCTACCAGCACTTAAACTGTCCAAGACCAAAACCACCACCTGACCAACACTCAGACATACGACAAATAATAACTATTTGTCAGTCTAAACTGTTAAATTTGGGGGTAATTTGTTATATAGCAAAACTTAACTGATACATAGAAGATAATGTTAAAAATTAAATTGTAACCCACTCTTCATTGTAATAAGTCAATTTAAGAACTATGGGCTGTCAGTCAAAATTTTGAAATGAATTTGTTTGATGGCTATGGCCTAAATGATACTCCTCTGGACAAAGGAAATTCAAGAATTCACAGTTAGGCTAACAAGACTTTACCAAAGTTTTCTTCACTGCTAAAAAACAGGTTTGAATGAGTATAAGTGATAGTCTTTTCCCCACAGTTCCCCTCAACATAGGCTATCATCCATATAGGAAATATGATCATTACTCTTGACTGGTAAAGTATACGTTTAAGATTACATTCATACTAATTATGATTGTTTTTTACCCACCTGTTCATACAAAATAGATCTATTTAGTGACCAACAAAGTTCACGGATATATTTACCGTAAATTTACTTGGATTAAGCAGTCTTATAGAATTAAGCCTGAATTCATAGCTTCAGCACTGTGTTCTAACCAGTTCATGCTGTAGGATATGGAAGTGGGAGGACTGTATGTGTTTAATAGTTTCTCTTCTTTGTCTCTCCAATCAAAGCTCTTTCTGTATGTCAATGATGACAATGAAAATGCTTATTGAGGTCATAAAGTTTACAGAGAGGAATAATTAGTTCACGGGAAGTGATAAACCAGAGAGTGCACACCCTTTCTGCAGGGAATGTGGGCCCAATCTTGCCAGATGTTCTAATTTTTTTCAAGAGAAAATATAATTTTTAAGTGAAATCTCTCAATTTTTATGTTTGCAACTAATTTTCAAAAATTTAAAGTCATTATGTGATTCAGGCAACACATGTAAAATATAACCTACAGTTACTAGTCTGTGAAATGAAAATATAGTCACTGGCATCTCCTTACAACCCTCTCATATTTTTAATTATTCAAATCTGATTTCATGAATATTTGGGACTGGGAGATAAAAGTTTTTCCTTGATGACTGAGTTTAGTTTTGTTAGGCTTATATAGCACAAAAGTAACTTAAGTAATGCAGTAGACTCATAGTATCGATGTTGGAAGATGAGATGATTCATTTTCTGAGACAAAGTGTAAGAGAAAAATCTGCCCTGGAAACCACATATTCTTGCATTTTTCTGGAGTCTGAAAACTCTTCCAGGAGCAGTGGATGTATCACTATACTATATTATGTACTATATGAACCATGCCTGCCAACTTCTCATTCACTGAGAATCTTACCTTGTCAGATTCTGATTGTTCTTCCACAGTACTTTGACTACAATGATAATAAATATAACAATGTTGCTGATGAGGATAAGGGTCACAGGCACAATGAATGACCACAACAATGGACTTGCTATCAAACCACTGCTTCCTTGAGTTGCCAGCCAGCAGCTGTGGAGAGAAAAGAAATGATTTCAGCAAACTAAGAAAGGTATACAAACTCTTCTCTATGCTGTTCACACTACTGACATTCACTCGACTGAAAGACCTGCTAAAAGTCAACATCCCTTTGCCTTATATATATTGGAGATGATTTTCAAGAATACAACTGACTAGAAAAATGAAATGCATTGATTCTGCCAGATTCCTCTGTGAGACTGTGTGGTCTAGTGGAAAGGAAGCAGACTTCTGAGTCAGGCAGTTCTAAATTTAAATGTCCCTCTCTGTCACTTACAAGGTGTTTGATGTCAGGTAAATTACTATTTTATTTTATATTTGAATATGTAACACACTCAGATGGCTCAAAATTTTAAAGGTATAAATTACCATAGAGAGACAAGACCATTCTTACAACTATCCCTGGTCACCTAGTTTTTATCTCTGGTGGTATTCACTGTTTCGTGTGTATTCTTCTAGAGTTAGGCTATGCGTACGCTGGCAAAGGTATACATTTTCCTGATTCTGAAGCAAATGATAACATACGATACTTCTTACTTTACTTAAAAACATATCTTGGAGATTATTCCATATCAGAATAGAAGGAAATGGCAACCCGCTCCAGTATTCTTGCCTGGAAAATCCCATGGATGGAGGAACCTGGTAGGCTACAGTCCATGGGGTCACAAAGAGTCGGACATGACTGAGCGACTTCACACACACTCACACACATGATTTTCACCGTTGCATATTATTCCATTATTTCATTATACCATAAATTATTTAAACTCTTATTAATAGACATTTTTTAAAGTTTAATGATTAAAATTATTTGATTAGTTCTTTAAACTTCCTGCATCTGTATATATTTATTTATTTATTTATTTTGACTGTGCTGACCGTGCTGGGTCTTGGTTGCTGGGTGGGGTTTTCTCTAGTTACAGAGAGCAGGGGCTACTCCCCAGCTGCAATACGTGGGCTTCTCATTGTGGTGGACTCTCCTGCTGCAGCACACGTACTCCAGGCACTCAGGCTTCAGTAGCTGCAGCACATGGGCTCAGTGGTTGCTGCTCCCGGGCTCTGGAGCACAGGCTGTACCATTGTGGTGCACAGGCTTAGCTGCTCTGCAGTATGTGGGATCTTCCAGACAAGGGATGGAACCCAGGCCTCCTGCACTGGGAGGCAGATTCTTTACCACTGAGTCACCGGAAGCCCTCAGTGCATGCGTTTGTGTCTTTTTGTTATTGTTGGTGGCAGTTTTGGTGGCCTATTTTTCCTAATTTATGAAATTCAGTAATCATCTCCTGGCATTGTTATAAGAATAAATTCATTCATTTAATAAGTATTTATAGAGTATGTGCTATGTGCCACATTGTTCTAGATACCAAGATATTATTAACAGTGAATGAAATACCAAAATTCCTTTCTTTAGTGAAGTTATTCCAGTACAGGAGAAATAAATAAAGCTAATGCATTAATAAAATATATACCATATATTAGATGTTAACAAGTGCTGAGGAGAAAAATAAAACAGGTAGTGAGGGTAGTTACTACCATGTATATGTGTATCTGTGTGTGTTGCATAGGGGAATTGGGAAGGAAGAGTTTCATTTTAAATAGTGTGATCAGGAAAACCCTTATGGAAAAAAATATTTGAGTAAAAATCTGAAGTAGATAAAGGGGAAGGGTGTTCTCGGCAAAGGGAACAGAAAGTACAAAGGCTCAGAGCTGAGAGCTTAAGGAACAGCTAAGAGGCCAGTGTGGCCAGAATAGAGTATGTAAGTAGATGGGATTAGTCAAAAGACGCAAATTATGTCTGGGCTTTATAGGCGACTGAATGTACTCTTGGCGAGAAAGAGAAACTTGACATGATCCGTTTTTAGTTTTTAAAGTATTATCTTAGGTGCACAGATAACAGAAGAGCACATCCGAAAGGCGGAAGTCGGCTAAGAGTCTGCTGCAACAGCCTGGTGGCCTAGACCCAGGAAGAGGAGATGCGGAGAAGTAGTCTGACTCCAGTTACGTTTAAAAGTAAAGCAAAAGGGTTTGTTGATGGGCTAGATGGGAGCTATAGGAGTTACAAGTGACTCCAAAGTTTTCGACTTGAGTACCTGGAAGATGGAGTTACCACCAACTGAGCAGGGGAAGACAATGGATGGGAAGAGCAAGTTTGGGAGGGAAAGCCAGGAGGTGCACCATCCACTCGTCCCAGTCATGGGAAAGTGTCAGGGAGACAACGCGGTATTAATGAAGCAGTGTGAGAAGCCCTGGCACGTATTTGGCAATCAATTAATTTATGTTTTCTGCAGGTAAAACACCATTATTATACATGCTAAAGTATTTCTAAGTTGTTTTGCACTGGAACGTTGCTACAATTTAAATTATTAGAAATTATTTGGTTTTTGGTTTACTTTAATTTTCTTAATTTTTATTGAAGTAAGTTTATTATTTTTTATTCTTTTTGGGGGGGTATAGCTGCTTTACAATGCTTGTTGGTTTCTGCTGAACAATGAAGTGAATCAGCTATATGTTTATATTTCCCTTCCTTCTTGGACCTCCCTCCCACTCCCCATCCCACCCATCTAGGTCAGAAATCATATTTCTATGAATGACTTAAAAGGAAATTGTGATGATATTCAGATCTCTGTTATGAATTTTAAAAGTGAAAAGGAGTGCTTACAATCCATCAGTAGATAGATTCAGTCCAGCCTTAAGTAAAATGGGGAGAAAGAGCAAAATTTATCTTCAAGGTTTTTGGCTTTCCTGTCCTTTCATCTGTAACCAAAGGACAACCCCCCATCCCCTGCCATCCACAACCTCACAATCCCCTACACAGAAGAAATAGGAGGGCACTTGGCTAAGAATTTAATAAAATCCTACTGAGAAGTACTTTAAAATCTCAAGATACTTCTTTGGTGACTAAGCAAGTGGCAATCAAAGTTTTAAATTAAAAAGATGGACAGATTTCTGACCCAGGCAGCCTAGAGAAACACAGTTTAAAAGAGAAGGATGGGATAGAGAAAGAAAATGAACATCCAGCTCTGTTGGATAAAGACAGACTTGCGAGTTACCGAACAAGACAAAGACTTATCTTTCTCTGAGTCTTGAGTTGTTTAAACTTTAGATAACACAATTTCTAAAAATTACTATTTGTACTTTGAGAGGTGCTGCTGCTGCTGCTAAGTCGACTCTGTGTGACCCCATAGACGGCAGCCCACCAGGCTCCCCCGTCCCTGGGATTCTCTAGGCAAGAACACTGGAGTGGGTTGCCATTTCCTTCTCCAATGCATGAAAGTGAAAAGTCAAAGTGAAGTCACTCAGTCGTGTCTGACTCTTCACAACCCCATGGACTTCAGTCTACCAGGCTCCTCCATCCATGGGATTTTCCAGGCAAGAGTACTGGAGTGGGGTGCCATTGCCTTCTCTGTTTGTCGTGTATGTATATGCATACAAATGTCTATAAGGTCCTCAGTTACCTCACACAGATTGGGAGACCTGGACGGGGAACAGGCTTGGATGCCTGTGGCCGTGAAGAGGTGTGCCTGAGGAAGAGGCACCTCCTCCCCTCCCCCATCTTCTGTGTTACTTGGAGAGATAGTCGTTATAGATTTGCTCTCCTGAGCCTCTCTTTAGTTACTCTGGACCTAATAACTCAGATTATGAGACTGCTGAGAAGACATGGATTCTACATGGAGACTGATCCTTGTAGGAACGGAATTTATAGAATTAAGATTCAAGAGTCACAAGCTCAAAGTTGAATCTGATCCACAGCTTTGAACTTGAGGTCTGAAAAGTACTATAGGTGAACCTCAGATGAAGCATTTAACTCCTTGGTGATTTTGTCATGAAACATGGGAAAAGATAGCTGTAGCAGATAGAGCTTGCTGCTGCTAAGTCACTTCAGTCGTGTCCGACTCTGTGTGACCCCATAGACGGCAGCCCACCAGGCTCCCCCATCCCTGGGATTCTCCAGGCAAGAATTCTGGAGTGGGTTGCCATTTCCTTCTCCAATGCATAAAAGAAAAAAAGTGAAAGTGAAGTCGCTCAGTCTGTCCAACTGTTAGCGACCCCATGGACTGCAGCCCACCAGGCTACTCCGTCCATTGGATTTTCCAGGCAAGAGTACTGGGGTGGGGTGCCATTGCCTTCCTCGATAGAGCTTCAGTTCAGTTCAGTCGCTCAGTCGTGTCCGACTCTTTGCGACCCCATGAATCGCAGCACACCAGGCCTCCCTGTCCATCACCATCTCCCGGAGTTCACTCAGACTCACGTCCATCGAGTCTGTGATGCCATCCAGCCATCTCATCCTCGGTCGTCCCCTTCTCCTCCTGCCCCCAATCCCTCCCAGCATCAGAGTCTTTTCCAGTGAGTCAACTCTTCACATGAGGTGGCCAAAGTACTTGATAGAGCTTAGCTTCCAGAAAATTCTCCCTCAAGCATTATAATTTCCCAATGGTTACTATAAATAACCCTTCAGGAAAGTCTGAAAGAGCCTATATGGTGGGATAGAGATCTGGGGGATAGAGCATTAAACAGGAGTGTGGCCTGTCCTGCAGTCACCCCTTAGTTGGGTCCTGGCAGAAGTAGCAATACATCAAGGGAACTGGGGTAGGGATTTCAGACATGACTGGTAGAACTGGGAGCCATGTTTGGGGGACAGAGAGTATGGTATATTGAGAAGCAATTTATGGGAGCATAACTCAAGAAAACCCAAAAAGGTCCTTCCTCTTTCTAAATATATCCTGAAGAAATGTGAACTTTGATGCATGTGTACAGGGTGGAAAGGGAGAATAACGGTCCAAGATGAAGCTGATATTCATGTTACACATCCTTTCCTTTCTTCCCAACTCTGATTTTCAGTTGCCAGTGTCTTGCCTAACATCTAATACTGTACTCAGGAAAGAATCTGCTCTCAGTTCTTTACAGCTCAGTGTGAATAAATTTAAGACAGTGGACCTCTTTTTACTGAAGACTTCATTGGCATGGGTCTAACCCTGTGGCTCAGTTAGGGTAGAAAATTAATAATAATGCAATTTGAGGTGAATTACCTCTCCCATGAGATATTTGCATCTTACTCTTGATCTTCAATTGTGGAATTAAAATTTTAAAACCCATCAAAAGATATTTATTCTCAATTAAATAGAAAAAAAACAGTGCCTGGACCATGTGGCCACTAAAGTCAAGCCAGGCAGTTAGCTCCCTATTTTACACTTGGTCACAGTCAGCCCTAGAAATAGGTGAGCGCCCTGACACCACAGCCTTCCCTTGTGTGTACTTGCACATTTCCAAGAGTTCTGTTCTGATTGAAGTTGGTCTGAGAATTAAAGCAGAATCAAAGGATAAGAATGGCTGCATTTATAAAATAAGAAGGTAAAATAAATTAAAAAGCAGTTACCATTTGGCAGCAGAAATACACATAGAGCTTTTGTCTCAATTTCCTCATACAAATACCATCTTTTAAAGCAAATAGCATGCATTCAGTTACGCCCATTGTTTTTTTCCCCAAACTTTAAACTTTTTATGTTGTGTTGGAGTATAGCCGATTAACAATGTCGTGGTAGTTTCAGGTGAATAGCAAAGGGACTCAGCCATGCATAGACATGTATCCATTCTCCCCCAAACTCCCCTCCCATCCAGCCTGGCACATAACATTGAGCAGAGTTCCATGTGCGATACAATAGGTCCCTGTTGGTTATCTGTTTTAAATATAGCAATGTATACATGCAGGTACTCCCATTATTTACAGTTAATTATTCACGCTGGAGTCACAGAGAGAATTTATGTGTGTAAATCATCATGAAATACTCATTATAATCATATCAACACAGAATTGCTTCATAAGCATGGAGAGTGCTCAAGTTATAAAATGTTTCCACACTAGCTTGATCCCTCACAGTAACCCCAGAGCAGGTATTACTATTATTGTTATTCCCATTTTTTAGATAGGAAACTAAGATAAGGGATTACTAAGGATCACATTTCTTGTTTCCTATGATTTTCAGAGGTAATGAAAGAAAACAAATTTAATATTAAAAAGTTCACATTTATAAATTTAGAAGGAAGGTAATTACTTGCTTTGTAAACGGATTTATCATAGGAAATTTTCATATCATCGCATTTAAAATATAATGTGCTCTTTGAGAATTTGAAATACACAGTTATAATATGACAATTATAAAGTGAGATGCATATTACAAGGAACTTTGGACTTGATGTCATTGAATAGTTACTCTCAAAAAAAAAATAAACGGGCATTTAAAAAATAAAACTTACATTTCCTCTTGCCGGTAGTCTAACTCCCACTGTGAATTATTTCCATTTTGAGAAAAAATAATTCCCACTGTCACAGCTACCACTATAGCCGGGACTCCTATGTAATAAAGAGAATTGCAGAATAAATAATTTACCCAAACCTGGGATTAATTATAAAAGACTATGAATGAATTATACATCTGAACTTTTTCAGGATATATTGTTCATTCTACTATAGACAATGTACTAAGTGATCTACAGATACAGGTCAACAGTGGATATAGTTTTTCAGTGTTTTATTTTCCCTTTCAGTGTTGGCTATGCATGACAATTCTATACCATTTCCAACCTTTTTGTAACTGTTAACATAATGTCCACTCTTAAATGGCTCATTTTCTCTTTCATTTGAATAAACTTAAATTTAGATAACACTAAAACAACCCTCCTTTGTAGGAGCCCCTACTGGGCTCCTCTGTCCATTGCCATTTCCTTCTCCAGGGGATCTTCCTGACCCAGGGATCGAACCCAGGTCTCCCGCATTGTAGACAGACGCTTTACCGTCTGAGCCACCAGGGAAGTAAGGAACCCATTAAAAATTTCAAATTATTTTTCTTAAAAGAGTCCCTCTGACTGCCTTGAAATTTTTTTTTTTAAGTAGCCAGAAGGTTGGTTACATGTGGTCCAAATCTCAAGTCTAATTAACAGAGATGTTAAAGAAAATAGATATTTTTAAGTTAGCTCATGATGTGTTACCCCACTCCAGTACTCTTGCCTGGAAAATCCCATGGATGGAGGAGCCTGGTGGGCTGCAGTCCATGGGGTTGCGAAGAGTTGAACATGACTGAGCGACTGCACTTTGACTTTTCACTTTCATGCATTGGAGAAGGAAATGGCAACCCACTCCAATGTTCTTGCCTGGAGAATCCCAGGGATGGGGGAGCCTGGTGGGCTGCTGTCTCTGGGACTGCACAGAGTCGGACACTACTGAAGCAACTTAGCAGCAGGAGCAGCAGCATGATGTGTTTAGGATAGCTGCCTTGATCATATCTTTCCTCTTCACAGAAGACACTCCTTCACTAGACAGAAGGCACTCTTAGTGATTGCTGGATGTTCCATCTCCCCTATCTCAAGGCCTTGTACTACTAGGTCTTCAATAGGTGTTTGTTTAAATTAAATGATTTCAACAAAATTAGATTTCTGAGAAAGTGGAGAAGCAAACACTTACCCCATCCAATTAAAGAGTTAAAAAGGATGAAATGCGGAGGAAGAGGCTTCATGGTCCTAATTAGAAGGAAACAGAGCTGGGCAGCACTGAGTCCCATCCAGACAAAGGTCGCTAACCCAAAATAGTGCAGTAAGATGGCAATTGCGGTGCACTTGGGGTTCGAGAGGACCACAGTGTCTTGTCTGAGCATTACATTATTACTCAAGTCAGTACTGTTGGTGTCACTGTTACTTGTCTTTATATTCTTATTGGAGTTTTCAATTCCAAATACGAAGAAGAGGTTGAAGATCAACATTGATGCACACAGACTAACCAACACCCAGGTTACTGAGGTTTTCCTGACTTTCCTGAAAATAAAAAATATAATTAAATGAACAAAACAGCTACAAAAAAAGAAACTCTAGTGAAATCGTGAGGTAAGAAAAAGATTATTACCCATGTAAACCTAGCTCATAAGCCAGTTGGGCCAGCTGGTAGACAGACCTTCCCAGCTACATCAAAAATCAACCTCTCCTCATCTGATTCCCACAAAGGAGTGAGTTCAAGACAACAGGTTGATACCTCCTTTCTTGAAACTGTGTTCTAATCAAAGGTGATAGCTGTTCTCCAGAAATGCCCTTTTGTGAATTCTATTTTTACAAATGTCCAGGCCCTGTGTATCCCCCTCCACGTGACTTGATACAACTAAAGGAATGCAGCAGATGGCCTGGCAGCCAGGACCAAATTATCCACCAGACAAATTGGTGCTTAGTCCACAATTTGTTTATATTTCTATGGCCCNATGTTGAAGCTGAAACTCCAATACTTGGCCACCTGATGCGAAGAGCTGACTCATTGGAAAAGACCCTGATGCTGGGAGGGATTGGGGGCAGGAGGAGAAGGGGACGACAGAGGATGAGATGGCTGGATGGCATCACCAACTTGATGGACATGAGTTTGGGTGAGCTCCGGGAGTTGGTGATGGACAGAGAGGCCTGGCATGCTGCGGTTTATAGGGTTTTAAAGAGTCGGACACGACTGAGCGACTGAACTGAACTGAACTGAATGTAAAAGAGGGTTCCCTGGTGGCTCAGACAGTAAAGAATCTGTCTGCAATGCAGGAGACCTGGGTTCGATCCCTGGGTTGGGAAGATCTCCTGGAGGAGGGTGTGGCAACCCACTCGAGTATCCTTGCCTGGAGTATCCCCATGGACAGAGGAGACTGATGGGCTGCAGTACATGGGGCTGTAAAGAGTTGGACACGACTGAGCAACGAAACGCAATGTAAAACATGCCTGAGGACTGTTCCTTCATCTGAAGGTATGATTTGAGGGTGTAAAACCAAGTACTCTTTAAAACTCATGACATATCATAGTTCTCTGTATATTATGGTATGAAAGTGAAACTGTTATTCGCTCTGTTGTGTCCAACTCTTTGTGACCCCAGGGACTGTAGCCAGCCAGGCTCCTCTGTCCATGGAATTCTCCAGGCAAGAATACTGGTGTGGTTTGCCATTCCCTTCTCCAAGGAATCTTCCCGGGCCAGGGATCAAACCCATGTCTCCTGTACTACAGGCAGATTCTTTACCGTCTGAGCCACCAGGGGAGCTTACAGTCTTGTATTTAAAAAGTTATAAAATTTCCACTCACTATCATCCAGACCTTTCTGTGTTTTTCAGACTACAAGGCCTCTTGAAATAGCTATTTCCCCTATTGATGTGCTTAAAGTTCTAACACCTTCAAGTACTTCTCTATTTCTAATGTCTCAGAATCTAATGAACAAATCTGTTTACCAATTATATTAGTATATGCTTTATGATTTTACAACATTGATGACAATTAGAAGGAGTGCGATCGTAGGCAAACGTAATAATTATGCACCTACCAAAACTTTTTCAGATGGGATCAAATAAATGTTCTAGTGTCTTTTCAAATGAAAGCACAGACAGAAGGGCTTTCACTTTATGTGACAGACTTGTAATTACACGGCATGTAATTTTCCTTCAAGGCACTTACCACAATTTATAATTACATATTTATTTCTGTATATATGTATATATCTGGAGAAGCCTAATGTCTGTCTTTTCCCCAAGAATGTAAATTCCAAGGGAGATGATCTGTCTTGTTCAGTTTTATATTTACCTCCTCACATGTTGCTTAGAGCCTCACACTGTAAGCCAAAGGTGACTAAAAAGACACAATAACTAAATAAATTGAGGGGGTTGGAAAACAGCTAAAATGGACATTACTAGAACAACTGGAGAAAGGTGAAGATGGATGTTAACATGATAACATTATATTAATGTTAAATTCTTGAGTTAAATTTTCTGAGGATAATAACGTTATATAGGAGTGCCCTTGTTCTTAGGAGATACATACATGCCTGAAGAATTTAGAGATGATGGTTATGATGCTTACAGCTTACTTTCAAAATTTCAGGAAAAAACAGAAAACGAGAGAAAACAAAATATTAATAACTGGTGAATCCAAGTGAAAGGTATATGGGTATTCAGTATTCTCTTTCAACTTTTCTGTAGACTTTCAAATTTTTATAAATCGAACTTCAGGGAAAAAAATGTTTAAGTAGCAGTACCTTTAGAACAAAAGACCCCTGAATCTACACATCTGAGAAAACAGTGAAGAAGTTTATCAGGGAGAAATAATTCTGAAAAAAAGAAGCATTGTGAGACATCTTGAGTTTGAGAAGAAACCAGGTGGGAATGCACAATCGACCCATTTATTCCACAGATATTCCTCCACCATGGGCCAGGTACTGTGCTCAGCCCTAGGATAGACTTATAAAAACAAGACAAGAGAAAACAGCAACAACAAAAGCAAAGGAGGCCACATCAATTTTCATGCTTAACGGGAAAACAGTAGACCAATAAGCTAATAAATGCACATGCTTACATTTACAGATTGTTACAAATGTAGCATGTGACAAAAAATAACAAGTGCTATGCAAAATTGGATCCTGAGCGAGGAGGATGCTCAGCCCTAGGATAGACTTATAAAAACAAGACAAGAGAAAACAGCAACAACAAAAGCAAAGGAGGCCACATCAATTTTCATGCTTAACGGGAAAACAGTAGACCAATAAGCTAATAAATGCACATGCTTACATTTACAGATTGTTACAAATGTAGCATGTGACAAAAAATAACAAGTGCTATGCAAAATTGGATCCTGAGTGAGGAGGTCAAGGTAGAAGGAAATATGCGTTTATGCTTATTTTTAAAATTAGTTTAAAAAAACTATGTATTTAAAAGTCTTTTTAAATGTTTTACCATTTGAAATATTAATATAGTTTAAAATTTACTTTTATCCTCAAAAACTTGCTGATTAGCAATGTTTCTTTCTTTCACAAATGCAAATTGGTAGTTACGCTTCTATTCAATACTAAGGAACTATGGCATTAATGAGTCAATGTTGTTATTTAGTCGTATCTGACTCTTTTGTGACCCCATCGACTGGAGCCCGCCAGACTCCTCTGTCCATGAAATTTTCCAGGCAAGATTATTTGAGTGGGTTCCCATTTCCTTCTCCAGGGGATCTTCCTTACCCAGGGGTCACATCTATGTCTCCTGCTTGCCGGGCAGATTCCATACCACTGAGCCACCAGGGAAGCCCATTAATGAGCTATAGGACCGCATTAATTTTACGTGATCAACATGGTATGTAATTTTCCTTCAAGTCGCCTAACATATTTTGTAGTTATATATTTATTTATGAATATTTCTTAGCCTTTCCAGGGCTGAGTATCCTATAAAATGAGCATGATGAACTAAATCTCATTTCCTTTCTAGTTCCCAGAGGCTGTATTCTAACGGAAATATGCTGAGAGGAAATAATATCAGGGTAACAATTTTTCTCATGAGATGAGCCTGCTTCCCTTCTTACCTGGTGCCGATCTGAAATATAATTGTGAGAGCCAGGCCAGCAATGGACAGTGCACATCCAAATGTGGAAAATACATCTAGTGATTCAGGATATTTATATTCCTTTTTGAAACTCTGGAAAATAAGTTGACTCATTATTTTAAAATAGTTACTCTGAAATATCTATGAAAGTCAACATCACAAAGAGTTACATTGGTTAAAACAGTCAAATATATTGGTCAAAATATCCAGATATGTCTTTTTATATAAAGATATATTTTAAAAGGAAATAAATCAACCCCTTCATTTCTAAGCAGTATTCATGAAATAGCGGCTTGAGAACAGTTATCTAACTCAGTGAGGGAAGACATAAACACTATTACTCAATGTCTAAAATCAAAGTTGTTTGTGTTATCTAAATTGGCTAGAGTTGTTTTATTTACCTGTTACATTATTTGTATACACAACTGTAATCCAAGGGGAAACCTGCATATCTAAGCTCATGTACTAAAAATAAAGTTGCAGAAATATTTTTCTGTATATGAAAAGATATTCACAAGATCCTGTTCATTTTTGCTTTTGGAAAGGGGGACCTAACCTTTCTGAAATATATCTATATCTACCCCAGTATTTTAGTATATAGTCTCAGAAAAGTATGTTCCATATGAGTATGTACTCTTAGAAATGTGGAGAGGTAATAATGGTGGTCACTGGGTGAATAGAGACATATGTACAGAATTATTTTTGCCTGCCTGTACTTTTTAATTTTTCAAATTATTATTAGAAAAGCTGTATATGCTTATTTATAAAACATGAAAGTTAAATATAGAGATATAATTTTAAAACACACAAGTTCCTCTTTACTGTTATTACCCACATCAAACTCTACCATCTCTTCTCCAGAGGTGATATTTTTATTTTTGGCTCTGCCAGGTGGCTTGTGGTGTCTTAGTTCCCCAACCAAGGATCAAACCCATGCCCTCTGCAGTGGAAAAGCACAGCCTAACAACTGGACCACCAGGGAATTCCCCAGAGGTGACCTTCGTTTTAATGTGTTTACAAATATTACCTACGTCTCTTGCACAAATATACATGGTTTTGTTAACATAATCAGATTATTTTCAAATTGCTATGTTCCTGTGTAAATATCATAAACATTTTTCCATGTCAGTATATTTCTGCTTAGTAAGTAGACTTTCATTCTGTATGCCTTGAGTATTTATTGCTTTCAGTTCAGTTCAGTTGCTCAGTCGTGTCCGACTCTTTGTGACCCCATGAATCGCAGCACTCCAGGCCTCCCTGTCCATCACCAGCTCCCGGAGTTCACTCAGACTCACGTCCATTGAGTCCATGATGCCATCCAGCCATCTCATCCT
>SJYX01002348.1:206848-232116 GCA_006410675.1 Oreotragus oreotragus | reverse complement strand
CTCCTTCACTTTCATCAAGAGGCTTTTTAGCTCCTCCTCACTTTCTGCCATAAGGGTGGTGTCATCAGCATATCTGAGGTTATTGATATTTCTCCCGGCAATCTTGATTCCAGCTTGTGTTTCTTCCAGTCCAGCGTTTCTCATGATGTACTCTGCATATAAGTTAAATAAGCAGGGAGACAATATACAGCCTTGACGTACTCCTTTTCCTATTTGGAACCAGTCTGTTGTTCCATGTCCAGTTCTAACTGTTGCTTCCTGACCTGCATACAGATTTCTCAAGAGGCAGGTTAGGTGGTCTGGTATTCCCATCTCTTTAAGAATTTTCCACAGTTTATTGTGATCCACACAGTCAAAGGCTTTGGCATAGTCAATAAAGCAGAACTAGATGTTTTTCTGGAACTCTCTTGCTTTTTCCATGATCCAGCGGATGTTGGCGATTTGATCTCTGGTTCCTCTGCCTGTTCTAAAACCAGCTTGAACATCAGGGAGTTCATGGTTTATTGCTTTAGTAGGAAAAAAAATAAACTTCATTTAAAAAATATCGTAAGGGCTTTCCTGGTGGCTCAGTGGTAAAGAATCTGCTTACCAGTGCAAGGGCCACAGGTTCAGTCCCTGATCTGGGAAGATCCCACATGCCATGGAGCAACTACCCATCCACCAACCACTGAACCCCAGCACCACAACTACTGAAACCCTCGTTCCCTAGATCCTGTGCTCCTCAACGGGAGAAGCCACCGAATGAGAAGCCTGTGCACCGCAGCTAGAGAAAAGCCCGTGCAGCAACAAGGACCCCGCGTAGCTAAAAATAAATCAATATAAACAAAACTATGTTTAAAAATTTAAGACAAAAATGTCACATTACTTCCTATGTGTAGTATACTAAGTAGATGACAAAGAATCATAGAATATATAGCTCTTTAGATCTTAGAAATCATCTTTTCACTCAGAGTTTATCTGCTCTTACACTTTACATATTAATACAATTCTAATCACCTTTTCAAAAATGTTGAAATTCAAAAGTAATGATCAATATTAATATGTGGGCATTGAGGCAGATTCAGATATTAGAACAGTTGAAAGTTTGACATCAAAACAGGCAAAAAAAAAACTATGAAAGTATAACCTGTATCATTTAATATGTAAAGCAATCTGAGTTTTACACAGCTATTCAGTAATACTAATAATGATCTTAAGATATCAAAAACATTAAAATTGTATCTTTACTATTTTCTGACTGAGAAAGCAGATCTCTCTATAATGCAAGTTATAAAATAATCAAAATCAATTTTAAATATTTGGTAATTAAAATAAGAAAATGATAATTACCTAAAAAATATTTTAAAAGCAAGACTCTATAATTTGATATTCTATGCTATACCGGTATGTTCTGATCCCCATTGGTTTCCCAAACACGAATATTTCTTAGCTAACAGAAAATTAAAACATCCACTTCTTTGGAAGATTTATAGTGTTAAGAGCCCCTTAATAAAGGGAAGACAGCCTACATCCCTCCCCATTCTACTGCAGTATAAAACATTCCATCTAGCATAAAAAATAAATATTTTTCCTTTTGCCAGAATAATAGGTTTCTGGAAATGCAATAAATGAAACTCCTCTTCCTAAAAAGGTCAGTTCAAGAACTCTCAAGAGGTATATAAACACCCGGATACCAGAGCTGTTACCAGTTACTCATACAGGGTAGCATTAGAGCGAAAAGAACGTATAGAGGAACTATGGGACAGGTTGAATTAGAAAGCTATTCCTCTTATACCTTCTGGCATACACTTAGTAACTTAGATGCTATAATGGAAAAAGCTCTGAGTAATTTATTCAAACTCACCCACAGCTATGTACATGCTGAGCCATCTTTAGCACTCAGCTATACAGCCTTCCTTACCTCTGGCTGTAGCAACTTCATGCTTCAGACATGCAAGTTAGTTGAATGGAGTCTGTCAGCTCCTCTTTTGCACATGGGCTCCCTTCTCATTATTAAATACACAGTACTGAATTCATCTATCTTGAGACTATTTTGCAAAAAGCTCTATTCTAACTGTCTTTACCAGCACTTTTTTTTAATTCTCTAACTTCATTCCTTGTTTTCCCATTTAATCAAAGTTGCATTGAGTGTCTATGTAAACTAATCCTCAAATTATCTCCAATCAGCACATAACACAATTGTGTTGAAGGAAAACTCTTGTCCAGGAAGAGATTACCACGTAAACCCTTACCATCAATACTGCAAAGTTAGTAGTATGGTTGCAGCGGCAGTGTAGAAATCCATCAATGACCCCCTCTTTGTGACAGCCATATGTGTCCCAATCCTTCATGGAAAAATTCCAATAGACACAGGCATAGGAATGAAGCTGGAATTCTGTTTGGTTGTACTGTGAATTAATAAGACAATGGCAACTGATTTTTCAAAATGCTTAATTGTGTGGAAAAAATCAAATAGGCTAAGATAAGCTTGATGTGAAAGTTTTAGTCACTCAGTCATGTCTGACTTTTTGTGACCCAGTGGACTGTAGAGCCCACTAGACTCCTCTGTCCGTGGGATTTCCCAGGCAAGAACAACGGAGTGGGTTGCCATTCCCTTCTCCTGGGGATCTTCCCGAGCCAGGGATTGAACTCAGGTCTCCTGCATTGCAAGCAGATTCTTTACCATCCGAGCTACCCATATGAGAAATCAATTGTATGATTATGTATGATATGTACTGATACAAAGCATAACATCTTTATTACAGATTAAGGAGAAGAAAGAGGATATAAAATTCAAAGCAGTTAATTTTACGCTTAGCTAGTGTGATAAAAATATGGATGGGGGAGAAGTTAAAGTCAGTCTTACCATACAGACTTTCAAAGAGGTGTTCTGTGGATTTTTTTTGCCCAAACTGTCGCTGCTTTTGTTATCAAGAGTGGGCTGAATTATTTCTGTTAATGGGAAAACTCACCCTTGGACTAAAGACCATTTCAACAGAAGCGCTCTGATCTTCCACGTTTTCATCTGTTTTGCTTGAGACAATTTTTTTACTAAAGTCTGATTTAGTTATAAAAGTTTTTGATTGGAAAAGCTTGTTGTTTTGATACACTACAAAGCCACATGCTTTGATATTAGCTGTGAGGGGGGAAAAAAGACACTAACATCAATAAGGGTAAGTAAGAAAGTCCCATGCCATCACTGAACTGCATGACTGCTTAACACTCAGTTGAAATACAGGAAATAATGGTCTGCTGGCTGCCTTTATTTAACTGCAGCATCTACTTAACACATATAACACATGATTGGCCATTCTACCCACATTAATTTTTTCCCTAAGATTCCTTATGTTCTAAATGGAAACCATAATTTCTGCCCAATCCACCTAAAAAAAAAATACTAAAAGGATCTTATGTATAAAGTAAGCATTCTTGCTTTCTATGCAGTGAGACAGTGAACACAATTAGCTCAAGGCCATGTTGCTTCCCTCACTGACAGTCATCGAATAAAAAACAGCAGAGAGTGATCATCAGCACAGCAGTGCCTAGAGGACTGCTCTGGGAGGTCTGGCTCCTATTCAGAGGGACTGAGCAGAGACCAGTTTATTAAATCACAGAGCCAGCAGCTCAAGTTGTGCATATCAGGGATTCTTCCAACAGAGTAAATACTTTCCATCAGCTCTTGAACTACTGGTCTCTGTTATTTCAAGACAATCACAGGCTTTTGCCCAAGGCTGGAAGATGACTGGGACATATCCCTTCAGGACACTGGAAAAACTGGTCAGCTGTTCCTCAGAGAGCCTACAAGAGCCTGGCTGCAACAGAGGGTTCTGCAGCGGGGCTGCTGGCCATGGCAACAGTCAAACAGAATCACCTTTGAAATGCCTCCTGACACTTCAAAGAACTTTTGGCCATATTTAAAACAACAGAAGCAACAACAATGAGTATACATTTTAGCTGAATAAATTCCCTAAACTCTGATATCTTTTACAAGTGAAAAGCTTGCATGTATTTGTGTGTGTGTGTGTGTGTCTCTGTGTGTATATACATACACACATATATATTATGTACATAATAAGTACAAAGAAAACTAAAATGGTGGTGGTGGGACCAGCATAATCAGTCTTGTGCTTTGAGAGATAGGTAGGTAAGGCCCTGACAGCCTCCAAAACATCCTCCACAGCCCCCACTTTGCTCCGTCCTCTTCTGGGAAATAAAGACATTGGCTTCTGAAGAGTTTTCACGTCACACTGAGTCCACCAAATTGTTCCTTCTTTGTCACACTAAGTGACAAAGTTAACCGTAAAAATGTAGAAGGGCTGCTTTTGAATCTTATTTTTATAAAAGAATGACTGCTAGATGTAAAATCCAAATCCATACAAATATATACGTTTAAAAAATGAAATTCCCTACTCACCCCTTTCCTCATTCCTACAGTATTCTGGTTGTTTATTAGAAAATCATCTTTTCATCTAGATAGTTAGATTCACTAGAACAAATTATACTTACCATTATCTTATGATTTTAAAAGAATCTCCATATTTCAAGATATAATCCTCCTTGATGTTTATTTATATTTTCTCTCTCGTTTCTTGATCAAATTTATCAGAAACGTGTATATTTCATTAGCCTTCATGGAATAAATATTTTATTTTGTTGATCCATCTAGCATTTGTTAATTATGTCCCATTTTTATTAATTTATGCCATTTTATTAATTCATTTTTTCTAGATTTGCTATTTTACTTTTTATGCCTCTTTAGGTGAATGATTATTTTTAACAATTTCTCATATTATCTAATAGATTTATTAAGGGAAATACACTTTCCTTTAATTACATCTTTCTCCACATTTCATAGGGTTTCATCTAAGGAGTTCTCATTGCTATTAATTTTCAAGGAATCTATAATCTGTCCTTTAATTTCCTTTCTAACAATGGTATTTTAAAATTCCTAACTGGATAAAATTTTGGCTATTCTTAATGGTACATTTATAGTTTCACTGAATTGTGGTCAGGAACTATGTCCCGTATAGCTTTATTTTTTAATTAATTAATTTTTAATTGAAGGATAATTGCTTTACAATATTGTATTGGTTTCTGCCATACATCAACATGAATCAGCCATAGGTAAAATGTGTAAGCTTTTCTATTTGGCCTAATAGTTTTTGAAGCACTCCATAGGTATTTGAAAATAATTTTTATTATCTATTTTCTGTCTATAAAACTACACAAATGTNATTGAAGGATAATTGCTTTACAATATTGTATTGGTTTCTGCCATACATCAACATGAATCAGCCATAGGTAAAATGTGTAAGCTTTTCTATTTGGCCTAATAGTTTTTGAAGCACTCCATAGGTATTTGAAAATAATTTTTATTATCTATTTTCTGTCTATAAAACTACACAAATGTATATAAAGGCTAAGTTTATTAGCTATTTTTTGTCTACTTGATCTTCAGTTTCTGGAGTAACTTTATATTTCTCCCTGTAACACAAGGTTGTTGGTGTGACCCTGTATTTCCAATAATTTTTGCTTATACACATCAATCTTGAAGTCTTTTTAAAAAACTTAATATAAAAACGTTCCTTTAAGTCCAGTCTGAGTCTTTGACTCTAGACAGTGTTACTTCAACCCATTTAACTCTAATGATAGTTTATATGAAATCAAAAATGAGATCTACCTTTCACCAAATACAAACACAAATTCCAGGTTCATTAAAGATCTAACTGTAAACATAAACACTAAAACTATTCAGAAGACAATATAGAAGACTATAATTGTGACTTTAGTAGAGCAATGAATTTAAATGCCAGTTATAGAAAAAAAGACTGATGCATTGGAGTGTATTATAAAGTAAAATTTGAGTATGACAAATGACATGAAAAACCAAGTAAAAGATAGCTACAGACTGGAGGGAAGATATTTGCAATTTATACAACCAATAAAGAATTAGTTAGCCAATTAGAATTATATAACCAATGAGAATTATGAATTTAGTCTCTCTAAAATATGTACTTTTTGGCACTGGATTTTTTATTTGGGGAGAAAATAAAAGTAAATGTGTGCATTCAGTCTGCTTTATTGTAGTCAATTGTCAATTTTAGACTTTGAATAGTACAGGCACGACAAGTTAGACGCAAGAATTTCTAAAAGGCTATATGCACAACAATAAGGAGCTCATGATGAGCACCATACTAGGAGATAACTGAAAATTAGTACTGCTATATGATGACTGTGTCAATTACATAAAGTATCCCAAGGACAAGTCAATAGGGTGAACTTAAGCCTGTGAGTACCATTCCACTAGTAAACATGGGCACAGTCTATGAGCGAGTACTTTTTAAGTGTATTTTAAAGTATAACACTGAGCCATTTGGCTACATTTTTGGTGGAAAACAGATTGTGTTCATAAGCCAGAGCATTTCAATTCATTCACCCTCCAAGTGTTTTTGAAAAGAAAGACGGGGGGAAAAAATCATCTCTGTGGCCTAGAATAACAGACTTGAGATGATCAAAATTTGTCAGAGCTCAAACATACTCGTGTGCATACATACATTCAGTATGTAACTTAAGTAAACATAATTTTTTGCTCAATGGATTTTAAGCTATTAATTCCATGAATTTGAGTACATTTTTCAAGTAACGTAACTTGAGACCTACTTTTCGAGGTGTTGAGCAAGATCTGAAGTTCAGCCTGTTCATTGAGATTCAGTTTGTCAACATCTACATCTACAAATGTGGAACCAGAAGTCAGAGAATTGCTAGTTCCTATGAGAAGGAAAAAAAGCAGAATTTTATAAAAGTCTACATTTTCATGAATAGAGCATATATTGGTAGCAGAATATTCTCTGCTATCACAAGAACTTAAAACAAACAGCTCACCTTTCAGTACAGTGAAGAGAACACCTGTAGACCCCTCCTTGCCTCCCGAAGAGACATTAACCGACTGTATTGCTATATTGGGTTCTACCACTGGCTGGTCGCCCAAAGACAAGGAGTAAGTCTCCACTTGCTCAATAAGCCTGCATAGAAAAAAGCGTTAACAACACACTATTATTGAGATTTGTTATAAAATCAGTTGTGTGTGTCCCACATTCCAGTGGAAAGGAATGCCCACAGAACTCAAGCAATCGCAATATTGGCACAATCCTGTAACAATACTGATTTTTTTTAAAAATCAGAGTCTAACTTTGTTACATGTACTTTCTTCTTTTTAACTGATTCATGTTGATGTATGGCAGAAACCAACACAATATTGCAAAGCAACTGTCCTTCAATTCAAAATAAATTAAAAAATAAAGTTATACAGGACATGGTTCCTGACCATGATGTAATGAAACTACAAATGTACCATTAAGAATAGCCAAAATTTTTCTGGTAAGCTTTCCCCACTGTAGGGCACCTTGGACTTAGATGCCAGAAAGCTGGAATTCAAGAAGGACAGATTTCCCAATAGAAACAGTCTTTGTTACGTTGGTCTTCTCATAAAAGGATGGCCCTGCCATGCCCTCCCATTGACCAGCCACGTGATTCTTGTTTCTCCAGTGGTGAGACTCAGTATTCACTTATCTAACTCTCTCCTCTCACCCAAAGCCCACAGATTTCAAACCATTTAAGCGTTGACTCCCAAGGTGGCCGTTCATGGGGAATTATGGAAGAGCAGAACACTGAGCTCGTTGCCTCAGCTACTAACTGAGCATTGCAGCTTTTCACAGTGTTTGTTTCTACTCTGGATAAGCTTGAAGATGGAGCAGATGGACAATGCGAGGAGTGGGGGAACCTGTCAATTTGGTGTTCTCCAAAGATGAATTGCTTAAACAGTAAAGACTCTGCCTGCAATGTGGGAGATCTGGGTTCACCCTCTGTGTCTGGAAGATTCCCTGAAGTAGGAAAAGGCAACCCACTCCAGTTTTCTTGCCTGGAGAGTCTCATGGACAGAGGAGCCTGGTGGGCTACAGTCCATGGGGTCACAAAGAGCTGGACAGGACTGAGGGACTTTCACTTTCAAAGATAAGTCATAACATTGTTTCTTTTTCCTGTTTCCCATAAAAATATTTGCACTCTTTCTGTTCTTGACAAAACAAAATGCCTACGTCTAAGACAACTGGTTCAATTGAATTTTCCCAGAAATGAAATAATTTCATTAGAATGTAATTATTCTTCATTCTAAAATTTTATTCCTGCCATGAATATATCTTTTCCCTTCCCCAAGTGACATTAAAATTTTTTTTTAATAATTAAAGAAATTTCATAAAGAGAATGTGGTAACCATTCATAAGGAAACAGTCAAGTAAAGTCATTATTTCGAAAGTTTTCCTTTCATAATACTATTTTCTGTAATTTTCAGCAATTCACACTATGTATTTCCCACTTAATGAATAACAATGAAACCCTAGAGCTGCTTTCAACAGGAGGAACACCTAACAAAGCTCCAAATCTACTAGGAAGATGATTCATTCAACCAACAGTATCTGTTGAGCATCCACTAAAAGCTCAGTACCTGTGAAACACTGGGGATACTAGGGAAGCTCCTTCAGGCATTGAAGACGAACAGGAAAAGTGTGCTATATGCGTGGGAGTGTTTGCCGTTTTTAAGGGTTGCTCTAGCCATGCCATGTGTAAGGGGTTTATTCCTCCCATATTATTCTTTCCTTCTCTTGTCATTATGATCGGATGATAGGTGGGTGCCAGTCAGGAGATCGGCCATCAGCCTGGTAAAAATGACTAGAAGAAGCAACCAGATCTCCTTTCACTCAGGAATCTTCCATTAGTGCAGCAATTATATCAGAAAAGCCTGGCTTTAACAGGGCCCTGAGAGATCATTATGGCTGGCCCTCCTTATCTCAGGTTTCACATCCGTGGTTGGTTGAATCTGCCAATGTGGAGCCTCTCGCTGATATAAAGAGCCAACTACACCATTTTATATAAGGGACTTGGGCATCTGGGAACTCTGGTATCTGTCGGGAGCACAGGAGGTAAGAGAGAGAGTGGTCCTGGAACCAACCTCCCACGTATACTGGGGAAAGACAGCATATCATTGTAAGGACAAATACAAATTTAAAATCAGAGGCTTAATTATTCCTGTTGAAAATAAGGGAAGGTATTTCCCTCCCCTGGGAATGAAAGAAGGGAAAATCAGAGTGAGATGCACCATGAAGGCTGGTATCTATCAGGAAAATTTGCACTCTGGTCTCAGGTCAATGGAAGAGTTGCCTCGAGGAACAATCTCCTCCCAAGGGAGAGAGGAGAGAGAGTATGTCTGCTGTCAGGTCACCAAGATTTTTTCTCCTGAGGGGAGCTAACAGGTTGGTGACCTGATCTTAGGGCTGGAAGCTGAAGATGAAAGTCTTATCTACATGAATAAAGACCTGAGTCCACAGCAGTTTATGCAGAAGATCACCTGGGAGAGGGTAAACTGATGGCCCATCATTAAAAAAATAAGTAGCCTAGAAATTCAGAATGGGAGGAAGGAGGGTCTGAGTGTGTATCAGTTCATATTTCAACACATCCTATATTTAAATGCTTCATTTGTTCCTTTACACAACTTCTTTGATGCCATTTGGAATTTACACATAAATCACACAGCATTTTTTTTATCCTTCCATGCCAGAAGACAACAAAAATCATAACTGTTTATTGTTGAGACAGTGTTTTCGTCTGTCTCATGACCTATGATTTTCTCAGCTGAAGCCCACAATGGCTCTTTCCTCAGCCTTCTCACCAAAAACATCCACTCTTCCCCTTTGCCTCCAGCAAGACTGCAAACACAGAGCCTCCAGCTCTGAAGGGAGTTCACTGAACACAGACTCTGGATCTCATGGGTGCTTCCTTCTCCAACTTCAAGAAAAATGGGAGCATCTACACTGCCAGTGAGAATGATCCAGACTCCTAGTGAAATCTGAAGTCATGAAATATACCAGTTCACTTGTTTACACCTCTACCACCGTCTCTCAGAAGTATAATCTTGTGAATGTTCTGTTTCCTGCTTTTGTGCCTTTTCCACTTTGGAGACTCAATACTAAATTGGTACTGGTCATAATTATTAGAGAACTGAGAACTACTTCTAGGAAACAATAGGACATGCAAACAAAGATTGCGTACAAGAATGTTGACTGCTCAAAATATCAAAAGACCTGAAGCTATCTAAATGTTCAGCAGCAGAGAACTGCTTAAATAACAGTTCACTCATATTATGCAGTAATCTAAAATATGATATAGATGCATAGGTATTTATATAAAGAAGATGTTTATAAGGTATTATAAAGCGACAAAAATAAGTTCTATATTTGAAAACCATGTAGTAGAGACCTCCCTGGTGGTCCAGCGGTCATGGTTTCACTTTCCAGTGCAGTAATGTGGGTTCAATTCCTGATCGGGAAGCTAAGATCCCACAGGCCATGTGGCCCAAAGCCAAAACATAAAACAGAAACAATACTGTAACAAATTCAACAAAAGACTTTAAAAAATAGCCCACATCAAAAAAATCTTAAAAGAAAAAAAAGAGTATGTAGTAGGATATACACACAGAGGAAAAAATCTTGAAGAATATATACCAACAGGTTAAGGTGAGACGATATTTAAAATTTCACTTCTTTTTCTATAATGAGCATGCATATTTAATTAAATTTTTAAAGAATTAAGAAAACTGTATAGAAGATAAAAACACATTGAATCCTAGTGAGAGACCTCTATGAATAAAGTACACAAGTTTTAGTATAAATACACAACCAGAAGTAATCTGTGACATAGGAATCCAAAAGAGAGAAAGCAGGCAGAGTTGGATCCTTTTTTTTTTTTTCAGTGTAGCCTTGGGAAAGCTAAAGAAAGTTTAATCAAACTACACTAGGATCTTGGGGAGAGCTGAACTAGGGTGGGGTTGGGGGTGCACGGGAGCTAGAAATCTGTGTTGCAAAGATATGCTGTTATTTGCAGTTCTGTGCACTGAGAAAGGAGCTGAAAGAATTATGCCCGCAGTGGTTCCTGGCCATGCCAAACTAAGGCTGGGAAACCAAGTCCTAATCTGAATCATCCCAGTTACTCTATATCCCAGGCCACGGCCACCCCTGCCATGAGGAGTCAGAAAGCTACGGCTTTAGTCCGCACTCCAGAGAATTAGCCATTTAGTGTATCCACGAGAGAAATATAGACACCTCTGTTAATGCTGTAACCTAGGAAAGTAAGCAGCACTGCATTAGGTTTTCCTTCCAAACCGGAATCGTGCTTACGTTGCAAAGGTATCATCATTATCAGCAGTAGCAGCAGCTTTTTGAAAAACATCTTCACTAGCATCTAGAAGTTGACTCACTGTTGTCACAGCAACTTTTTTCGCCTGCCAGGAAGAAGGCATTGGTTATCACAGAAGATACATTGGACACCATCATCATCATTATAATTACCATGATTTATTACCATATCAAGTGGCACCATTGGTATGATAATCTAG
Source organism: Oreotragus oreotragus (assembly GCA_006410675.1). Taxonomy (NCBI): domain Eukaryota; kingdom Metazoa; phylum Chordata; class Mammalia; order Artiodactyla; family Bovidae; genus Oreotragus; species Oreotragus oreotragus. Next base: position 220,694 of record SJYX01002348.1, on the reverse strand, counting down.
AGATATTTTTCAAAACTAAAGTTTTGAAAGTATTCTCTCTACCTAAGAAGGCAGAGAGAATAAAGGCAAGGCACAGTGAAAATATAAACTGAGTTAATTAGGAGGCTTAGGTCTCTGAATCTGACCTCATAGCAAGGTGTTTCACAGAACCTCCACCCTCACCCTCAAGAGCACAAAAGCGGGTGCATGGATACAGAAGCAGAAAAAAAAAAAAAATAATAAGAATACAGGGCTCTTTAAAACATTACAGTCCATAATACTTAATATAAGACCTTAATTATACTACTCTCTTAGTAACTATTAGGCTTAGTAAAATTATTTCCAGTTTTCTTAAAATTAAAAACTCAGAAGTATGTCAGACACAATGTCTCCACACCTGATTACATTTTAACTGCCTTCGTTATGGATATTGACACCATTCTGTCCTTATGGGCTAAGCCTGTCATAAATTCTACGTTTGGTGGTCATTATATTTCTTTCAATTCCATATTTATTAACTTGCAATTTGAATCCCACTTTCTTTCCAAAGGACCTCGGATAACAAAAAACTTTTTTTAAAAATAAACTATTTAAAAAGAATAGAATAAAACAGATGTTTTCAGGCCATGCTGATATCCAACTAGCAGATACTGGGTCCTTCCAGATTGGCAGTTTATAAACCCTGCTAGGCCAGTACCTAAACTGTGCCAATTGGTGAATGCTGCCTGCAGTTCTCATTTTCAGGTACCAGAGTTTAACAGGTTATGATATCAGAAATGTAAACTAGGCTCAATTTTTTGGAAAACCAAGACTAAAATGCAAATATGCTCAACAGAAAGGGATCCCAGTTTAAAACAGCATGATCCAAAGTGAGTTTCTTGGAACTCAAGTTATTTGGAATTGAATAGAGGTGAGAGGTCAAATATGATTGATAAACATATTACTAAAGTGAAATAGATTTGTTCATTCTAGGACTTTTCAGAAGATTTAACATGATAATCATTTGTGACTATCCCAAAAGAGAATATTTGGACAANCTTGGAACTCAAGTTATTTGGAATTGAATAGAGGTGAGAGGTCAAATATGATTGATAAACATATTACTAAAGTGAAATAGATTTGTTCATTCTAGGAATTTTCAGAAGATTTAACATGATAATCATTTGTGACTATCCCAAAAGAGAATATTTGGACAAACAGCCCTTTTTTATCGATATTCCTTTGAACATCTCTCAGAGAGAGTGCTCTGCAAAATGGTTTTGAGCAACTAAAACCCTGCCCAAGTCCATACTTTGTAGTAAGGAGTAGAGTTTGAAATGTCTTCCATTGTTACCCTCCCTTTTAAAAAAACCATATTAGTTTTACCTCAGATGAAGCATTTCTGGATGTGTTGAAAATCTGTCCGACTACTCTAGTAGCAGACATGATGTCCTCAGGAGTTAATTTATTGGCATTCGATGTTAAAATCTGGGCTTCATTAGAAATATTTTGAGACTGTGTTGAGATATTGACAATCTGTTAAAAAAAAAAAAAAAAAGCCCTAACTTTATAAACTGTATCTGAACACTGCAAGCAACACAATTGAATAAGCTGGAACTGAATTGACCCTCAACCTCATGAACATCACATCCACTCCATTTTTCATTTTTGCTTTTCCCTTTGCATAAAGGACACAGTACATGTAGGCTAGTGGCTTTCCCAGCCCTTTCTATTAATACTTGCCAGGATTAATTAACTAAGTCAGGTCAGGGCTCCTCAAGGTATAACTCATGGACAAATGGTGGTTCACTGATTGCTAAAGAGTCCATAGGGAGATAAAAATAAAAACTGAAAGTGGTCAGAAACATAACAGTTCTATGCTGTTGAATCTAATAATTTGTAAAGTGGATTTTTATCCTATAAGCCTTTTTTGTTTTACTTTCCTAGTAATTCATTAGTATTTTACAAAATTATAGCCTGGAAATTTTTTTAGCTCGCTTTGTAGCACATAGAGTTAGGGAAGTTAGGAAACCTCTTCAGGTACCAGTGAACCTCCAGGCTCCAGGTTGTGAGGCTAAACATATTAATCCATATTATCTTTAGTGGAGCCAGGTGTTAATACGTATGTGGCTGTGTGGCTTAGTGTTCACTAGATGGCAGCATCGTTGCAAAAATCAAACCAAGGTCACAGACTATTTACTCTTATGGAAGAGTCCGAAACAATGTCCAATCAGGAGAAACAAGGTTCTCATTCAATGGCCAAGTCTCTGCTATGTGTCAGGCATTTAACTAGATGTTTTATAGGTGTTATCACATTTAATATGCAAACAATATTGCAAGTAGAGCACCCTCATTCCTATTTAAAGGCTTGGAGAGGTTATAGAGCTCACCCACAGTTCATGCAGCTTACAAATGACAGAAATGATGATCAGAAACTGGCTTATCAGACTCCAGAACATGAAGCCTTTCCCCCAGTCTGTGTGAAAGTGCAAGTGTCAGTCACTCAGTCATGTCTGACTCTGTGTGACCCCATGGACTGTAGCCCACCAGGCTCCTCTGTCCATGGAAATCTCCAGGCAAGAATACTGGAGTGGGTTGCCATTCCCTTCTCCAGGGGATCTTCCCAACCCAGGAATCGAACCCGTGTCTTTTGCATTGCAGGCAGATGCCTTACTGTCTGAGCCACACAACCTATGTGGTTAGCAGCCATCTCCACACTCTACCCTCATCCTCACCCACTCCCTTGCCCAACTGAGATTAGGGAGCCAGTGTGGGACAGTGTGGACTTCAAAGACCAGCTCCATCACTTTTTGGCTGTGGTTCACTGAGCAAAGTAGGACACTCTCAGAGAGTTTCCTCATCTATAGAATGAACATACCAATGCTGATTTATATAGTCATTTTTAAAATTAAAATAACACATATAAAATGTTCAGCACAGTATTTAGCATGCAGTTAGTATACAATAACATGTAAGTGTGATTAGCTAGAATAATCTATAATGTGAGAATGAAACTATAACTCACAGGGGTTGTGTGTTAGTCACTCAGTCGTGTCCGACTCTTTGCGACCCCACGGCCTGCAGCCCACCAGGCTTCTCTGTCCATGGAATTCTCCAGGCAAGAATTCTGGAGTGGATTGCCATTCCCTTCTCCAGAGGAACTTCCCAACCCAGGGATCAAACCCTGGTCTCCTGCATCGCAAGCCAGTTCTTTACCATTTGAGCAATAGGTTATGTAAGGACTAAATGAGATAACACATGTAACATGCCTAGTGCCAAGAGGAACACATAAAAATAAATTCCTTTGTCCTCCCCTGGCTCGATCCCAGGTGTTTTCCTTGCATTTGCATTTGAGTATATCCTTAGTCAAAATAATCTAATTTGCATTAAAGAATAGTTAATTATATTTCCCACTTCACCTGCTCATGAATGCAGCCCTGAGACCAGCGTCAGGTTCTGAACTTCCTGTTTCAAAGGGGTTTGGATCGTAGTTTGTTTCTCTTTATTCTGATCCAAGAGACCATAAAATACCTTCCTTTTGGTATCAAATGTTAGGTATCTATTTTCAGTCAAAACTTCAGTGGTCAAATATATGAAGTCATTTAAAACATAGTTAAGGACTTAGGGAATGTCTTGTACACACTGCTATATTTAAAATGGATAATCAACAAGGACCTATTGTACAGCACATGGAACTCTGCTCAATGTTATGTGCCAGCGTGGATAGTAACAGGGTCTGGGGGAGAACGGATACATGTATATGTATGGCTCAGTCCCTTCACAGTTGACCTGAAACTACCACAACACCGTTAACTGGCTATACCCCAATACAAAATGCTTTTGGTGCTAAAAATACAATTTTATTAAAAAATGTACAATACCAAAACTAAAGTGAGAAAAGACATATTTTTGTTTTCTTTATAATATATATCAAATATAAAATGCAGCTATTTAAAATACTGAAATAGTTCTAAAAAATAAAATATGCTATAAAGTATCCTTTGCTGACCTTTGCCAAACAAACATGTCCAACTGTCTGTTTTCACAAATGGATATCAACTTTAAAATATAAGGATAGTTTCAGTTACTAGTCTTTGCTATTTCTACTATGAGAGTTTTGAAAGCATTGGTTTGGCATCAAATATCTGAAGAACAGAGAGTATGTACAGTCTGAACTTTTTTCCCATTGCCCATCTCATGGAATATATAGCCTACCTGTTTTTCCAGGGTTTCCAGATTTTGATTACAATTTCCTATCGTCACATTTTGTAATTGTATCTCTCCATTTTCATTAAGACTGCACTGCCGAATTGCCAATGGATTGCCCGCTTTAATAAAAAGAAGCAGCAGGGAGGGATAAATTATGATTATGGGATTAACAAGTAAATATTACCATCTGTAAAATAGATTTAAAGAAACACAAGCTTATTGTTTAGCACTGGAAACTATATTCAATGTATTATAATAACCTACAATGGAAAAGAAACAAAAAAAGAATACACATACACATATTCTTAGTTGCTCAGTCATGTCCGACTCTTAGCAACCCCATGGATGGCAGCACGCAAGGCTCCTCTGTCCATGGGGATTCTCCAGGCAAGAATACTAGAGTGGGTTGCCATGCCCTCCTCCAAGGGATTCCCAGCCCAGGGATTGAACCCAGTTCTCCCTCATTGCAAACGGATTCTTTACCATCTGAGCCACCACAGAAGCACCCCTGCCCACATATATATATCTGAATCACTTTGCTATATATCTGAAACTAACACAATGTTGTTAATCAACTATACTTCCATTTTAAAGAAAAGAATAAAGAAAGAATACTTGGAAAAATGAAAGCAACCACCTGCTCCAGTACACATAACCCTTCGCAATATGATTTTACTCCTCCTCCCATCAAGAAGTGAAGTTTGTTCCTCCATTTCCTGAATCTTCCTTTGATTAACAAAATGTGGTAGAAATAACATTGTTTGATTTCCAAACCCTAGATCATCAGGAAGATTTGAACTTTAGGTCTTTACCCTCCTGGAACGCTGTCCTGAGACTATCATATAAAGAAGCAGGTCTAATCTACTGGAGGGTGAAAGGCCATGTGGAAGAGGCCTGAAGACCTCCAGCCAACAGGCAGCACCAAAGCCTCATGTGAGTAAGATCATCTTAAACCTTCCAGCACAATCCAGCTGCCACAGTCAACCCACAGGACTATGAGGAACGTATATCTTTATTGTTGTCAGCCAGTAAGTTTGGGATATTTTGATACACAGCAAGGGAAAAGTGAATCAGACAGCCACTGCATGAACATTTCAAGCAGATACCACTTGTCTAGATTTTTAAATCTGGAATTCAAAAGATCAGTCAACTATTTCCTTCCTTTGAAGTCTGCAAGAAAGGTTTGCCTTCCAAAAACGAGGGACATAAGGGCATTGAATTGGATATGACAGACTAGTCGGAGAGACCTGAAACAATGTGAAAAATTCCTCCTAGAGATTGAATTATATGGGCTTCCCTGATAGCTCAGTAGGTAATGAATCCGCCTGCAATGCAAGAGACCCTGGTTCAATTCCTGGGTTGGGAAGATCCTCTGGAGAAGGGATAGGCTACCCATTCCAGTATTGGGCTTCCCTTGTGGCTCAGCTGGTAAAGCATCTGTCTGCAATGTGAGAGACCTGGGTTTGATCCCTAGGTAGGAAGATCCCCTGGAGAAGGGAAAGGATACTCACTACAGTATTCTGGCCTGGAGAATTCCATGGACTGTATAGATACGGAATTCTAAAGTGATCTTTCGTCTTTACCCAAATCTGGGTGACACGTGAAAGGCGAAGAGTTCTACAGTTTTTGCAGCATCTACAGAGTATGTTACTGGCTCTCAATAAATCATCAGGTTTATTTCCTAGGATTATCACCTGAGCCTCGGCAACTCAATGTCCTCCTCTGGCTAGTACTTAAGAGGATGTAAACAGATAAAATCACTACCAGTTGTCATTAGTGGGACGGCTGATCAGTAGGTGAACTCTTAGGGCAGCTTTGGGTAGCTGTTTAAGGGGCAACAACTAGAAACACAAAAACTAGAGGCTGCTCCTACAACACTCAAAGCAGAAGGTTAAATTCACTCTTACATGATCTCTCCACTTCTACTCTATGGCACAATGAAAATTTTAAACATTATTGTAGGACATTATTGTTTGTGTGGCCATAGTTCAAATGCATCTTTTCCTCTATATTACTTACAAGTATAAACCTATCCACTCAAAATCATTAAAAGTATTTTGGTTATTTGCTATATAAAGCCAAATTAATTAGAAGTAATTATTAATATAATACTAAAACTCCGGGAGTTGATGATGGACAGGGAGGCTTGGCGTGCTGCGATTCACGGGGAAGTATACAATAACATGTAAGTGTGATTAGCTAGAATAATCTATAATGTGAGAATGAAACTATAACTCACAGGGGTTGTGTGTTAGTCACTCAGTCGTGTCCGACTCTTTGCGACCCCACGGCCTGCAGCCCACCAGGCTTCTCTGTCCATGGAATTCTCCAGGCAAGAATTCTGGAGTGGATTGCCATTCCCTTCTCCAGAGGAACTTCCCAACCCAGGGATCAAACCCTGGTCTCCTGCATCGCAAGCCAGTTCTTTACCATTTGAGCAATAGGTTATGTAAGGACTAAATGAGATAACACATGTAACATGCCTAGTGCCAAGAGGAACACATAAAAATAAATTCCTTTGTCCTCCCCTGGCTCGATCCCAGGTGTTTTCCTTGCATTTGCATTTGAGTATATCCTTAGTCAAAATAATCTAATTTGCATTAAAGAATAGTTAATTATATTTCCCACTTCACCTGCTCATGAATGCAGCCCTGAGACCAGCGTCAGGTTCTGAACTTCCTGTTTCAAAGGGGTTTGGATCGTAGTTTGTTTCTCTTTATTCTGATCCAAGAGACCATAAAATACCTTCCTTTTGGTATCAAATGTTAGGTATCTATTTTCAGTCAAAACTTCAGTGGTCAAATATATGAAGTCATTTAAAACATAGTTAAGGACTTAGGGAATGTCTTGTACACACTGCTATATTTAAAATGGATAATCAACAAGGACCTATTGTATAGCACATGGAACTCTGCTCAATGTTATGTGCCAGCGTGGATAGTAACAGGGTCTGGGGGAGAACGGATACATGTATATGTATGGCTCAGTCCCTTCACAGTTGACCTGAAACTACCACAACACCGTTAACTGGCTATACCCCAATACAAAATGCTTTTGGTGCTAAAAATACAATTTTATTAAAAAATGTACAATACCAAAACTAAAGTGAGAAAAGACATATTTTTGTTTTCTTTATAATATATATCAAATATAAAATGCAGCTATTTAAAATACTGAAATAGTTCTAAAAAATAAAATATGCTATAAAGTATCCTTTGCTGACCTTTGCCAAACAAACATGTCCAACTGTCTGTTTTCACAAATGGATATCAACTTTAAAATATAAGGATAGTTTCAGTTACTAGTCTTTGCTATTTCTACTATGAGAGTTTTGAAAGCATTGGTTTGGCATCAAATATCTGAAGAACAGAGAGTATGTACAGTCTGAACTTTTTTCCCATTGCCCATCTCATGGAATATATAGCCTACCTGTTTTTCCAGGGTTTCCAGATTTTGATTACAATTTCCTATCGTCACATTTTGTAATTGTATCTCTCCATTTTCATTAAGACTGCACTGCCGAATTGCCAATGGATTGCCCGCTTTAATAAAAAGAAGCAGCAGGGAGGGATAAATTATGATTATGGGATTAACAAGTAAATATTACCATCTGTAAAATAGATTTAAAGAAACACAAGCTTATTGTTTAGCACTGGAAACTATATTCAATGTATTATAATAACCTACAATGGAAAAGAAACAAAAAAAGAATACACATACACATATTCTTAGTTGCTCAGTCATGTCCGACTCTTAGCAACCCCATGGATGGCAGCACGCAAGGCTCCTCTGTCCATGGGGATTCTCCAGGCAAGAATACTAGAGTGGGTTGCCATGCCCTCCTCCAAGGGATTCCCAGCCCAGGGATTGAACCCAGTTCTCCCTCATTGCAAACGGATTCTTTACCATCTGAGCCACCACAGAAGCACCCCTGCCCACATATATATATCTGAATCACTTTGCTATATATCTGAAACTAACACAATGTTGTTAATCAACTATACTTCCATTTTAAAGAAAAGAATAAAGAAAGAATACTTGGAAAAATGAAAGCAACCACCTGCTCCAGTACACATAACCCTTCGCAATATGATTTTACTCCTCCTCCCATCAAGAAGTGAAGTTTGTTCCTCCATTTCCTGAATCTTCCTTTGATTAACAAAATGTGGTAGAAATAACATTGTTTGATTTCCAAACCCTAGATCATCAGGAAGATTTGAACTTTAGGTCTTTACCCTCCTGGAACGCTGTCCTGAGACTATCATATAAAGAAGCAGGTCTAATCTACTGGAGGGTGAAAGGCCTGGTGGAAGAGGCCTGAAGACCTCCAGCCAACAGGCAGCACCAAAGCCTCATGTGAGTAAGATCATCTTAAACCTTCCAGCACAATCCAGCTGCCACAGTCAACCCACAGGACTATGAGGAACGTATATCTTTATTGTTGTCAGCCAGTAAGTTTGGGATATTTTGATACACAGCAAGGGAAAAGTGAATCAGACAGCCACTGCATGAATATTTCAAGCAGATACCACTTGTCTAGATTTTTAAATCTGGAATTCAAAAGATCAGTCAACTATTTCCTTCCTTTGAAGTCTGCAAGAAAGGTTTGCCTTCCAAAAATGAGGGACATAAGGGCATTGAATTGGATATGACAGACTAGTCGGAGAGACCTGAAACAATGTGAAAAATTCCTCCTAGAGATTGAATTATATGGGCTTCCCTGATAGCTCAGTAGGTAATGAATCCGCCTGCAATGCAAGAGACCCTGGTTCAATTCCTGGGTTGGGAAGATCCTCTGGAGAAGGGATAGGCTACCCATTCCAGTATTGGGCTTCCCTTGTGGCTCAGCTGGTAAAGCATCTGTCTGCAATGTGAGAGACCTGGGTTTGATCCCTAGGTAGGAAGATCCCCTGGAGAAGGGAAAGGATACTCACTACAGTATTCTGGCCTGGAGAATTCCATGGACTGTATAGATACGGAATTCTAAAGTGATCTTTCGTCTTTACCCAAATCTGGGTGACACGTGAAAGGCGAAGAGTTCTACAGTTTTTGCAGCATCTACAGAGTATGTTACTGGCTCTCAATAAATCATCAGGTTTATTTCCTAGGATTATCACCTGAGCCTCAGCAACTCAATGTCCTCCTCTGGCTAGTACTTAAGAGGATGTAAACAGATAAAATCACTACCAGTTGTCATTAGTGGGACGGCTGATCAGTAGGTGAACTCTTAGGGCAGCTTTGGGTAGCTGTTTAAGGGGCAACAACTAGAAACACAAAAACTAGAGGCTGCTCCTACAACACTCAAAGCAGAAGGTTAAATTCACTCTTACATGATCTCTCCACTTCTACTCTATGGCACAATGAAAATTTTAAACATTATTGTAGGACATTATTGTTTGTGTGGCCATAGTTCAAATGCATCTTTTCCTCTATATTACTTACAAGTATAAACCTATCCACTCAAAATCATTAAAAGTATTTTGGTTATTTGCTATATAAAGCCAAATTAATTAGAAGTAATTATTAATATAATACTAAAACTCCGGGAGTTGATGATGGACAGGGAGGCTTGGCGTGCTGCGATTCACGGGGTCACAAAGAGTCGGACACGACTGAGCGGCTGAACTGAACTAAAAAGCAAATTTACTAATTGTTGACATCTATATCGTTTTTTAAAATTTATTTATTTTTAATTTAAGGATCATTGCTTTACAATAGTTTGTCAGTTTCTGCCATACATCAACATGAATCAGCCATAGGTATATATGTCCCCTCCCTCTTGAACCTCCCTTCCTAGAAATCTATATATTTAAGTTATTTTATGGGTTCAGTCTGAATTTCAAAGATAAGTGTAACAAACATTTTCATACTAATTACTAAGAAAAGAAAAATACATAGCCAGGTGAAAGGTGGTGATTCTCTTGTTCCAATAATGGAAATATGTTTCAAGCAATTGTGATATCCCTTGATGGGTATACAACTGATATTTTTACTCTTCCCAATTCAATAGCACAGTTGTAGCCACATCTCTTTTGTAAATTATAGTGAAATATTTAAGATGTAAAAAACATAAAAATGAAGACAGTATGTATCTGTTTACATATCATTGGAAATAAGGACCAATATAGTTGAAGCTCTTCTTTTACCTCTGAGCTCTCATCAAGAAGCTAGAAGGAACTATGTAAAGAACAGAATAATGAATACTTGAGTAAGTGCGATATATGTGGGCAGAGGCAATTTAGATTCAGCAAATGGAATGCTGGTCTCAGTAATCTCTTAGAATAAAGCAAAGAAAGGCATCGGAAAGAGCAGGACATGTAATTTAGTTAGTGCTTCAAAGGGTACTTGACACACATAAAGATCAATATCTAAATAAAATGTAAAAATTTTCTCAGTTTCATTATTGGCAGAAGTTCAATCAAACACTTGCATAAACAAGCGAGAGTTAGTTACTGTGATATCCAGTTCTGCAAGAAGTGAATGATGACCCTCAGAAAGGTATGAGAGGCAGGAGGACTAGTCAGATAAAAATCAATGCAAACTAAGAGTTGTTAAAACATTTAGGGAAATCACATGGCACAGTGGGAGTCAGGAAAGGAGTCCATGGATTTAAAGGGCGACCCTTAGAAGATATTATCCAATCTGGCACTAAAATCACATATGTCATCAAAATCCTGGATATCATCAGAAAGCATATTAGAAATAGAAAATACCATTTGCTCCTTTATTCTTGCAAAGCCTTTGTGCAAAAAACATTGTCACACTCCAGGAAAGGTATGCTGAAGCTAGAGAATGTTCCAACATGAAAACCTAAAATATTCAAACAGGTGAAAGACTACTAGCTGGACAGACTCAACTGCATTTCTACCTAGAAAGATGAAGTCTCAAAGTAGATATGGTATAAATCCACAGTCTAGCTAATCTTTAAAATTGAGATAAATTATATAACTGAGAGAACAGATCTCAACTTGGTCAAACTCCAGGAGATGGAGGGGTCCTCAAGAATAAGTCAATTGAAACAGAATTAAAAGGAATTTACTACTGATCTATCAGTCCTAGGTGTTCTTTAGAAGGAATAATGCTAAAGCTGAAACTCCAATACTTTGGCCACCTCATGCAAAGAGTTGGCTCATTGGAAAAGACTCTGATGCTGGGAGGGATTGGAGGCAGGAGGAGAAGGGGACGACAGAGGATGAGATGGCTGGATGGCATTACCGACTCAATGCACATGAGTTTGGGTGAACTCTGGGAGCTGGTGATGGACAGGGAGGCCTGGCATGCTGCAATTCATGGGGTCGCAAAGAGTCGGACATGACTGAGCAACTGAACTGACTGACTGATCTATATTTTAGTTTTTAGGAAAATCGAATTACGTCAGTTAACACCCAAAACTTTGAACACTGGCATCATGAAAGGGAGACAATTCCTTCAACAAAATCTTCCCTGATGCCTCTTTCAGGGATCTAAAACTAGTTGGAGAGATGATAGGTATCATCCCACATAGCAATTCATATGCCTAGACAGAGGAGATGCTTGGGAAAGCACATACCATTTACAGTGTTCTTGTCACATACTTGCATGGAAGATCCATATCTTCCCACGGGAATTCTGTTAAAAGTAAAACTCCCATAGGTACTGTTTTCACAGAAATTAACTGTCATGGAAAGAAAAAATATTTTTCAATCATAAATTCATCATTATCACATTTTTTTCATTATTAATTTTCATCATTTTTCTTTCTGAATTTCAAACCAGATTAAAGCCAAAGCTCAAAACCTATAGAGTGTAATTTGAAGGGTAACAGAAGGCTTATAGGCCTCATTGACCACCCAGCAACTACATATTTTAAGCTACTACCATTACAGTAACTAGTACATTATATAACAGGTTCAGTTAAAATGTGCACAATATATTAACTCAGTACAGGTAGGATGTGAGCACTAACACATAAGAAAGGATAGTGTATTACATTAGTTGGAATCTTGAAAATCAAAGATATAGAGCCTACAGAGGCAAAGGGACCAAGGGTGGAGGTTAAAGCAAACAGCCAAAGGCATGGGTTTCTGTGGGGGTGTACCCTGGCTGTTCAGAATGTTGTAAATTATCGGAGTGAGTTCTGAGGCTCTGAATCCTTAGCAGGCAGCATGAAATGTGTAGAGTGCTGGGAAGCACACTGCAGATCAAGAAGTGCTTTTAACTTTGATTCTGAGATACTATTGAGTGAAGTCAAGCCATTGATTTAATAACATCTCTCCAAGAGAAGGGTAGAAAAAAAAAAAACAAAACAACTTCACCTAAGTAGATATTTGGACAAGTAGATGCATCTTGACTTCAGAAAAGTCAAATATGTTAGAAGTATGATATTTGAAATGGTGTAACATGGCATATTACCATTTGAAAGGACCTGGGAAAACCATATTACCCACTGCCCTATAGTAGACACTGCAGTCAGAAAGAAAAGCAACCATTAGTTTTACAGAGAAACTTGACAGTTGGAAAAGAAAGGCAGTGTACCGAACATACAGGTAAACAGCACAAGAAAACTCAGTTTTTACTCTTCAGCTAATAAACACATCCTAAATTCATGATCATTATGCCCATTGTTACTCTAGCAATTAACAGGAGCTTCGAGAAGCTTTGCTGCTGTCCTTAGAAACATAAGATTCACCTAAATCTCAAACCCTAGTTTTATCCCAAGTAACTTACTGATTGTACATCTCAGTCCTTTCCACTCTTCCGGACAAATGCATCTGCCATTTTGCCAGGTTCCACCATTCTTGCAGAACTCTATAGGGGTGCTTGATGTAGGGGTAACTGTTCCTAAAGAAATAATAAATAACAGAATAGTATATGAACTGGCTGATTAGTTTCCTTTTTGGGGTCTGTGGCCTTTGATTTCTATATGTAAAATCACTATTTTTGAAGACCACTGCTGAAAAATATTCTTTGTAATATGATAAAAAAAAAAAATATGTTAGAAGTATGATATTTGAAATGGTGTAACATGGCATATTACCATTTGAAAGGACCTGGGAAAACCATATTACCCACTGCCCTATAGTAGACACTGCAGTCAGAAAGAAAAGCAACCATTAGTTTTACAGAGAAACTTGACAGTTGGAAAAGAAAGGCAGTGTACCGAACATACAGGTAAACAGCACAAGAAAACTCAGTTTTTACTCTTCAGCTAATAAACACATCCTAAATTCATGATCATTATGCCCATTGTTACTATAGCAATTAACAGGAGCTTCGAGAAGCTTTGCTGCTGTCCTTAGAAACATAAGATTCACCTAAATCTCAAACCCTAGTTTTATCCCAAGTAACTTACTGATTGTACATCTCAGTCCTTTCCACTCTTCCGGACAAATGCATCTGCCATTTTGCCAGGTTCCACCATTCTTGCAGAACTCTATAGGGGTGCTTGATGTAGGGGTAACTGTTCCTAAAGAAATAATAAATAACAGAATAGTATATGAACTGGCTGATTAGTTTCCTTTTTGGGGTCTGTGGCCTTTGATTTCTATATGTAAAATCACTATTTTTGAAGACCACTGCTGAAAAATATTCTTTGTAATATGATAAAAAAAAAAAAAAAGAGAATTTACACAGGATATACAATGCTTACTAGATGCTATGGATACAAAAAAAAAAAAAAACCCAAAAATAGCATATTTAA
>SJYX01002348.1:162019-206775 GCA_006410675.1 Oreotragus oreotragus | reverse complement strand
AAAAAAAAGAGAATTTACACAGGATATACAATGCTTACTAGATGCTATGGATACAAAAAAAAAAAAAAAACCCAACAAAACCATATTTCAAAGATATAACACCCTGCCCAAGGAGATTTGAATCTACTGAAGGAAACAGGAGGCTATATCAATAGATTAGATACAGTCGAACCATTTCAATGCAGATTTACAAGTGCTATAAGAACTCAGAAGAGAGATGAAGACAGAGGCAGACCATCCAGGAAAGACTGGTAACTATTCCAGAGAAGAGGGGATCAGGTTTTTAGCATCAGGTTTTAAGACTAAAGCTAGAAAAGTCAGATAAAACGTAGGCAGGATACAAAGAGCAAAAAATTCAAAGACATGGAAAGTTCTGATATGTCCAAGTACAGAGAAAAGCCTAATACATCAGGAGCATTGGTTCTTTGTGGATCAACAGCAGAACATAAGTGGCACTGTGAGCAGCTTTATAGACCAAGTTGAAAAGATTTAATCCTGCAGGAGCCTGGGGCAGGCGGTGGGGGAGGAGGGAGATCTTAAAACAAGGGAGTAACATCATAAGGAATGTTTTTTAGGAAGACACCTTAAGCAGTATGGGAAATGACTGAGGCTGGGAGGCAAAGGAGACCAGCTAAATGAGAACCTGATCTAAAACAGTGGCTCTAAGGAAGTTAGGGATCAATCAACTCAGAAGTACTCCTGAGACAGGATTTGGATATAGTGACTGAGCTGGGGACACTGGGACTCTAAACCAAAAGACAGGGTAGATGGTGAACAAATTAACCAAGCTTAAGAATACAGAAGGCAGAGTTCTGGTCCAATAATGACAGTGTTCAGTTTAGTTCAATCGCTCAGTCGCATTCAACTCTTTGCAACCCCATGAATCGCAGCACGCCAGGCCTCCCTGTCCATCACCAACTCCCAGAGTTCACTCAGACTCACGTCCATTGAGTCAGTGATACCATCCAGCCATCTCATCCTCTGTCATCCCCTTCTCCTCCTGACCCCAATCCCTCCCAGCATCAGAGTGTTTTCCAATGAGGCAACTCTTCACATGAGGTAACCAAAGTACTGGAGTTTCAGCTTTAGCATCATTCCTTCCAAAGAATCCCAGGGCTGATCTCCTTCAGAACGGACTGGTTGGATCTCCTTGCAGTCCAAGGGACTCTCAAGAGTCTTCTCCAATACCACAATTCAAAAGCATCAATACTTCAGTGCTCAGCCTTCTTCANCCCTCGCCTCCCCCGCCCCTCCCCCTCCTCTGCGCAGCTCCAGGTGTCCAAGTCCTGGGAACCTTGGACGCTCCAGACGCAGGCACCTCCTTCTCCTTCCTGGATCCAAGACGTGAAAGATCTCCAGTCTTGAGTCTTGGCTTCCTAGTTCTTAGACTCACACTTGGTGAGGCTCCCTAAGGGCCCTTCCGGATGCTCTAAGGTCTGGAGCTGTGGTTCCATGAATGATGCTTTTCCACTCTGCAAGCATCAATGAGACCTTATCTGTAAAGCCCCGTGAGTTCCTTGCGATAAAAGTGCTGACTTAATTTGTCACCCATTGCTTGTAAAGTCAACTAAAATGGCATTTTAAAATCAACATTTACTTAGATGTAACCCAACCATAGCAACCTTCCTGTGCAGCTTGCCAAATACTTTAAATGTCAGGCTAGGATCTGAATCATTACTTCATTTTTACAGATAAGGAAATGAAACATTGTTTATTATAATAATAATCACCATGATATTATTATTACTGAAAGTGATCCATTTTGAGTGAAAAACATACATTGCTAAATACATGTATATCTGAGAAAGTCTTCTGGAGCCACATTCAAAGAATGGTCCCCATCTGACCTTACACAAAAGGAAAGAGCAAAGCGATGTTATCTTTTAAATCAGGAAAATAAACAGTTTTCTGTTTTCTTCCCTCTTCTGGAAGCACTGACATTTGAGAGGTTTCTCACCAGCACTTGAGCCTGAGCACGCCTGCGGCAATCTGGGGGGGCACCTAAAATGATGAACTGGGAAGTGGTAGAAGTGGGGTCTGCAGATTTCAGGGAAATAGTAATACCTTTCTGCTCCTTTATTGGCTGTGTGGTACGGTCTCCGAGACTCCTGAAAATGGTGAGCAGGGTAGAAAGGAATGAGATCTGTCCACATCCTCTTGCTCCCTTTGTGACGCTTGGGTGATGAATGTCCAAGGAACCGCAAGGGTGGAGGCCAAGCTGTCTAACTGGTCTGGGTGGGCGTGGTGGAGGTGATAAAGGAATCTCATCTCCAGACCCCCCTGGGTGCAGTTCAACCTGCACTGCAGGCCTGGAGACAGGACCACGATCCTCGCTGCTGCGTATATGGGCCCAGGGAAGCTGCCTCCAGTAAAACCGCTGGGAAGTAATAGGACCAGCTTTCAAACCCCGCATCTCAAGTCCAGCTTCAGAACTGCCTCCGTGGACTCCAGCAGTCTTGGACTCTATCAGAGTGATGGTCCTGGGATGGTAGAGACTTCCCAGGGGGAGGAGATGTGGGTCTCTCTAACCTACCATGAGCTGGCTCCAAAGCAGGGGGATTTGTGGAAAAGAAATAACACAGGAGTTAGCAGCCTATGGACCATGGGCTACTCCAGCCTGTCACCAGTTTTTGTACATCTAGCCAGTTAAAACTGGTTTTACACTTTTTTTTTTTTAATGGTTTTGGGGGAAATAATCAAAAAAGAAGAAGAATATTTTGTGGCCTATGAAAATGGTATGAAATCCTAGTTTCCCTGCCCATAAGTGAGATTTTATTGGAATACAGCGCATTCATTGCTTGCATATTGTCTGCGGCTGCTTTCGCATTGCAAAAGAGTTGAATGGAATGGATTCTCGGTATTTGTGGCCCTTATGTTCTGTAAAGTCACCAGGAATACTCAATCGGCAATACTGAGCCACTGCCCCTAAGGGAAATACAGGGCGAAGTTCCTGCAAGCCTCTGGCCACATTTTTGTTAACAGATCAATACAGAACCTTATGTTTTGTATTTCTGTTTACAGAAACATTATTTTCATATATATTGCTCACTCACTAAGACTGAACTCAAGACCAACTGCAGTGTAACTCATGCTTGGACAAAATTTATGTGACACATGAAGTTTCCTCTTTTAAAGCATATCGCCATCTTCCTGTGCGTGGGACAGGAAGACGGCACTGCAGAGCGCTGCACTTGGGAGCCGTTTTAAACAGCAGAGTCACTCACACAGTGAAAACAAACCCCAGAAAGAATGCTTGTGCACGGTGTGTGAGCTGAAATACGAGGCAGGAGCTCTCGTGTGCCCTCACTGCTGGGAACGCGGGTGTCAGGCGATTCGTATGTTTTGCTGCTCTTCACACACCCATGGTGGTGGTTTAGTCACTAAATCATGTCCGACTCTTGTGATGCCATGGACGGCAGCCCACCAGGCTCCTCTGTCCATGGGATTCTCCAGGCAAGAATACTGGAGTGGGTTGCTACTTCCTTCTCCAGGGGATCTTCCCCACCCAGGGATCAAACCCGGGTCTCCTGCATTGCAGGTGGATTCTTTACTGTCTGAGCCACTATGGAAGCCCTTTCTAGTGTGGGGTCTCTTCTAGTGGACCCAGCAGATGGAGGGGCCTCCGCTCCACAACCCAAGCAGATCCAAACCAAATCCCTAACTATGTCCTGTTCTCCTCTTGGGGCTTCCACGATGAAACGCAGCTCTGGGGGGGAACCTAAGGATTAAGTGTCTTAAGTATTTACTTTTCTGACATCTGGCTCTATCCCAGGAAAGAACTCAAAGTACCAAAAAGAGTGATGGACTGAATAATTTTGAAATAAGCCTTCACAGGGAACTCTTTCTCACTATCCTTTGGATAAGACTTAAAGGCCTCTGTTCATGGGCTTAGAGAGACCCTATTTTGTGTCATTAATTGAGGGACAGTCCATGGACATCACTGACTCAATGGATATGAGTCGGAGCGAACTCCAGGAGGTAGTGAAGGATAGGGAAGCCTGGCGCGTGGCAGTCCTTGGAGTCACAAAGCGTCGGACTTGAGTTAGTGACTGGACGGCAACAATGGCAAACCATAGGCTTTAGAAACAGCCGAGTGCTGTGGGAGGTGAAACCACCAGGAGGCCAAGCCAGGAGTTTTTTTCGGGAAACGGTTTGGGGTCCGCCCTAGCCCATGAACAAGTTCCAGCTTTATTTTACAGAGAGGGCTCAAGGTGATCTTATCCTGGAAGATTTTCTAAGTCCACTACCCCCTGCAAAAATTCCAGCAATGCTTACATCGTATGTACAGACAGGAAACTTGTGTTTCTCTCCCAAAGCCCCTCCAGAGTCTAGTATGCCCGAAGTCCCTTCATGACTACCCTGACCCTTTGTCTAGGTGACAGGTTTCTTCTTCCTGTCTCCTGACACCGAGACAGATACTCAGTTTAAGAAGTAGCAACCTAAAAATCTGATCCCACTGAATTTCCCCACTAATCATGTCCCGTTTCTCCCAACTACCAGGACTTAGTGGTATCAAAGGGATAGTCATGGATGGAAGATTAAGTAACAGGATGTAGGTTACAGGATTACAGGATGGATAACAACAGTGTGACCTTCCCCATCCCCCACCCCACAAACACACATAGCTCAGGCCAGCAGCTCAGCCTGCACATAAGCTGACGTGATTCTTAGGTACTGCAGTGTGGGCCTGGAAGTCCTGGCTGGGGGACAGAGTTCATCCTAGCCACCAGAAGCACTAACCATCTACTTTAGCATCTGATCGGAGAAGTATCATCCAATGAGTCATGGAACTGGGTCTCCCTACCTTGAAATCTGCTCCTCTCTTCTGCCTCCCCGACCCCTCTGTGTCATGAGCCTCTGAAGGTTTCCAAGCAGCAAGCAGCTTCTTATACCTGAGAAAAGCAGGTAGAGGGCTTCCCTGGTGGCTCAGAGGTTAAAGCGTCTGCCTCCAGTGCGGGAGACCTGGGTTCGATCCCTATCCCCTGGAGAAGGAAATGGCAACCCACTCCAGTATTCTTGCCTGGAGAATCCCATGAACTGCGGAGCCTGGTGGGTTGCAGTCCACGGGGTCACAAAGAGTCGGACACGACTGAGTGACTTTGCTTACTTACTAAAGATAATGCAAAAAAGAAAAGTCAGATGAGTAGATGATCAGCCCTTTGGTGGAGAGGATTAATCTAAAGGATTTGTCAAGTCCAGAGGTCTCTTCCCAGCTTGGTGGAATCCCGGACTCCCCTTATGGATCAGGTTGGGAAATCCCAGTCTGACACCTCATCTTTGAACTAGGATGCAGCCTCCTCCCGTGGTCCCAGCGGTTTATACTGATGCCCTTCAAGGGGACCGGGATGCGGAAGTAGCAACAGGAGTCTGAACTGAAACCCTCAGCCCTTCAGCTTCATGTACATTAAAACCATTTTTTTCCTCCCTGTTGTTGCAACCACATTCATTCTCTTCATGCCTCTTCCAGAGGGGAGGCTTTAGGCAAAGATAAGGGGATGTGAGGAGAGGCCCTTTATCTGGAAAGAGAAATGTAGAAAAGAAAAAAGAGGGTGGCAGTTAAATTACATACAATATGCTTCTTATCCATTAGGGACACATGTCTGGCAGTTCAAAGATTTTAAAGGTAGCATTTCCCCAAATGCTTTTGTAAGCCTAGATTTCTGTTTGTGAGCTGTTTGTGCTGAGTGAAATAAATACCTGAAGACTCTACTGCTTTTTTTTTTTTTTTTTTAAAGAGAGTCACTTGTATAATCGAGGGGGTAAATGACTAGAAAAGTCGGCTAAGTTACAGCATACCTATCAGGAAGTATATATATCAGAGGCCCCCGTCCCCCCGAAAACTGGCCAAGTAATTCTCAGTGCAGACAAGGAATGCAATTACACACAGCTCTGGTAATGCTGGAGACAACTGAGGTCTTCATTACAATCGGAGAGAAACACACATAGGATGAATTTGGAGTTGAACCTTACTCTTGCCATTTTCCAGAAAGAAATTTTTGCCCTAATTAAAATTTCCTCCAGGCTCCACTAGTCCTAACTCTGAGGATAAAAGCTAATTTAGATCCATCCTCTCACAGAGTCCAAACTGATAACGAGAAGACGATAACCACCGTCCAGTTCTCGGCTTCGGGCATGGCCTGGAGGAAGAGATTCCTGTATCCCGCAGACCCAGACCCGTGGCCTCCTCTCCACCATTTTCCTGAGACCAGAGACCTTTTTTTTTTCCCCAGAGTGCAAAATGCTTTTTAGTAAATACTTTGGTAACGCAAAAACAATTTGTTTTTAAACACAAGAATCCACAAAGACATCCATTGCCAGCAGTAGACATTTAACAAAATCGCCAGCTTGCGTGAAAGGCAACTATAAAACTGTGCATTTTGGTTTCTGACCTTGTCCACATAACCCTGTTTATTTGTATAAACTCACTGTTGCTCCTGTATGCATCATAGAGAAGTCTTCATCCACAGTCTTGGATTATTCTAGAGTCTAAGGAATGCAGATCTTCTAGGGACATTTTCAAGTTCTCTCTTACTTCTGGGTATTTTGAGGAATGTTGAAGCCATTCTGACCACCGTCCCAATTAGCCATGAGAGTTTCCCTGGTGGAAAATACCCATTCTTCATCCTCTGTCTTCAAAGGCAAGTATCATTGTACAGGCTCCCCTGGTGGCTCAGCGTAAAGAATCCCCCTGAAATGCAGGAGCCGCAGGTTCCATCCCTTGGGTTGGGAAGATCCCCTGGAGGAGGGCATGGTAACCCACTCCAGTATTCTTGCTGGAAAATCCCATGCATAGAGGAGCCTGGTGGGCTACAGTCCATGGGGTCGCCAAGAGTTGGACATGACTGAAGCAACTTGGCACGCACGTGTGCGTGCATTGTTGTAAAACAAATGGTCTGTGTTCTGCTCCACACACATTTTTGGAGTTCTGGAAATATGCCAGGCACTATGTGACGTGTTGGGAACAGAGGCAGGAGTAAGGTAATATTTGCCCCTAAGAGGTTGCTGTCTGGTAGCAGAGCCAGACCAAAACCAAAACTCAAACCCAGACAGTGACAGAAGAATCTGGGAAAAGAGAACCCAGAGGGAGACTTCACCCACCTTGGTGGGCTTCTTAGTCTCTGAAAGGATGGCTTAGAGTTCACGGGGAGGATTTAAAATGTTCCATTCATCTCTGACTCAGAGTATTCGGAAATGTGAGCAGGCTGGACCCTTTGGTCACCTCCAGAGATGCCTGTGGCCTTGCGGGTGGCTCCCAACTCACTAAATAGGACACAGACTAAGGGCCAAGCATTTGCTGTAGGTTCCTAGGCTCTTTGCCAGGCAGGGTGCCGTTTTATTTTTAATCCTCAGAAACTTCATATTTTGAAAACTGATGTCTATCAATTAAAGTGTGTTGATTAAGTAAACATATTTTCCCCATTATAATTTAAATAATTTAAGTGATATATGTGCTCTGTGTGTCTGACTCTTTGCGACCCCATGGACCATAGCCCTCTAGGCTCCCCTGACCATGGGATTCTTCAGGCACGAATACTGGAGTGGGTTACCATGACCTCCTCCCGGGTATCTTTCCTACCCAGGGATCAGACTCACGCCTCTCACACCTCCTGTGTTGGCAGGTGGATTCTTTACCACTAACACCACCTGGGAAGCTCTAAATGACATATAACTATTATTAATTGTAATCAGTTTAATGGCACATAACTGCCAGTTGAAACTGCTGCTTATCACAGGATAGCAAATGACACTACACAGGGAAGGATGTAGTTGCCTATAAAATCAACCAAGTGTTTTAATTAGTTTGTACAGGCTTATTGTGCTAAGGCATGATTTGAATTAGACTTTTCTTGCCTTTTTTAAACATAATGAAGTAGCAACCAGTTTTTTTTCTCTGGGAAACACCAACTGTGAAACAGAGACTGGGTCTGAGTATCAGGGACTCTAGGGCAATTTCTGACTTTTTAAAAATTTGATGTGCACATTTACTCCATTTAACTGAGTTTTTTAATTGATGCCAGTCACTCTTTTTTTCCATTCCACTTCTCCAAGAGGCCTCCAGCCCTGTATGGAAGGGATGCAGAAACAAAATTTATCCTCTTTAATTAACCTAGGGCATTCGTGAACCTAAAACATCAAGTTAGGGAGAAAACCCCTTAAATTCCTGGTGATTATCCAGGCGCCCTTCTCTCCCCGCCACCCAGGGTCCTGGGATCTTTTTTAACGTGACCTCCAGGCCCGGTGGCTGCACAGCACAGGTGGCTTCTATGTTCTTCCCCGGGGCCAGGACAGTCCATGGTTTCAGCTACCGTCTACCCTTCCATCCATGCACCACACCAGGCTTCTCTCAGGAACTCCTGAGCTAGATCATGTCCACCACCCATGGGACAGCTCCACTGAGACGCCCTCAGAAGCCCCAGTGCTCTCACAGCTGAACTCACTGTACCTTCCAGCATCGCCCCAGATCTGTTTCTGCTCCTGAACTGCTTATCTCAGACGGCAGCTGCCACCCCTCCACGCAGGCTGCGGGGTGGGGTTTAATCCTCATCCCCAGTCTCTCATTCCAACCAGACTGTCACCAAGCCCTGTGGTCTGCCTCCTAACCAACCATGTTTCCAGGGTCTCCTCTCCTCTCCTCATGCCCATGGCGCCCTCTGGGTCTTGGCGCTCATGATCTCGGGGTGGGGGGACTCCTGTGAGGGACTCAGTACTGCCTTCCTGGGCTCCGGCCTTCTTACTAGATCCACCCTCCACACCACCGGGAGCCTCTTCTTTTAAAAAGTCAGATCTGATTCTATTGCTTCCCTCCTTTAAAGCTTTGCAAGCTTCCCAACTGCCTGTAGGGTGACATTCAGATTTTCGAGAAAGGTATGCAAGGCACCTCACAGCTCCTGCTTCTCCCAGGTCTTTCTCCTGCCACACCTTCCCTACAGAACACCTCCTCCCACGTGCAAGTGCAAGTGCAAGTTAGTCACACAGTTGTGTCTGACTCTTTGCAATCCCATGAACTGTAACCTGCCCAGCTCCTCTGTTCATGGAATTCTCCGGGCAAGGGAGTACTGGAGTGGGCTGCCATTTCCTCCTCCAGGGCATCTTCCCAACCCAGGGATCAAACCCAGCTCTCCTGCATTGCAGGCAGATTGTTTACCAACTGAGCCACCAGGGAAGGTGTTTCCCATGTCCAAAGCCCTCCCAGCTTCCTCCCCAAGCCAGGCTCCTCCAAGCTGCCCATCATCGCCCCTGCCCGGAATGCATTTCTGCCCTCTCCCTCGCCTTCATCCTTCAACACCCAGCTCAAATGTCATCTCCTCCTCAGGGCGTCAGGGTGGAGTCACCACTCCAACACATTTTATTGAAATGATTTCTCTGTCTGCCTCCTTGAAAAGACTAGAATCACCTCCAAGTCAAGAGGGATGACATATGCTTCTGTGGCTTTCCTTTGTTGGTACCTAGTAGTTATGGATGTGAGAGTTGGACTGTGAAGAAAGCTGAGCACCAAAGAATTGATGCTTTTGAACTGTGGTGTTGGAGAAGACTCTTGAGAGTTCCTTGGACTGCAAGGAGATCCAACCAGTCCATTCTAAAGGAGATCCATCCTGGGTGTTCATTGGAAGGACTGATGCTAAAGCTGAAACTCCAGTACTTTGGCCACCTCCTGCGAAGAGTTGACTCATTGGAAAAGACTCTGATGCTGGGAGGGATTGGGGCCAGGAGGAGAAGGGGACGACAGAGGATGAGATGGCTGGATGGCATCACCGACTCGATGGACGTGAGTTTGAGTAAACTCCGGGAGTTGGTGATGGACAGGGAGGCCTGGCGTGCTGCGATTCATGAGGCCACAAAGAGTCGGACATGACTGAGTGACCGAACTGAACTGAACTGAGTAGGTATTCAACAAATGTTTCTTGAATGAATAACCAGGTTAAAATGGAGGGCTGCTGCTGCTAAGTCACTTCAGTTGTGTCTGACTCTGTGCGACCCCAGAGACGGCAGCCCACCAGGCTCCCCCGTCCCTGGGATTCTCCAGGCAAGAACACTGGAGTGGGTTGCCATTTCCTTCTCCAGTGCATGAAAGTGAAAGGTGAAAGTGAAGTCACTCAGTCGTGTCCAACTCTTAGCGACCCCATGGACTGCAGTCTACCACGCTCCTCCATCCATAGGATTTTCCAGGCAAGAGTACTGGAGCTGGGTGCCATTGCCTTCTCCTAAATGGAGGGTTAATGCTGCTGAATTCTAGAGACTTCATGAAGAAAAGAAACTGTCAGGTCTTCACCACTTTGCTTATGGAGTCTGGTTACCCAAGCTTGGACAGTATTCATCTTAATTAATATTAATTTGATTAATATGGATAGTGCATTTTAGGCACGAGTTTAAACCAGGAAAGAATAAGAAACAGATATTTAGAAGTAATGATACCTAGTAATTACTGTGCATTGGGCAAGGTTCTGTTAATAATTTTTTGTATAATAATTTCTTTGCTATTGTTGTACTATTTTGCAGATATGAAAACTGAGGTTAAGTAACAAGTTCTCTGAGATTATATGCTTAGTGTCAATGATGGTTTAACTGTGAAAATCTGTCTAGAGTCTGTGCTCCCACCTGTTGCACAAAATGATGTCTGTTGTTTTTGTTGTTATTTAGTTGATAAGTCGTGTCCGACTCTCTGTGACCCCCATGGACTGTAGCCCACCATGCACCTCTGTCTGTGGGACTTTCCAGGCAAGAATACTGGAGTGGGTTGCTATTGCCTTCTCCAGGGTACCTTCCTGACCCCAGGGATTTAACCTGAGTCTCTTGCATCTTTTGCATTGGCAGGAAGATTCTTTACCACTGAACCACCTGCAAAGCCCCAAATGACCTCTAGTGCAATATTAAAAATAACCATAGCTAACTGACTCAGTGCTCACCACATGCTGGGCTGTGTTCTAAATGCTTTATGTGATTTATCTGATGGGGACCCAGACAGTTTAACCTAGCCATGCTTTGATTTTCTCATCTGTAAAATGACGCAACAATACCTCCCAACCTTACAGGTGTGCAGTGAGGGTGAAGCAAGATAATAGATGGAAACGCTAGAATTGTGCAGACTTACACATTTAAGTACACAATAATTCATGTAACCAATGGCCACCCCCAGCTTTAGGGAATAAAGTAGGCATGACACTCCTGGCCCACAGGGACATGGGTCCCAGCCCTAGAAGAGGCAGAAGTGTGAATGACAGTCACACTGGAGCACCTGACGGAGGCAAACTCAGAGGGAAATGGCTATCATCAAAGCACTCATGTGCTGTTTTATTGCAGAGGAGAACTCAAGGCCCTCCGGGTGACTGCTGTCACCCTAATGTGACTTCTGGCCCATTTGTTGCTGCAGTTTGAAACCTAAAGGCAGTCACAGACTCTTACAGGGGTTACTGCTTCCTTCCGCTTCTGGAAGGTCAGATGGTGGGATTTAGTTATCTTGAAAGTCTCATCCAATTCAACATGCTCTGACCCCACAGCCCCAGGCTCTGGTTGACCAGGATCTTTCCTCAGTCTGTCCTTCCTTGCTGTCCCAGAGGAAGGCACCTTCCTTCTTTTCTTAAAGTCACCCTTCATCTTGTGAGCCCATTCTGTCCCTGTAACAGAGGGACTCTGAGACTGTCCGCATCCCTCCATCTCCATGGGCAAATTCCCTTTGTCCTCAAACCTATGCACGTGTGCCCCCGAACTTAAGAAAACATTGCCCCGATCTGCTTTCTCCCAATCCCCTGCTGTGTCTGTACCTGTCCAGCTTAGTGAAGGACCATTAATTCTCTCCCCGGTGCCTTACCACATCCCGTAGCATTCCCTCATTTTGCTGTCCTTGCCCAGTGGGAGCAGCGGGATAAAGAATCTTCAATCCATCCAGCAGAGATAGGCTGAATACCTGTCAATTAATAGAAGCAAAAGAAATACAAAGTGATTTTCCTGCTTTGCAAATTGAAGCCTAAGAAACTACTTGAACGATTTTTTGTTTTTATGGTTCTTTTTTTTTCTTGTTTGTTTGTTTGGAGGGATGTGGGGCAGGAAGAGGAAGCATATGGAGATGTGAGAGATGGAAAGAGATGAAGGAAGAGACAGAGGGAGTCTTCCAGGCCACCTGGGAGACCAGGGGAGGGCCTGGAAATAAAGCTGGTTGGAAGGCATGAGGAGAGAAAAGTCACAGGAGAGAGGAAGTATTAGTGTGAAGGAACAGGGGCCAGAGTGAGGGGAATTCACATATCAAGAGGATGTGAAGAGGAGGAGGTCAAGGAGTTTAGTGTGAAAATTGAAGTAAGAAATGGCATTTCATTAGGCAACAGAAGAAAAAGCATCTGGCTCTTTGTGTCTCCAAACACAGAGGTAGGTGCAGAAGGGGTAGTGGAGAGTTAAGAACTTTAGTGAGTATATTTTAATGATTAGATTCTCTTGCTTGTTTCCTCTTTATCCTGTTTCTTTCTTTTGCTGCTTACTTGAGGGTTTTGTTGAGAGGCACGGCCCCTATATTTCCTGATTTTTATCTCAATGTGTACTTTTCTTGACATAGAATGGGTTTAGGATCAGAGAAAACTGGAATGTAAGTCAATGCCAAGAATGAAGTTATCAGTCTTAGAAACTGCTTTCTTAACTGTTAGGTCTGCTTTGTTATGAAATGGAAAAAAAAAGAGAAGTCAGCAAAAAACACTATCTTGAAATTTAAATGGCCACAGGTCCCACTGATGCCAGGCTGACCTACATCCTGGAGTCACTTAAAGGGGGGAGTTCCCGGAGGATCCTGCTGGACCTCTTAGGATCAGCCAGCCAAGCTGCCCATGGGTGGCAACGTGGTGAAGATTAATCTATCCAAGTGTTTACAGCACTAGGTTGGTTAAGAACAAACATCTACATCCTTATCCTGCTTTACCAGTCAGGTTGCTTGGCTTCTGGAAATTTATCTTCTTTCCTTTCCGGATGGTGGCAGGAAAACATATCCCATTTTCAGTATTCTGGGTCATGGGGTGAAATATTCTCTAGCTCTTTTGAGATATTGCAACATTTTGCACGGCCCCAGGGACTTCACATCTTTTCTTACTTTAATAATCTTTACAGTCTGTGTGATCTCTTCATTTCCTGCTTTCCTGGAATGATATTAATGGTCTATTCATATTTTTACACTTAAAAATACTGCAACAAAATAGAGCTTGACTTATCTTTGCTATTGAAAAAAATACATCCTATCAGCCCAGGAAGTCAAGAAAACTGGTTTCTCTGGAACTTGACATTAAATCCCCCGTTTCCTTGATGAATTATCTGAGCAGGGCTAGGAACCATCACTCAACTACAGACCAGTGACTGGGAGGAGTCAATGGCCTTGGACAGTGTTCAGCTTAACAGCCTTCATAAGCTATTTTTCATTAAGAAACTCGCAAACCACATGCCAATAAAAGATATTTCACACACAGTTCTAAGACCCGTCTAGACCTCATTCAGTTTAGTTCAGTTCAGTTGCTCAGTCGTGTCCGACTCTTTGCGACCCCATGAATCACAGCACGCCAGGCCTGCCTGTCCATCACCAACTCCCAGAGTTCACTCAGACTCACGTCCATCCAGGCGGTGATGCCATCTAGACCTCATCAGCAGTTTTAAATAGTATGTATCTTGTTGAAAATTCGAAGAAAATATTGTTGTTCAGTTGCTAAGTCGTGTCTGACTCTGTGACCCCACGGATTGCAGCACACCAGGCCTCCCCGTGTAAACTGTACTGTTTTAATACCTTAAATCCTTGACAACTCTGAAAAAGAGTGGAAGGCAGTAAGCAATGTAGTGAAGACTCCTTGGAAGCAAAAAGCTAGGACCCACTGTTGAAGATGTATCTTTATCTTAGAGTTGTTACCACCGACTTTGAAATTCTGACGCCTCACACATATCAAACCTAGATCAAGAACTCCCATCACAATCTGGAAAAAAGTGTACAGATGAACCTATTTGCAAAGCAGAAATAGAGACACAGATGTAAAGAATAAATGAATGGATGCCAAGAAGCTAAGGGTGGGGGTGGGGTGGGGATGAACTGAGAGATTGGGACTGATATAGATATACTATTAATACCATGTATTAAATAAATAACTAATTAAAATAGAAAACTTACTGTATGTATAGCACAGGAATTCTACTCAATGATCTGTGGTGACCTCAAAGAGAAGGAAATCCAAAAGAGAGGGGATTATGTGTATGTATGACTGATTCACTTTGCTGCACAGTGATATTTGAAAGAAAAGAACTGTTACTGAAGCACAGCCTGGGCTCTGACAGCTGCCGCCACGTGGCTCCTCTCACCAGCATGCAGGGAGGCCTAGAGACCAGTGACAAGGGAACTGAAGGGACACACGTCCACCTCGAAGGGACCACTGTGGTTCCTGGTCAGCAGCATCTGCCAGGAGGCCTGGGCCTGCAACAAGCCTGGGAGAATGTTCTGAATGACAAAGCATTCTTTCAGATCCGCTCCAGCTTATCTCTGGTTTGGTTATGTAAAAATACTCCACCAGCAAAGAAAAGAGGTCATCCAACTCAAGCCTGAGAAATGCAGGAGCCGGCCACAGGACAAAGGACACACAGTTTTAGCCTCGTGACGGGTAGAATAGTTAGTGGATACTATCTGACCTGAAATGTGGATTTCTACAATTGATTAGATTTCTTTTCCCTGCCTTCCTCTTTTTTTTTTTTTCCCCCTTCCTTCCTTCTTTTGTTCTTAGAGGATTATTGTAGGTGGTAGAGAGAGAAGACGGAGAAGGCAATGGCACCCCACTCCAGGGCTCTTGCCTGAAAAATCCCATGGATGGAGGAGTCTGGTAGGCTGCAGTCCATGGGGTCGCTAGGAGTTGGGCACGACTGAGTGCCTTCACTTTCACTTTTCACTTTCATGCACTGGAGAAGGAAATGGCAGCCCACTCCAGTATTCTTGCCTGGAGAATCCCAGGGAGTGGGGAGCCTGGTGGGCTGCTGTCTATGGGGTTGCACAGAGTCAGACATGACTGAAGCGACTTGGCAGCAGCAGCAGAGAGAGAAGAATTGGATTGCTTGGAATTATTCTCAGATCTTTGAAATAAAAATTACACTGTCCAGTTCAGTAGCCACTTGCTCTTGCTTGCTTGCTCAGTCGCTTCAGTCATGTCCGACTCTTAGCGACCCCATGGACTGCAGCCTACCAGGCTCCTCCATCCATGGGATTTTCCAGGCAAGAGTGCTGGAGTGGGTTGCCATTGCCTTCTCTGCAGTAGCCACTAGCTACCTGGAACTATTTAAATTTAAGTTAATAAAAATTAAGCAAAATGAAACATTCAGATCAGATCCTCAGTCACATTAGCCACATTTCAACAATGGTCACACATATCAGTGGCAGAATGTTGTGTTGTACCGTGCTGTTCTAGAATTTCTTGAGTCCCTTTGCATATATTATATAGCTGCTTTATTTCTTTAAGCATCCCAATGTCTTTAAGCTTTTTCATTTATAAAATAAGGCTAGTAAGGTCTCCTTCAAAGGATTGCTATGAGATTTAAATGTAATATTAATTCAGTAAAGCATGTATTTCAGTACCTTGCACATTGATATGCTTATTAAGGGGTGGCTCAGCAGCAAGTCCTCTCAGACTTAAGCCAAATTCACTTGTATTTGTCAAGTACCTGTAACCTACGAAGCTTTTCGAAACAATTTCCTCAGGAATCAGACAATTTTTATGGGAACAAGTCACTGTTTTTGTGGGAACAGCATCACCCAATCATGTCTGATGTCGAGTCATAAAAAGAGTAAGGTTTTTGCTCTTCATGGTGCTTTGTATCTTGATAGAAAAAGAGAAAGAAAGCAATGAAAATCCCCTATGAGGAATAACATTTCTAGCCCTCAACTCACTTTTTTTTTTTTTTAAAGTCTAATGAGATGAAAAATCTCTCCAAAGAGGTGTTTATACTATAGGTGTCAACACAGCCTTGGGTCCAGACAGGCAAACCGGCTGCTCTAATGGGAACTGTGTATACACAGTGAGGGTAATTACTTTGGCTACAGCCGACGACGTGATTTAGCAAACCCCCAGCCTGCAAAGAACAGATCATTCCCTGGAGAATGGGTCCAGCTTCACTGCAACTGCACAGACCTACCTGAGTTTTCCCTGCCACAGGCTCTTTGAGGGTTTCTGTAATTTGCATTCCGTAGGCAACTGGAAGTTAAATTCCTTAGGCAAATTTCATCCTGATGGAATACCAAGATGACATGCATGCCATGATCTCATTGTTTAGGCTTTCTGCTTTAGAAATATATGTATGCTTCAACAGGCAAGTGAGGGAAAACATGTGGGCTAAATCCCACTTCGGTTTCATGAAGGATCCTTTACCTTTCAATGTGCTCTTGCTTCTCAAAGCACCTTCACAAATATGTCAGTGGTACTTCACAGTATTCTTGGCTGGTGAAAAGGGCACCGTGATGAACTGCAGAAAATCACAGGACGGGGTTTCTGAGCCTGGGCTGCAGATTAAGGGGCCTGTAAATAGCTATTTCCCTTATATCCATGAAGCACTGCAAGACCCACCCAGGTCGGGTGGGTTGCAATCAGATGACACGTCAGATTTTTCTGCGGGTACAGATGGGGAGGAGCGGGTCTTCTGTCTCACGGGAGGCATCACTGGAGTCTTGGTACACCACAAATCACGTATTCGTTTGCAAACAGAACTATAAATTTTCTAAACCATTAACCTAATGCAAAACTTTTGCCTTATATTTAACTTTAGCCTACTTAATTTTTCCTTAAGCCTCTCAGTAATTGGGTGACAGAATAATTTCTTGGGAACTTTGACTTAATGTTATTTTGCTATGGACTTCCCTTTTCTCTGTGTTCCTTCTGATTCCAGTGCTAAGATGACCTGAGTGAATTGGATCTTTTTTGTTTTGTTTTGAATTGGATCTTGCTATGAGAAATTCTCCCAAGGTAAGAGAAACCCAAGTAAGATGGTAGGTGTTGCAAGAGGGCATCAGAGGGCAGACACATTGAAACCATACTCACAGAAAACTAGTCAATCTAATCACACTAGGACCACAGCCTTGTCTAACTCAATGAAACTAAGCCATGCCCATGGGGCCACCCAAGTCAGGGGGGTCATGGTGGAGAGGTCTGACAGAATGTGGTCCACTGGAGAAGGGAATGGCAAACCACTTCAGTATTCTTCCCTTGAGAACCCCATGAACAGTATGAAAAGGCAAAATGATAGGATACTGAAAGAGGAACTCCCCAGGTCAGTAGGTGCCCAACACACTACTGGAGATCAGTGGAGAAATAACTCCAGAAAGAATGAAGGGATGGAGCCAAAGCAAAAACAATACCCAGCTGTGGATGTGACTGGTGATAGAAGCAAGGTCTGATGCTGTAAAGAGCAATATTGCATAGGAACCTGGAATGTCAGGTCCATGAATCAAGGCAAATTGGAAGTGGTCAAACAAGAGATGGCAAGGGTGAATGTCAACATTTTAGGAATCAGCAAACTAAAATGAACTGGAATGGGTGAATTTAACTCAGATGACCATTATATCTACTACTGCGGGCAGGAATCCCTCAGAAGAAATGGAGTAGCCATCATGGTCAACAAANTATGGTGGAGAGGTCTGACAGAATGTGGTCCACTGGAGAAGGGAGTGGCAAACCACTTCAGTATTCTTGCCTTAAGAACCCCATGAGCAGTATGAAAAGGCAAAATGATAGGATACTGAAAGAGGAACTCCCCAGGTCAGTAGGTGCCCAACACACTACTGGATATCAGTGGAGAAATAACTTCAGAAAGAATGAAGGGATGGAGCCAGACCAAAAACAATACCCAGCTGTGGATGTGACTGGTGATAGAAGCAAGGTCCAATGCTGTAAAGAGCAATATTGCATAGGAACCTGGAATGTCAGGTCCATGAATCAAGGCAAATTGGAAGTGGTCAAACTAGAGATGGCAAGATTGAATGTTGACGTTCTAAGAATCAGCGAATTAAAATGGACTGGAATGTGTGAATATAACTCAGATGACCATTATACCTACTACTGTGGGCAGGAATCCCTCAGAAGAAATGGAGTAGCCATCATGGTCAACAAAAGAGTCCGAAATGCAGTACTTGGATGCAATCTCAAAAACGAATGATGGTGTAGATGGTACCATATTAATCATCCTACAAGTGACAGCTTAAAACTCTGGACAAAAATTTTTAAAATAACTAATTGAGAACATTGGACAGTAATAAAAAACAGAGAGAAACTGAAGTCTATTGCAAATTTATAGAATCCGCCAGTCTGTATAGCAGGAATGGCTGAAACACCAGCAGAAAGCTACAATCTTAATGGGTGAAAGTATGAAGATCTGGGGTTACCACACAATTGGAAATTTAAGGGAGATAACCCAGAAAGGAAGGAGCTATATAGAAGGGAGACACAAAGTCTGGCTGTAAATTCCCCTCAAATCTGAAGAAAACGTATGTTTTAAAAAATAAACAGAGTTTCTAGGACATGTGGGAAAATATCAAGGAGTCTAATCTATAAGCAAATAGAGTTCCAGAAAGGGAGATGAGAAGGAATAGAGCAAATAAATATCTGAAGGAATAATGATTGAAACTTCTTAAACTTGATCCAAGAAATTCAGTAAAGCCACAAGCAAAATAAACATGGGGGAAACCACATTTAGACACATCATGGTAAAACTGCTAAAACTCAAAAATAAGGAGAAAATCCTGAAAGCAACCAACTACCAGTCCAGACAGTTTTACTGCTGAGTTAGGGTAGAAATAATACCCATCTTATATAAATTCTTTTGGAAAATAGAGAAAGGGAGAAACTTCCCAAATGATATTATAAAGCCAGGATAACCCTGATACCAAAATCTGACAAAAACATCATAAGGAAAAAAAAATTACAGACCAATAAACTTCATTTATACAGATGCCAAAACCTTTTTGAAATAGTAGCAAATCAAGTCCAGCAGTATATAAAAGTGACAATCCATCATGGCAAAGTGAGATTTATACCAGGAGTGCAAAGTTGGTTTAACAGTAGAAAATCAATTATTTAATTTACTACGTGTTAGAACAGAGGGGGAAGACCATATAATAATAATCATACATTTCAATAATCATAAATTCAAAAATCATTTCAATAAAGGGGGCAAAAAACACCTGATCTTTTTTTTAACTCTCAGCAAATAAGGAATATAAGGGAACTTCTTCAAACTGATTAAAAAAAAAATCATCTATGAAGAACCTACCTGTAACATCATACTTAGTGTAATATTAGATGTTTTTTGGACTTTCTGGGTGGACCAATGGTAAAGAATCCTCCTGGCAATGCAGGAGATGAAGGTTTGATTCCTGGGTCAGGAAGATCCCTTGGACTAGGAAATAACAATCCACTCCAGCATTCTGGCCTGGAAAATCTGGACAGAAGAGCCTGGAGGGCTACAGTCCTTAGGGTCGCAACATGACACCACTGAGCATGCATGCACACTGAATACTTTCACCCCTAAGATTGACAGAAAATAGTCTACTATCACTGCTATAACCACTTTTATTCAACATTGTGCTGAAGATGCTGACCAGTGATATGAGTATGAAAGAGAAATAAAAACCATAAAGAAAAGGAGAAGTAGAACTGTCTTCCGTTGGAGATGACATCATCACATACAAAGAAAATCCTAAGGTGTCTCAAAAAAAAACACTACTAGAATAAGCAGTCCCCCTGCTGGGCATATGCACCGAGGAAACCAGGATTGCAAGAGACACGTGTATCCCAGTGCTCATCGCAGCACTGTTTATAATAGCCAGGGCATGGAAGCAACCTAGATGTCCATCAGCAGATGAATGGCTAAGAAAGCTGTGGTACATATACACAATGGAGTATTACTCAGCCATTAAAAAGAATACATTTGACCCCATTCTAATGAGGTGGATGAAACTGGAGCCTATTATACAGAGTGAAGTAAGCCAGAGAGAAAAACACCAATACAGTATACTAATGCATATGTATGGAATTTAGAAAGATGGTAACGATAACCCTGTATGCGAGATAGCAAAAGAGACACAGATGTATAGATTCTTTTGGACTTTGTGGGAGAGAGCAAGGGTGGGATGATTTGGAAGAATGGCACTGAAACATGTATATTATTATATGTGAAATGAATCGCCAGTCCAGGTTCGATGCATGATATAGGATGCTTGGGGCTGGTGCACTGGGGTGACCCAAAGGGATGGTATGGGGAGGAAGGTGGGAGGGGGGTTCACGATGGGGAACACGTGTACACCCGTGGTGGACTCATGTTGATGTATGGCAAAACCAATACAATATTGTAAAGTAATTAGCCTCCAATTAAAATAAATACATTTCTATTAAAACAAAAAATAATAATAAATGAAGTTATATTTATTTCCACATGCTAGCATTAAATAATTGGAAAATATAATTATTAAATCATTTTCATTCAAATTAGCTTAAAACTCATATAATTTTTGGAAGTAAATTTAACAAAACATCATTACTGAAAGAGATTTTAAAGAGTCTAAATAAGGGGCTTCCATGGTGGCTGAATAGTAAAGAATCCACCTGCCAGTGTAGGAAACACGGGTTCCACCCCTGGTCTGGGAAAATCCCACATGCTATGGAACAACTAAGCCAGTGGGCTGAGCCACACTCTGGAACCCATGCTCAGCAACAGGAGAAGCCACCACGAGAAGCCCACGCGTCACAACGAGAGGGCAGCCCCAGCTCGCTGCAACTACAGCGCAACGTGAGTGCTGCTCATGCAGCAACAAAGACCCGGAAGAGCCAAGAAACAAACAAACAAAATTGTATTTAAAAAATACCTAAATAAGTGGAAACATATACTATGTATGTGTGAAATACTCATAGTTGTTCAAGAGTCTGTTGCTGCTGCTAAGTCACTTCAGTCATGTCCGACTCTGTGTGACCCCATAGACGGCAGCCCACCAGGCTCCCCCATCCCTGGGATTCTCCAGGCAAGAACACTGGAGTGGGTTGCCATTTCCTTCTCCAATGCATGAAAGAGAAAAGTGAAAGTGAAGTCGCTCAGTCTGTCCGACTGTTAGCAACCCCATGGACTGCAGCCCACCAGGCTACTCCGTCCATTGGATTTTCCAGGCAAGGTACTGGGGTGGGGTGCCATTGCCTTCCCCGTTCAAGAGTCTACTGTCCTCAAATTGATAAAGCCAAAATCTAAAACAAAAGAACTTTGTTTTTGTAGAAATTGACAAACTGATCTCAAGATGTTGTGGAGGGCTTCCCCGGGGGTCCAATAGTTAAGACTCTGCACTCCCATGCAGGATGCCTGGGTTCAATCCCTGGTCAGGGAACTTAGATCCCACATGTAGCAACTAAGATCCAGTGCAGTCAAATAAAAATTGTTTTAATATTATGGAAATGTAAAAGACCTGGAAAAGCCAAAATAAATAGGGAACTGTACTCAATATTCTGTAATGGCCTATATGGGAAAAGAATCTTAAAAAAAAAAAAGTGGATATTTGTATATAACTGATTCACTTGGCTGTATATCTGAAACTAACACAACACTGTAAATCAACTAAACCCCAAAAAAACCCAAAAATAACAAAAACAAAGAGTTGGATCACTGACATTACTAATTTTATGACTTACTATACAGCTATAGCAATCAAAACATTATGAGATCATCATAAAAACAGCCAAACACACCACTGAAATAGAATAAACAGTTTAGAAATAGATAAGATATATGTAGTCGGTTGATTCTTTGAAAAGATTCCAAGGCAGTTCGGTTGGAAAAGGAAAAACGTTTCAACAAACAGTGCCAGACTGACTGGCTAATATATCACACTCAAAACACAATGTCAGGGCTTCCCTGGTGGCTTGGTGGCAAGTAATTCGTCTGCCAACGCAGGAGACACAAGTTCCATCCCTGATCCAGCAAGGTCCCACATGCTGCAGAGCAGCTAAGCCCATGCGCCACAGCTACTGAGCTTGCTTTCTAGAGCCAGGCTTCACAACGACTGAAGGCTGCGATCTCTAGAACCTGTGCTCTACAACAAGAGAAGCTAGCACAACGTGAAGCCCACGCACCACAACTAGAGAGCAGCCCCAGCTCGCTGCAACTAGAGAAAAGCCTGAACAGCAATGAAGATCCAGCGCAGCTGAAAATAAATAAAAATTAATATTAAAAAAAACACACAATATGAGATGAACCTGAGTCACAAAAGCTAAAACTACAAAGCTTCACTGAGAAAATAGGAGATGACTATTTCTACAACTTTAGGACAAAGATTTTTATTTAAAGAAGACATAAAAAGCACTAAACATAAAAGAAAAACATATTGATAAACTGTACTTAAAATACTGCTCATCAAAACACACCATTAAGATAATAAAAATAGAAGCTACAAACTGGGAGAAAATATTTGCAGTACTTCTCTGTCAAAGAAAGTGTTGCTATAACTATAAATTAGGATTGTAAATTGTAGACAGTACACATTATTAGTAACACAAACAACCCACTATTTTAAATGGGTAAAAGGCTTGAATACATACTTCATAAAAGAAGATATACGGAAGGGCACTAATCACATGAAAGTGATCAGCATATTAGTCATCAGAGAAATGCACATTAAAACCGCAGTGAAATATCATCTCACACCCTACTAGAATGGCTAAAATCACAAAAGGATGATGCCAAATGTTGTTAAGGATGTGAAACAACTGGGACTCTAGCAAGCTGCTGCTAAGAATTTCAAATGGTACGACCATTTTGGAAATCTGTTTGGTACTAACATAAAACTAAATAAAGATACACATACATATGATGAGAAACTCCATGCCTACATAAATATGCAAAATAAAGGAAATACATGTCCACAAAGAGACTAGAATGTTTCTAAGCAGTAAATGCAATCAATCGTATGCCACCTTTAGGACTGAAGCACTTACTCCTCCAGCTTTGAGTAAGTAACCAAGGGTTAGTCACACAGTCGTGCCCTACTCTTTGCGACCCCATAGACTGCAGCCCACCAGGCTCTTTTGTCCATGAGATTTTCCAGGCAAGGATACTGGAGTGCGTTGTCATTTCCTTTATTCAGGGGATGTTCCCAACCTAGGGATTGAACGCTGGTCTCCTGCACTGCAGGCAGATTCTTTACCGACTGAGTTACCCCCAGCTTTGAGGGATGTTGGCAACTAAGAAAACAGATGAATCCTTTTCTAGGAATTGCCCTCACCTGAAGAGAATCAGCTCATGCAAGAGCCTTGTGACACATACCATGACTAGTCAATGCTAGGGAATAAAGTCTCATTCCCCAGCCTCAATGCCTCAAAGAGAGTATTTTCCAAAGACAGCTGTACTACACATTCCATCTCATTCACTCTTCTTGTAGCGATGACACTTCTCCATCGAGAAGCAGGTTTATGGTCTCTCCTAGGATCCAGAGGAATTTTGTATCTGTCTTGACTAACGCGGTGGGAGAAATGTGCTGTGTGACTTCCAGATGGGATCATAAAAGGTGGTTTGGCCTCCACCTAGCTCCTCCTCACTCAGAGGGAGATGCTTTAGAAGCCTTGAGCCTACAGGAGACATGTAAGAAGCCTGGCTACTCTGAAGCCTCCATGCTGGCGACACCAAGCGGGGAACTACACAGAGACAGGGAAGCTGGAGGAGCTTTAGCTGTTTCAACTTTCTGAGTCTTCCCAGCGCAGGCACTGCACATGTGTGAAGAAGCATTTAGGTGGCCCCAGCTCCAGCCACCATCTGAGGGCTACTTTATGAGACATCCTAGTCCAGAACCACACAAGCAGGCTGCTTCCAAATTCTGAATTCTGACAGAAAATAAATAATTGTGGCTTCAAGCCACTAGGTTTCGGGGTGATTTCTTCTGCAGCAAGACAGCTAATACACAGTGGGCAACTCTGAAGGGCCAGCCCCACTTCAGCTGTGTTGCAGTTCGGTTTCTTCTTTCACCCAATCCTGCCTGTCATTCCCCATGAGTACTGATCCCTACACCACCTGTTGAAGTTTTCAACATAGTAAAGCTAAAACCTCAGAATTTGTTTCCCAGGGAACCCAATCTCGGAAGTTTGCAGGTTTTTAAAGAAATTTTTTACTTTTTAGCCACACTGTGGCTTACAGGATTTTAGTTGCCTGACCAAGAATCAACCCAAGCCCCACGCAAACTACACCACCTGTTGAAGTTTTCAACATAGTAAAGCTAAAACCTCAGAATTTGTTTCCCAGGGAACCCAATCTCGGAAGTTTGCAGGTTTTTAAAGAAATTTTTTACTTTTTAGCCACACTGTGGCTTACAGGATTTTAGTTGCCTGACCAAGAATCAACCCAAGCCCCACGCAATCCTAACCACCAGACTGCCAGGAAAATCACTCGGAAGTTTTATTTATTGTAGTCAAAAGGAAAAAATAAAAAGGAAACCACCATCAACAGCAGACTGAATAAACGAATTATAGTATATCCATACAATAGACTATTGATTGTTTAGTAACAAAGTGATATACAACATCAAGGAATCTTGAAAACATGTTAACAAGAGTATTCAGACATAAAAGAGTAAATCTTTTATAGTTCTTTTTATGAAGTTCAAGGATAACAACTAATCTACGGCGATACCATCAGAACAGTGTTTGCCTAAAGGGTGGGAAGGAGGGGTGGGAAGACTGGCTGGCTAGGAACACCTACAGCTACCATAAACAGGAAACACAGCCTAACACAGAACCGCACACCACAGGCACCTCAGTTTCGTTTACATCATGTCTGATGCTCAACTAAAACTCCCAGGCCATGCTGACAGGCAAACAACGACTAAAGGAACAAGCCAGCCATCAGAACCAGATTCAGAGACAGCAGGGGTTCTGGAATTATCAGACCAGGAATTAAGGATAATGGTGATTAATATGCTAAGAGCTTTAACTAAAAAATGGGCAATCTTTAAGAACAAGGAGGTAATATAAGCAGATAAATGGAAATTCTAAGCAAGAATTGAAATGCTGCAATCAAAAAACACTAACAGAAATGAAGAATTCCTTTGCTAGGTCCATCAGTAAA
This sequence comes from Oreotragus oreotragus, assembly GCA_006410675.1. Classification (NCBI taxonomy): domain Eukaryota; kingdom Metazoa; phylum Chordata; class Mammalia; order Artiodactyla; family Bovidae; genus Oreotragus; species Oreotragus oreotragus. The sequence goes on along the minus strand of SJYX01002348.1, from coordinate 181,704 downwards.
CTGATAAGAATCAGTGAGCTTGAAGAATTCAGTAGAAGCTTTCCAAACTAAAAAGAGAGAGAGAGAGAAAAAAAAAAAAACCTGTGTAAAACAGAATATCTAAGAACTGTGGGACAAAAGGTGTAACATATGTATAATGGGAATAGGAGAAGGAGTGGGGTTGGTTTAGTCGCTAAGTCATGTGTGACTTTGCAACCCCATGGACTGTAGCCTGCCAGGCTGCTCTGTTCATGGGATTCTCCAGGCAAGAATGCTGGAGTGGGTGGCCATTTCCTTCTCCAGGGAAATTTTCCCAACCCAAGAAGTGAACCCAGGTCTCCTGCATTGCAAACAGATTCTTTACCGACTGAGCTATGAGGGAAGCCCAACAGAAGGAGAGGAAAGGGCAAAAAGAACTGAAAAGACATTTTCGGTTTTGATGGCTGAAACTATTCCAAAATAAATGACAGACACACAATCACAGAATCAGCAGTCTCAGAGTCAGAGAACACAGTAACTCAGATAAAAGTTAAAAATAAAACAAAACCCTATACTTAGGCACCTCCTACTCAAACAGCCAAAAGTCAAAGACAAAAAGATCATTTCAGAAGAAGTCAAAAGGGAGAAAAATACCTATAAAGCAACAAGTATAAAAGTTATACTGGAACTCTCCTCTGGAAATCATGCAAGCAAAAAAGTGTAGAGTTAAATATTTAGTGCTGAATGAAAACAACATAGTATTCTGCATCCAAATAATTATCCTTTAAACGTAAAGAGGAAAGACATTCCCAGACAGAAAAATTTAGGGAGTTTGTCACCAGAAGACTTGCCTTGCAAGAAATGTTAAAGGAAATTTATTCAGAAAGAAGGAAATGATACAGGTCAGAAACTCAGATCTACATAAGAAGAGAATTAGAGAAGGAATAAATGAAAGTAAAATAAGTCTTTCAGTTTTTTTTATTCTTAATCGATCTGATAACAGTTTGTTCGACATAATAATAGTAATGATACATGAGATGATTAAAGCTTATGGATAAATGAATGACAAGAAATGTTGTAAAGAAAGAGAATGAGGAATTGGGAAGATCTGCTATAAGGTGCTGGCATTACCCATGGGACTATATATTATTACTAGAAAGTGAGTTTAGATTAATCATAAGTGTATACTGCAAACTTTAGGATGCTCCTAGGCATTCACCCAAATAAGTGTAATCTTGCCCCCACAGAGAAAGCTGCACCTGAATGTTTATAACAGTGGTATATACAATCACCTAAAACTGGAAGCAAACTAAATGACCTTCATGAATAGATTAAAAAAAAAACAAAAACCTGTAGAATATCCATACAATGGCATATTATTCAGCCATAAAAAGAAATGATCTATGAAGCCCACAAAAGATATGGAGGAATCTTAAATATATTTAGCTAAGTGAAAGGAGCCAGTCTACATACAGTATGATTCCAAATACATCATTCTGGAAAAGGAAAACTATAGCGACAATAAAGAAACCAGGGGTTGGGGAAAGGAGGGTAGGATGAATAGGTGAAGCGATCTGGAATTTCAGGGCAGTAAACTATTCTGTATGATCCTGTAACAGAGACTGTATGTCATTATGTATTTGTCAAAATTCATACAACACTACAACAGGAAGAGTGAACCATAATGTAACCTATATATTAATAATCATGTGTCAACATTGGCTTGTCTCTTTTAACAAAAGCAACACATCAGTGTAAGATATTAATCAGGGAAACTATAGAGGGGGANCTGCATTGCAAACAGATTCTTTACCGACTGAGCTATGAGGGAAGCCCAACAGAAGGAGAGGAAAGGGCAAAAAGAACTGAAAAGACATTTTCGGTTTTGATGGCTGAAACTATTCCAAAATAAATGACAGACACACAATCACAGAATCAGCAGTCTCAGAGTCAGAGAACACAGTAACTCAGATAAAAGTTAAAAATAAAACAAAACCCTATACTTAGGCACCTCCTACTCAAACAGCCAAAAGTCAAAGACAAAAAGATCATTTCAGAAGAAGTCAAAAGGGAGAAAAATACCTATAAAGCAACAAGTATAAAAGTTATACTGGAACTCTCCTCTGGAAATCATGCAAGCAAAAAAGTGTAGAGTTAAATATTTAGTGCTGAATGAAAACAACATAGTATTCTGCATCCAAATAATTATCCTTTAAACGTAAAGAGGAAAGACATTCCCAGACAGAAAAATTTAGGGAGTTTGTCACCAGAAGACTTGCCTTGCAAGAAATGTTAAAGGAAATTTATTCAGAAAGAAGGAAATGATACAGGTCAGAAACTCAGATCTACATAAGAAGAGAATTAGAGAAGGAATAAATGAAAGTAAAATAAGTCTTTCAGTTTTTTTTATTCTTAATCGATCTGATAACAGTTTGTTCGACATAATAATAGTAATGATACATGAGATGATTAAAGCTTATGGATAAATGAATGACAAGAAATGTTGTAAAGAAAGAGAATGAGGAATTGGGAAGATCTGCTATAAGGTGCTGGCATTACCCATGGGACTATATATTATTACTAGAAAGTGAGTTTAGATTAATCATAAGTGTATACTGCAAACTTTAGGATGCTCCTAGGCATTCACCCAAATAAGTGTAATCTTGCCCCCACAGAGAAAGCTGCACCTGAATGTTTATAACAGTGGTATATACAATCACCTAAAACTGGAAGCAAACTAAATGACCTTCATGAATAGATTAAAAAAAAAACAAAAACCTGTAGAATATCCATACAATGGCATATTATTCAGCCATAAAAAGAAATGATCTATGAAGCCCACAAAAGATATGGAGGAATCTTAAATATATTTAGCTAAGTGAAAGGAGCCAGTCTACATACAGTATGATTCCAAATACATCATTCTGGAAAAGGAAAACTATAGCGACAATAAAGAAACCAGGGGTTGGGGAAAGGAGGGTAGGATGAATAGGTGAAGTGATCTGGAATTTCAGGGCAGTAAACTATTCTGTATGATCCTGTAACAGAGACTATATGTCATTATGTATTTGTCAAAATTCATACAACACTACAACAGGAAGAGTGAACCATAATGTAACCTATATATTAATAATCATGTGTCAACATTGGCTTGTCTCTTTTAACAAAAGCAACACATCAGTGTAAGATATTAATCAGGGAAACTATAGAGGGGGAGGGGTGATGAGAGAGAGAGACAGCAAATGGGAATTCTCTGTACTTTCTGCTTAATTTTTCTATAAACCTAAAACTGCTCTAAAAACCACTACAATATTGTAAAGTAATTGGCCTCCAATTAAAATAAATAAATTAAAAATTAAAAATAATAAAAAATTTTAAATAGTCAATTAGTTTTTTTTTTTTTAAGAGATATGGATTCTGATCTCAAACAGCTTACAATCTAGCAAGAGAAATTTAACTGTAACTGTTGTGTGACAAACTTCTCTGTGTAACCAAGGAAATGTGAAAATCTTTTTAAATTATAAAATATTAAAATATGCAAGGTACAGAAAATAACAAGACATCTCTAGCTACCATATCCTCGTTTAAAAGAGTAACTTTCTCTCAAATTTGCTTCAGACATTAGGGCTTCCCTGATAGCTCAGTTTGGAAAAGGCTCTGGCAGCCCACTCCAGCACTCTTGCCTGGAAAATCCCATGGATGGGGGAGCTTGGTGGGCTGCAGTCCATGGGGTCGCTGAGTCAGACAATATATTATAAATATATCGAATGTAGCATTTGCATGTAATTTCTTAATTTTAAAAAAAACCAATAACTTTTAATGGGTACAGTTCTATTCTTGTTTTGTCTCTTCGTTTTGGAGTAAATTTTGGTCATTTACATTTCTTTAAGAAAACTGCCACTTGACCAAAGTATCCTACCCAAGTAGGATAAGGTTTTCCATGGTATTTGCTTATGAGTTTCCTCACTAGTTTCTGTGTTTTTTTTTTTTTAAAATAACTGTCTTATTTTAATATATATTTTATTAGGTAATATTTCAGAGTTGAAATATAAAAACACTTATCCCCATCCACAAATATACACAGGTAATAATTTCTCCTCATTTTTTCCAATCTTTCTTTTCAGAAGGATAAGCAAATATGAATCCATAGTCTTATTTTCCACTCCCCCCACCCCGTTTTCTGTAGCTTGCTCTTACACTTAATGAGTGTCAAAAATCTTGTCATGTGGTTCAGAGAACTTCCACATCTTCCTTTACAGCTGCATTATATTCTATTATCTGACTGTGCCCTAACTTACTTAACCCCTTATCAATGGCACTTTTGTTGTTTTCAGTTGTTGCTTCAAAATTGCATTCTACACATTTTATTTCACCCGTTGTACAAATCCATTTGTAGAATAAATTTCCAGACATGAAATTTCTGAGCCAAAGAGTACACATTCACATCTTGACAGTATCATCTCGCCACAGGGGTGGTACTAATTTGTATTTTCGCCAGCAACACAATGCTATGCAAGGTCTGGGACAAGTTACAGTGAAGACCTACCTACCATTTATACAAAAGGAAAAGGAAAACTCTATTCTAATGCCATGATAAACATACCTCATAAGGACCTGAAAATCCAGGTCTGAATTTAGAAACCGTGGGTTCCTCGGAGCCCTGCCTCAGCAGGGCAGTGGCTGGCAGCTGCCCCTTCTTGCCTTATGTCCGTCCTGCCCCACATTCAGGGGCCTTGCGCTCACACAGGCAGACACTCCAGGCCACACACACCACACTGTGAACAGCCTCTCCTCACAGTCAGGGAAGCCGCAGCAGCATGGTTGGCCCCAGAGTGGATGACGAGAAAGGGACGCAGTCCCAGATGCAGGGCAGGGCTTCTGAGGTCCCGGAAGCTGACGAAGCGTGCAAGGGTTAGAACTGGTCTTAAGGAATCTCGCTGGAAATATATCTTTTTTTTTTTTTAATTCATCTTTCTGGAAAACTAGCTTCTGGTTCTGTTGATCTCAGCTCTTGTTTCTTTGATTTCCATTCTATTAATTTGTTCTTATTTTCATTACTGCCAAACATAGTTTTAGAATTTACTCTTTTTTTAACTTCTAAAGTTAGAATGCTTATTATTTCACTGTCTTGATTTTTAATATATACCTAAAGCTATGTCATTCTAACTGCATTTTTATTTTATTGGAATATAATTGCTTTACAATGTTGTTTCTGCTGTAGATCAATGTGAATCAGCTGTATATACACATACATTCCCCTCCATTTTGAGGCTCCCTCTCATCCCTCCCCATCCTATCCCTCTAGGTCACCACAGAGCACCAAGCCCAGCTCCAAGCTCCGTGTGTTATGCAGCAGCTTCCCACTAGGTATTTTACATATGGTAATATATATGTCAATGCTACTCTCTCAATTTGTCCCACCTTCTCCTACATCTTCTGTGTCTTCATCAGTTCAGTTCAGTTCAGTTGCTCAGTTGTGTTCAACTCTTTGTGACCCCATGAATCACAGCACGCCAGGCCTCTCTGTCCATCACCAACTCCCAGAGTTTACTCAAACTTATGTCCATTGATTCAGTGATGCCATCCAGCCATGTCATCCTCTGTCGTCCCCTTCTCCTCCTGCCCCCAATCCCTCCCGGCATCAGGGTCTTTTCAAATGAGTCAGCTCTTCACATGAGGTGGCCAAAGTATTGGAGTTTCAGCTTCAACATCAGTCCCTCCAGTGAACACCCAGGACTGATCTCCTTTAGGATGGACTGGCTGGATCTCCTTGCAGTCCAAGGGACTCTCAAGAGTCTTCTCAAACACCACAGTTTAAAAGCATCAATTCTTCTGCACTCAGCTTTCTTTATAGTCCAACTCTCACATCCATACATGACCACTGGAAAAACCATAGCCTTGACTAGACAGACCTTTGTTGACAAAGAAATGTCTCTGCTTTTTGATATGTTGTCCACGTTGGTCATAACTTTCCTTCCAAGGAGTAAGCGTCTTTTAATTTGTGTTCTATAGTCTGCCTCTCTATTCTCACCCTGTTAACAGGTTCATCTATACCATCTTTCTAGACTGCTCACATATTAATTAATATTTAATGTTTGATTCCAACTATATTTTTAGCTGTGCACACAGTTGTTATAAAGAATGCCTCCACTGAATTTTTGAGTATTTTGTAATTTTCATTTGATTTCTTCTTTGAATCATTTAAAACAGTTTTTTCAACATTTATTTAAATTTTCTTGGTTAGCTTATACGTTACCTTGAATTGCACTGTAGTCACAAAACATAATCTATGAGATTGATTCTTTGGTACTCGGTAAGACTTTCTTCTGAAAATAATAAATTGACAGTTTTTTCTGGCAATTCAAATATGTAAAATCTACTGTCTAGTTTGTTAGATCGGGGAAGGCAATGGCACCCCACCCCAGTACTCTTGCCTGGAAAATCCAATGGATGGAGTAGCCTGGTGGGCTGCAGTCCATGGGGTCGCTAACAGTCAGACAGACTGAGCGACTTCACTTTCACTTTTCTCTTTCTTGCACTGGAGAAGGAAATGGCAACCCACTCCAGTATTCTTGCCTGGAGAATCCCAGGGATGGGGGAGCCTGGTGGGCTGCCGTCTATGGGGTCACACAGAGTCGGACACGACTGAAGTGACTTAGCAGCAGCAGTTTGTTAGATATAGTTTTCAAATTTATGAACCTTTATTCATTTTCTCTGCTTGATCTATCAGTTTCTAACAGGAAAGCATTACTTTCAACCAATCCAATTGTAAATTTATCTGAATAAGCTTGCCTTTTTTGTTTTATATATTATGAGTCTGTGTTATTTGATATAGGCACAGGGTTGGGCTTCCCAAGTGGCTCAGCAGTAAAGAATCCACCTGCAACGCAGGAGACATAGGTTTGACCCCTGGTCCAGGAAAGTCCCATATGCTACCGGACAACTAAGCCCGTATGCCACAATTATTGAGATTGTGCTCTAGAGCCCAGGACCCATAACTACTGGGTCCAAGTGCTGCATCTACTGAAACCTGCATGCCCTAGAGTCCGCGCTCCACAAAAAGAGAAGCAGCTGCACTGAGAAACCCAAGCGCTGCAACTAGAGAAAAGCCCACCCAGCAATGAAGACCCTGCACCGCCAAAAATAAAACAAGTAAAATTATTAAATAAAAAGAATACTACTTAATAGTAGTGTTTTTCTCTTATCATTTTCTTTTATAACTCCAGTGAGAGAATAATATTTCCGTACATGCTTTTAAATTGTGGTAAGTAATACTTCCAGAAATTCTAGCCCTATTTTTAATACCTTTAGTGCACATCATGGAAAATTAAATACTGGACATATGTGACACTCACATTTCATGCTGCTTGAAAACGTAGCAAAAAGTACTTAAAATTCCAAACAGAAAATATGGATTCAATTTCTTCTCCTAAACTGGACAAAACTAGAATCTATTTTGAAAAGTTTAATTTGATTAAGTAGGGGAATAAAAATATCTCTTATTAGTCAAAGAAATTCCATCAGGAAACTCTAGTGTCTAGCTCAGAGTCTTTAGGGATTTAAAAATCCGGGGATCTGTCATTTGTCCCAGACCAGGAACTTGAAATATTTGGGTGAAGATAGAGTTTATTCTTAAATGAGAGGACAGTGTTTATGAAAGCTTACTCCACAGTGGGGAAAAAAAACCTAAACAACTTAAATAATATACAAAAAGTATAGCCTTTAAGATGAAATTTGTTCAACATTAACTACCTGGTTACATATTCCAATAAACTAGTTAAATGATTGAATAAAAATTTCCCCTATTGTCTAGTGAAGTATTAATATTGAAAAGCAAGTGCAGTGAGTTACGGGAGTTCTTAGAACTGTTTCTGTTTCTATTTGAGCTAGTCAGTTGAAATTTATGATTAAACTTACTGCAGCTCCAGCTTGATAAGCTGAGTTTCAATCCAAAGGTCCAAACTAGATCAAGGGCATCTATTCAAGGTACGTATCTGGGAGTGGAGAAAACTGTACTAAATTATCTAAAAATACATACATGAAAAATTTGAGTGCCTACAGTGTACTAGATATCATCTTTAACTTGCAAATGTATTAACTAATCCTTATAACAGCCCTATAAGGTGGGGTTTATATGTTTATTATATTTAAAATACAATTAATAGAATGGAGGTACAGAAATGTTGAAACTTGCTCCAGTTTACTTAGTAAGAACCAGGCAGTCTGGCTGCACAACTTTTTTCCCCCAATCATGTAATTTTTCGACAACTATTATGTACACACTCTTAGTTACCCTGTTAAACAACAGATGTTCTTCAATAATATGTGTAATCAAAAACCCATGGGTGGGGTTAAATTCAGAATTCAAAAATCAAGGAAAAATTCACGAAACCAAGGTTCTGGTCTCTTAAGTTTATAAAGTGTCCTGTAAAATGGGATCAGCTTCTCTGATAGCTCAGTTGGCAAAGAATTCGCCTGCAATGCAGGAGACCCCGGTTCAATTCCTGGGTCAGGAAGATCCCCTGGAGAAGGGAAAGGCTACCCACTCCAGTATTCTGGCCTAGAGAATTCCATGGACAGTCTATGGAGTCGCAAAGAGTCGGACATGACTGAGCCACTTTCATTTTCACTTTCAATCCTGATGTTAAAACAATGCATGCCCATCAGCCAATTATATNGTTCAATTCCTGGGTCAGGAAGATCCCCTGGAGAAGGGAAAGGCTACCCACTCCAGTATTCTGGCCTAGAGAATTCCATGGACAGTCTATGGAGTCGCAAAGAGTCGGACATGACTGAGCCACTTTCATTTTCACTTTCAATCCTGATGTTAAAACAATGCATGCCCATCAGCCAATTATATAAGAAAATTTCTTCCTCAAAAAATCCCTTCCCTTTCATAGGAATTATTTTCTTGATTTAAAAAGTGATTATATGAGGAAGAAAGAAGGGAGATTGGAAAAGGAGCAGAACAGAGGTATATAACAGCAGGATTAAAACTAAATGAAAGTATAGCTGCCTAAAAGCCAATTTCCTCCATACTGGACTTTTTTTTTAACCCCAAAATGGAGTCTGTCCTATACAAACAGTCACCTGAGTTTGATTTACTATCAAGTTTGCCTCTTGAGCAAATATGTACTTGAGTGAAATGAAAGCCAGGGCTTTCCAGGTGGTTCAGTGGTAAAGAATCCACCTGCCAAGCAGGAGACTCGGGTTTGATCCCGGGACTGGGAAAATCCTCCGGAGAACGAGATGGCTACCGACTCCAGTATTCTTCCCGGGGAAATTCCATGGACAGAGGAGCCTGGTGGGTTACAGTCCATGTGGTTGCAAAAGAGTTGGACATGACTTAGCAACTAAATAACAACAGCAAAATGAAAGCCAAGTATCTTTAACATGGATACTAAAAAAAACTCCTTCAAAGATAGTTGTCAGAATTAAATGAGAGAAGGTATGTGAAGTTTTCAGCATACCCCAGTAAAAAATTTTAACTGTAAGTTTTTATAATAGTGAAATACATACATTAAAGTTCATTCTATAACCAAGCAACAGCAACTCCTAATTGAAATTTACTTACAGCAGAATTTAAGTTTTTTTCTACTTTTTCACACAGAGGCTATTACTTTTTCATGAAAAATAAAAATGGGAGAAACATAATTGCTTAAACATTATATTAAACATAAACCATGGAAACATATTCTGTTTATATTGAAAAGAAATTTTGAATGTGGTAAAATTAATTTACCCCAAATGGTATGTATATGTTTAATTTTTCTAGGGAAGACATTCATAGTTTTCATGAGTTTCTCAGAGATATCCAAGACGCTCCCCTTAAAAAAATAAGTTTAAAAACAATTCATCTTAGGATTTCCCTGGTGGCAGTGGTTAAGAATCCACCTTCCAATGCAGGATGCATTGGTTCACTCCCTGGTCAGGGAGGTAAGATCCCACATGCTGCAGGGTAACTAAGCCTGCACATCACAATGACGATCCAGCGCAGCCAAAAATTTTAAATAACAAAAACCACAATTCATCTCTATACCCAGTCAAGGGACAAAAGTGAGAGCATTCCATACTTCCATGAGATGGAATGGGACAGGACAGAAAGAGGTGGCAGAGAAGCAGAGAGGAAAGGAGTGAAGTAGAGGAACCAGAACTTCCTAACTAGGGCAATGTCCAACGACGTGTGCAAGGCGAAACCGCAACAGCAAACAGCACCAGTGTTTCAATCTTTCTCTTTAGAGGATAACCCCCTTCTTTTCCACTGGGTTTACCCAAAACTGAGGGATGGCCCTTACATAAAAAGCCATCTTAAAAAAAAAACATAAACCATCTGCTAGAGTAAGGAAATGTTAGTCTTTTCTGAAGAGCTGGTATGCTTTTATTGTTAAACATGGGTTCTCTGTTATTATGTTACTTGGATCTGTGTTACTTATTTTTATGCATTTTTGGCTTAGTCCTCAGGAAACACAGGGATATGTTTTGTATTTGTTTTTAGCAACTCGTTTGATTTCCACTTACTCTCTATCCTAAGTCTTGTCCTCTTCCTTGTAGTGGTTTGTCCTTTGGTCCTTGTTTTAATGGTTCTGTTGTAGCTGTGGTCTTTATAAGTTACCACAAATTTCCCTTTAAGAGTAGATATCTTATAAAGGAAGAAGAGAAGGGAAGGAGGAAGGAAGGGAGGCGGGAGGGAAGGAAGGGGGGCCGTTCTTAAAAGTATATCCTTTAGATAAGGTCTTATAAATTTAGTAGCCTTAATAGGATAAAACCTGCAGTTCATTTTTTTTTTTAAACCTCAAATTATTTTACAAACCTTAAATAAACAAAAACAAATTTGCATCAAGTTTGAATTTTACTGTTTTTGTTCTGATACATTTTCTCTTGCTTGTTCTTTAAGCCCTACCAATACTGTGTTCTCTAAATATGGTCTTTGGGGGAGAAACACCAGATCTGTTCTCAGTTGTCACTCCATGAGCAGCCAACATTCTTGACTCCTTTTGCTCTCAACAGTGGGTCTTTGCAGGTATGCCCTGTGTTCCTGCTGGGCCCCCCAACCTTCTCCCTGCAACCTTCTGTCCTCACCCACCATTTCATTAGAAACTATCTCTGTCTCTCTGTCTCTTTTTAAATAAACGGGAATGCTCAGAACATCCAGCTTTGAGTCCCTTTATGGAAAGGGACTAGCTTTAGGATTATGGAAAGTCTCTGTTCTGAGGTTCTCGGGCTTTCCTTTGACATCATTCTTTGCTTAACACTGCTGCCCTTTACCTCCCTTTCTCAGGGTCAGCTCTGCCATGTAACAGGTGACTAACAAATGTCTATTGACTAAACAGGAAAATTGCTTTCTAAATGATCTTAATTTTTAAGTAGCTTTCAACACTTGAAAAGTGGGAAGTTTGTGTGAAAAACATGGTCATTTTATTTACCGTCCCAGTGAGAACATTCCTAACCTTTCTTCTTAAAATGAACTTCCATCTGCATATGTTTAATTATGTGTATATGTGTGTGTCCAAAACTATTTTTCTCCCTTGGAAGAAAATGAAAGTGAAAAGTTACTCAGTCATGCCTGACTCTTTGCAACCCCATGGACTATAGCCACAAGGCTCTACTGTCCAGTGAATCCTCCAGGCAGTAGCCGTTCCCTTCTCCAGGGATCATTCCAGGGATCATTCCCGGGATCAAACCCAGGTCACCCGCATTGCAGGCAGATTCTTTACCAGCTGAGCTAGCAGGGACGTTTGTTAAGCCTGGATTTAGCTTAACAAACCTAAACATGTCCTACTAATGATCTTAATTATTACTCTACTGTTCATTTAATCAAGTGTTAAAGGAGCACGAAGAGGCCAATTCAACTGTGTTGTTTGTCACCTTGTGCACTTACACACAGACACACACACACACATGCACTCACATATTCATGTATATACAACCGTATGCTAGCCATAAATTGACCCTTGTCTTTTATATTTCATAAATGGCAGGCAGCCTTAGCCTAGACATGGCACTTTCTGGTACTGGTATGTCAGGTGGCAGCAGAGAGGCTCAATGCCTTCTCTTGCTCTGAGTTGAAAACAGCAGGACAACATTACCTCTCTGGATCCTGATCACAAGCCTCCAGATGCCCAGTCCCAAAACAACGGCAGTCAGCAGCCCACACACAACGGCCACCAGCACCCGGAGGTTACAGGCATGGCTGGAAGCCATGGGGAATCCAAACCACAAACCGTCTGCTTGAAAGACACCTGGCTTCTTTCTTTCTTCAGCCAAGAACTTTAATCAAAAACTCTTCTAAAAAAACCACAGTTCCTTCTCTCAGGATTCTGTCAGTCAGATATCCTCAATTTTTTTTTAAGGATTTTTGAGGTTAATCAGGCAGGAAGCAGTTTGAATCACCTAATAAAAGGAACACAGTCTGCTTGCTATTTCCTCATCCTTCACTGAATGGGATCATGCAAAAAATGATTGGTGTTATGAGGAAGAAAGATAACTCAGGGCAATAAAGGAGAAAGGGAGGGGATAGCTAACAGAGTCAAAGTGCAAATGTCCTGACAAGCAAAAAGTAGGGAAGGAAAAAAAAAAAAAAAAACAGAAAAGTCAGGAAGACAGTGGACCTGGAGGGTCACCTATAGCTTAGCTTCCTCTTTTTTGTTAGGAGCCTCTAGCAGAGAAGCGGAGAAGGCAATGGCACCCCACTCCAGTACTCTTGCCTGGAAAATCCCATGGACGGAAGAGCCTGGTGGGCTGCAGTCCATGGCGTCGCTACGAGTAGGACACGACTGAGTGACTTCACTTTCACTTTTCATTTTGATGCATTGGAGAAGGAAATGGCAACCCACTCCAGTGTTCTTGCCTGGAGAATCCCAGGGATGGGGCAGCCTGGCGGGCTGCCGTCTATGGGGTCGCACAGAGTCGGACACGACTGAAGAGACTCAGCAGCAGCAGCAGCAGAGGTAGAATCACAAACTGGACTTAAGATGGCCAGGAGATATACCAACAACCTCAGACAGGCAGATGATACCACTCTAATAGCAGAAAGTGAAGAGAAACTAAAGAGCCTCTTGATGAAGGTGAAAGAGAAGAGTGAAAAAGCTAGCTTGAAGCTCAACATTCAAAAAATTAAGATCATGACATCTGCTCCCATCACTTCATGGCAAATCAGTTCAGTTCAGTTCAGTCGCTCAGTCATGTCCGACTCTTTGTGACCCCATGGATTGCAGCACACCAGGCTTCCCTGTCTATCACCAACTCCCAGAGCTTACTCAAACTCATATCCATTGAATCAGTGATGCCATCCAACTATCTCATCCTCTGTCATCCCCTTTTCTTCCCATCTTCAATCTTTCCCAGCATCAGAGTCTTTTCCAGTGAGTCAGCTCTTCACATCAGGTGGCCAAAGTATTGGAGTTTTAGCTTCAGCATCAATCCTTCCAATGAATATTCAGGACTGATTTCCTTTAGAATGGACTGGTTGGATCTCCTTGCAGTCCAAGTGACTCTCAAAAGTCTTCTCTGACACCACAGTTCAAAAGCATCAATTCTTCTGCACTCAGCTTTCTTTATAGTCCAACTCTCACATCCATACATGACTAATGGAAAAAACATAGCTTTGACTAGATGGATCTTTGTTGGCAAAGTAATGTCTCTGCTTTTTAATATGCTGTCTAGGTTGGTCATAACTTTTCTTCCAAGGAGTAAGCATTTTTTAATTTCCTGGCTGCAATCACCATCTGCAGTGATTTTGGAGCCCAGAAGTAAAGTCTGTCACTGTTTCCATTGTTTCCCCACCTATTTGCCATGAAGTGACGGGACCAGATGCCATAATCTTAGTTTACTGAATGTTGAGCTTTAAGCCAACTTTTTCATCCTCCTCTTTCATTTTCATCAAGAGGCTTTTTAGTTTCTCTTCACTTTCTGCCATAAGGGTGGTGTCATCTGTATATCTGAGGTTATTAATGTTTCTCCCAGCAATCTTGATTCCAGCTTGTGCGTCATCCAGCCCAGCATCTCTTGATGTACTCTGCATTTAAGTTAAATAAAAGCAGGGTGACAAAATACAGCCTTGATGTACTCCTTTCCCGATTTGGAACCAGTCTGTTGTTCCACAACCAGTTCTAACTTGCTTCTTCACCTGCATACAGATTTCTCAGGAGGAAGGTGATGGCAAATAGAAGGGGGGAAAGTGGAAACAGTAACAGATTTTATTTTCTTGGGTTCCAAAATCACAGCAGATGGTGACTGCAGCTGTGAAATTAAAAGATGCTTGCTCCTTGGAAGGAAAGTTATGACAAACCTAGAGAGTGCATTAAAAAGCACAGTTACTATTTGCCAACAAAGGTCTGTATAGTAAAAGTTATTGGTTTTTCCAGCAATGTACAGATGTGAGAGTTTTTCCATAAAGAAGGCTGAGTGCCGGAGAATTGATGCTTTTGAATTGTGATGCTGGAGAAGACTTTTGAGAGTCCCTTGGACTGCAAGGAGATCAAACCAGTCAATCCTAAAGGAAATCAGCCCTGAATATTCATTGGAAAGACTGATGCTGAAGCTAAAACTCCAGTACTTTGGCCACCTGATGTGAAGAGCTGACTCCCTGGAAAAGACCCTGGTTTTGGGAAAGACTGAAGGCAAGAGGAGAAGGGAGTAGCAGAGAATGAAATGGTTAGATAACACCATCAACTCAATGGACATCAAGTTCAGCAAGCTCCGGGAGATAGTGGAGGAGAGAGGAGGCTGCTGTGCTGCAATCCATAGTGTCAAACACAGTCAGACCCAACTTAGAGACTGAACGAAAGCACAGGTAGAGCAGCAGGTTCTGCAGGCTGCCTAGAGATCAAACAGTCACGCCCGCACAAGATGCCGGTACTGTGCTTCTTTAAGGAGCCCACACTTTTGACAGTGACAGTTGGTGAGTGGGCATTATTGGCGCAGTGTCAATTTCGAAAAGCACTGAAGCCCCGCCTTATAACCTATCTGCTATGGGCTGAATTATAGTCCTCTAAAAATTCATATACTGAAGTCCCAAACTCCAGTACCTCAGAATGTGACCATAATTGGAGATAGGGTCATTACAACAGTGATCAAGTCAAAGTGAAGTCATCAGAGTATCCCTAATCCAATCTGACTGGTGTCCTTATAGGAAGAGGAAATCTGGACGCAAGTATGCTTTGAGGGAAGAAGATATAAAGGGAGAAAATGGCCATCTACAAGCCAAAGAAAGAGGATGGAGACAGAACCTTCTTTCCCAGCCCTCAGAAGGAACCAATGCTGCTAGTGCCTTTAATTTGATCTTTTAGTCTCCAGAACTACAAAGCAAATGATTTCAATTGGTTAAGCCACAGCAGCTCAAGCAAATGAATCCACCGTCTGAGTCATGGTCAGCTGGTGTCTCTGCTGTTGTTACTCTGACCCTCTCCTGCCCACGGACCCATCTTCCCTACCCTTCTCCATCCTCAACTGAAAGAATGAATGAATGCATATCCACCTCTTCAATTATAGTGGATTGCAATTAGAGTTCTGTTCCTGGTAGAGTAGGAGAGGGTTTACAGAAGAGGACACATTTAAACTGACTTTTTCAACCCTCAAACAACTATGTATTCTCCCTATTCTCTACCACACTCACTTCATCAAACTGAAGCTTGGCTGGGCAAACCTATGGCTGATTCATGTTGATGTTTGGTAGAAACCAACACAATGTTGTTGTTTTCAGTTGCCCAGTCATGTCCATCTCTGTGAGCCCACGGACTGCAGCATGCCAGCCCTCCCTGTCCCTCACCATCTCCAGAAGCTTGCCCAAGTTCATGTCCATTGCATTGGTGATGCCATCCAGCCATCTCATCCTCTGATACCCTCTCCTCCTGCCTTCAATCTTTCCCAGAATCAGGGATTTTTCTGATGAGGTGGCTGTTCGGATCAGGTGACCAAAATACCAGCACTTCAGCTTCAGCATCGGTTCTTCCAAAGAGTATTCAGGGTTGATTTCCCTTAATATTGACTGACTTGATCTCCCAGCTGTCCAGGGACTCTCAGGAGTCTTCTCCAGCACCACAGTTCAAAGGCATCAATTCTGTAGCTTTCTGCCTTCTTTATGGCCCAGCTTTCACAATCATACATGACCACTGGGAAGACCACAGCCTTGACTATATGAACATTTGTAAGCAGAGTAATGTTTCTGATTTTCAACACACTCTCTAGGTTTGTCATAGCTTTCCTGCCAAGAAGCAATCGTCTTCTGATTTCATAACTGCAGTCACCACCTGCAATGATTTTAGAGCCCAAGAAGAGGAAATCTGTCACTACTTCCACATTTCCCCCTTCTATTGGCCATGAACTAATGGGGCTGGATGCCATGATCTTAGTTTTTTTAATATTTAGTTTAAAGCTGGCTCTTTCACTCTCCTCCTTCACCCTCATCAAGAGGTTCTTTAGTTCCTCTTTGCCTTCTGCCATTAGAGTGGTATCACCTGCATATATGAGGTTGTTGATGTTTCTCCTGCCTATCTTGATTCCACCTTGCAACATCCAGCCCTGCATTTTTCATGATGTGCTCAGCAGATAGGTTAAATAAACAGGGTGACAGCAGACAGCTCTGTCATTCTCCTTTCTCAATCCTGAACCAATCAGTTGTTCCACACAGGGTTCTAACTGTTATTTCTTATGTTTATTGTGTTCTAACCGACATCTATTTCTGCTTTATTGACTATGCCAAAGCCTTCGACTGTGTGGATCACAATAAACAGTGGAAAATTCTGAAAGAGATGGGAATACCAGACCACCTGACCTGCCTCTTGAGAAACCTATATGTAGGTCAGGGAGCAACAGTTAGAACTGGACATGGAACAACAGACTGGTTCCAAATAGGAAAAAGAGCACGTCAAGGCTGTATATTGTCACCCTGCTTATTAAACTTATATGCAGAGTACATCATGAGAAACGCTGGGCTAGAGGAAGCACAAGCTGGAATCAAGATTGCTGGGAGAAGTATCAATAACCTCAGATATGCTGATGACACCACCCTTATGGCAGAAAGTGAAGAGGAACTAAAAAGCCTCTTGATGAAAATGAAAATGGAGAGTGAAAAAGTTGGCTTAAAGCTCAACATTCAGAAAACTAAGATCATGGCATCTGGTCCCATCACTTCATGGGAAATAGATGGGGAAACAGTGGAAACAGTGTCAGACTTTATTTTGGGGGGCTCCAAAATCACTGCAGATGGTGACTGCAGCCATGAAATTAAAAGACACTTACTCCTTGGAAGGAAAGTTATGACCAACCTAGATAGCATATTCAAAAGCAGAGACATTACTTTGCCAACAAAGGTCCATCTAGTCAAGGCTATGGTTTTTCCAGGAGAGTGAAAAAGTTGGCTTAAAGCTCAACATTCAGAAAACTAAGATCATGGCATCTGGTCCCATCACTTCATGGGAAATAGATGGAGAAACAGTGGAAACAGTGTCAGACTTTATTTTGCGGGGCTCCAAAATCACTGCAGATGGTGACTGCAGCCATGAAATTAAAAGACACTTACTCCTTGGAAAGAAAGTTATGACCAACCTAGATAACATATTCAAAAGCAGAGACATTACTTTGCCAACAAAGGTCCATCTAGTCAAGGCTATGGTTTTCCAGTGGTCATGTACGGATGTGAGAGTTGGACTGTCAAGAAAGCTGAGTGCCAAAGAATTGATACTTTTGAACTGTGGTGTTGGAGAAGACTCTTGAGAGTCCCTTGGACTGCAAGGAGATCTAACCAGTCCATTCTAAAGGAATCAGTCCTGGGTGTTCATTGGAAGGAATGATACTGAAGCTGAATCTCCAATACTTTGGCCACCTCATGCGAAGAGCTGACTCATTGGAAAAGACTCTGATGCTGGGAGGGATTGGGGGCAGGAGGAGAAGGGGTGACAGAGGATGAGATAGCTGGATGAGCATCACTGACTCGACAGACACGACTTTGAGTAAACTCTGGGGGTTGGTGATGGACAGGGAGGCCTGGAGTACTGCGATTCATGGGGTCACAAAGAATCGGACATGACTGAACCACTGAACCAAACTGAACCAACACAATACCATAAAGCAATTACCCTTCAATTAAAAATAAATACATTTTTTAAAAAACATAAAAAGTGAAGCTTAGTGGATGGGACACACAGGCATATAGGTAACATTTCCCTCACACAAGGGTTTCAGAAAAACATACTGGTGTATCCCTAAATGAATGAAATAGAAGCAAGGCTGCAGAAGCACAAAATAAATAAAGGTGAATCCATTATTTCACTTACTGTGAATAGATTAAAAAACAGCTGTTTCTTATATGTCCACATTGACATGCACAGAAAATGTCTGAGAATGTACATTTAAAAATTACTCATGAGAATCAGAGGGATCTGATGAGAAGCAATTTTTAATTTAACATCCCTTCTATGGTTTAAAGTTTTCATCATATGCATATATTATTTTTTAACTATAATAATAATAAATATATTTATTATTTATTCAATAATAAAGGGAATAATTTTCAATAAATAAGAAATGTAAGGAAAAAAATACAAAGCATGGTGCTATGCACTTTACATATTTTATCTACTTTATAAATATGTACAACAATCCCATGGAATGAATACTTTTGCCCATTGCATGAATGAAGAAATGAGACTTGGGCAGGTTGTACTCTGAACAGGAGCTCAGTGGTTAAGGACATGGGTGATAGTCAGTTACGCAAAGGTAACAGCTTTCTTCAATTCTAGGATTTCTCAGAGTCTATCATATGCTTATATTAGTTCAGTTCAGATGCTCAGTTGTGTCTGACTCATTAGAACCTCATGGACTATAGCACGCCAGGCCTCCCTGTCCATAACCAACTCCTAGAGTCCACCCAAACCCATGTCCATTGAGTCGGTGATGCCATCCAGCCATCTCATCCTCTGTCATCCCCTTCTCCACCTGCCTTCAATCTTTCCCAACATGAGGGTCTTTTCAAATAAGTCAGCTTTTCGCATGAGGTGGCCAAAGTATTGGAGTTTCAGCTTCAACATCAGTCCTTCCAATGAACACTCAGGACTGATCTCCTTTAGAATGGACTGGCTGGATCTCCTTGCAGTCCAAGGGACCCTCAAGAGTCTTCTCCAACACCACAGTTCAAAAGCATCAATTCTTCAGTGCTCAGTTTCTTTACATTCCAACTCTCACATCCATACATGACCACTGAAAAAAACAGCCTTGATTAGATGAACCTTTGTTGGCAAAGTAATATCTCTGCTTTTTAATATGATGTCTAGGTTGGTCATAACTTTCCTTCCAAGGAGTAAGTGTCTTTTAATTTTATGGCTGCAGTCACCATAGGCAGTGATTTTGGAGTCTCTCAAAATAAAGTCAGCCACTGTTTCCAGTGTTTTCCATCTATTTACTATGAAGTGATGGGACCAGATGCCATGATCTTAGTTTTCTGAATGTTGAGCTTTAAGCTAACTTTTTCACTCTCCTCTTTCACTTTCATCAAGAGGCTCTTTAGTTCTTCACTTTCTGCCATAAGGGTGGTGTCATCTGCATATCTGAGGTTATTGATATTTCTCCTGGCAATCTTGATTCCAGCTTGTACTTCCTTCAGCCCAGCATTTCTCATGATGTACTCTGCATAGAAGTTAAATAAGCAGGGTGATAATATACAGCCTTGACATGCTCCTTTACCTATTTGGAACCAGTCTGTTGTTCCATGTCCAGTTCTAACTGTTGCTTCC
>SJYX01002348.1:79391-161919 GCA_006410675.1 Oreotragus oreotragus | reverse complement strand
GAGTACTGGGGTGGGATGCCATTGCCTTCCCCGAGTATATTGCATAATATTATTTTTTATATAATATATTAAATATATATTATATAATATATAATATAATATAATTATTATATAATTAATCATATAACATATATAAAATAAAATATAATACAATATATTATATAGATACACATATGATATTGGCAGACTACACCAGTGACTCAGTGGTAACGATATCACCTTATATTATATATTATATTATATCTAATATATGTAATTTAATATAGTATATAATAGACCATATATATAATATATTAGGTCTATTATTATAGTTTTTAATATTATAATTAATGATATATAAGATTATATATTATATATTAATATACTGTATATTAATATATAGTTTATAAGGTAAATATATCTGCTTTATATTATATATTATATCATATCTAATATATATAATATATAATATATATTATCATATAATATATATATATATATACACGCACACACACATATGATATTGGCAGGCTACACAAGTGACTCAGTGTTAAGGATTTCACCTGCAATGCAGGGGACTCAGATGTGGATTCAATCCCTGGTTCAGGAAGATCCCCTGGAGGAAGACAAGGCAACCCACTCCAGTATTCTTGCCTGGAGAATCCCATGGCCAGATGAGCCTGGCAGGCTCCTCAGTTCATGGGGTTGCAGAGTCAGACATGACTGAAGCGACTTAGCACACACACATATATATGGTATATATTTATATGTGTGTAAGTATACATACACACAATTTAATTCATGTATGTGTGCAGTATATATGTATTCTATTTATCTTGTACATATAGAGTACATATGTTTTTAATTTTTCAGTGTTTTATTTAGAACTATTACACTCTGGGATTGGGGGCAGGAGGAGAAGGGGAGGACCGAGGATGAGATGGCTGGATGGCATCACGGACTCGATGGACGTGAGTCTGAGTGAACTCCGGGAGATGGTGATGGACAGGGAGGCCTGGCGTGCTGCGATTCATGGGGTTGGAAAAAGTCGGACACGACTGAGCGACTGAACTGAACTGACACTCTAGATATTAAATTCACTTTTAATTTGCTCTCTGTTTTTAAGTACAATAGTGTATTTTTCAAGATATATCGATTGTGTATAAGTGATAGATTTAATTCATTTAGAGACACCAGTTTTGACTTGGTATATCTTTAAAAGATAGTATAATGGTTGGATGGCATTACTGACTCGATGGACATGAGTTTGTGCAAGCTCTGGGAGTTGGTGATGGACAGGGAAGCCTGGCATGCTGCAGTCCATGGGGTTGCAAAGAGTCAGACACGACTGTGTGACTGAACTGAACTGATACATGCACATAATCATTGGTGCTACAGATTTAGGTCATTTACTTCGTGGAAAATAATTACTCTATACACCAAAGCCATATTCCATTGTTAAAAGATCTACCAAATCAGAGCCAATTTTTGTCAGAAAAGGTTTAACTTTATTTTTTAACTCAAGGAGACGTGTTAACACGTTTTCTCTGAGGCAGAAATCTCACTTCTGAGGCAGGTTGTGTGGTCATGGGTTGTTGTCTGGGTGACGCCATGATGCAGTGTACTCCTCCCTGTTCAGTGTTTCTCGTTATTGTCCTCTTCCCTTTGCTCCCACTGGAAGTCCCTCAGGAATGGTGTGCTCTTTGAGAATTACCAAGAGATGGAGGAGGTGAGGTTATGAAGTGAAAATTGCCATCACTCCCTTATGTATCCAAACTCAAAACATCACCACACAAACCAACACACCAAGTTTCTAAGGCAGCTCTGCCCTTTACAGAAATACATGGGAGTACAAAGACATCATGCGTTTTCTTTTTGTTACTTCTGGGAGGGGGGTTCATGTTTGGGAGTTAGTGTAAAAAAATAAATAAATACAAAAAAAAAATGACCATTGTACATTTATTATGAGGAAGCCAGAAATCAAAGAGAATGACTTTCAACCTTTAAATATGACACATTAATATTAGAATAAAAACTGAGTTATTTGGCACTGTACCAATCAGAAATCGCTAAAAACATCTGTTATTGACATCTTCAGATTGAAATTCTCAGTTTTCTGTCTAGCTACAGTACAGAATCTGCTAAGGTTAGAGCAGATCAATGCCAATGTTGATTTTCAGTATGGTTAACGTGGGTTTGCTGAATACTCTTTATAAATGAACTTCCAATTAAAATGGATGATTAAAGTTTTCCCAGCACCACTTATTGAAGAGACTGTCTTTTTGGCATTGTACATTGTTGCCTCCATTGTTATAGATTAGGTGACCATAGGTGTGTGAGTTTATCTCTGGACTTTCTATCTTCTTCCATTGATCTACAGTTCTGTTTTTGTGCGTATATACTATACTGTTTTGATTACTGCACTGTTGATGGTAATGTAAATTGTTACTCCACTATGGAGAATAGTAGGAAGATTCCGTAAAAAACTAAAAATAAAACTACCTTATGGCCCAACAATCCTACTTCTGGGCATACATTTGAGAAAACCATAATTTGAAAAGATACATGCACCTCAATGTTCTGTGCAGCACCATTTCTGACAGCCATGACATGAAAGCGATCTAAATGTGCAGCAACAGAGGAAACAATAAAGAAGATACAGTGCATATATACAGTGGAGTATTACTCAGCCACAAAGAAGAATGAAATAATGCCATTTGCAGCAATATAGATGGACCTGGATATTGTCATAGTGTGGGTAGTAAGTCAGACAAAAACACATATCACATGATATCCCTTATATATAGAATATGAAAAGGGGTACAAAATAGTCAGATTTAGTCAGATGTGACTGAGTGAACTGATTGTAAACAACCACTACTATTGCTGAACAAGTCTAATGTTCTTTTGTCTTAAAAAAAAAAAAATAGTCAGATTTAGAAAACAAACCTATGGTTATCAGAGGGTTGAGGTGGGGTGGGGTTAACTGGGAGACTGGGACTGACATATACATGCTACTGTATGTAAAACAGATAACTTATAAGAATCTGCTGTATGGCACAGGGAACTCCACTCAATATTCTGCAATAACCTATATGGGAAAGAAATCTAAAAAAGAGTGGATATGTCTACAACTGTTTTGGGTTTCCCAGGTAGTGCTAGTGGTAAAGAATCTGTCTGCAATGCAGGAGACCCAGCCAATCCCTGAGTCAGGAAGATTCCCCTGCAGGAGGGAGTGGTAACCCACTCCAGTATTCTTGCCTAGAGAAGCCCATGGACAGAGGACCCTGGTGGGCTACAGGCCATAGGACACAGAGTCTGGCATGACTAGAATGATTTAAATGAAGTGAAGTGAAAGTCACTCAGTCATGTCTGACACTTTGCAANAAGATACATGCACCTCAATGTTCTGTGCAGCACCATTTCTGACAGCCATGACATGAAAGCGATCTAAATGTGCAGCAACAGAGGAAACAATAAAGAAGATACAGTGCATATATACAGTGGAGTATTACTCAGCCACAAAGAAGAATGAAATAATGCCATTTGCAGCAATATAGATGGACCTGGATATTGTCATAGTGTGGGTAGTAAGTCAGACAAAAACACATATCACATGATATCCCTTATATATAGAATATGAAAAGGGGTACAAAATAGTCAGATTTAGTCAGATGTGACTGAGTGAACTGATTGTAAACAACCACTACTATTGCTGAACAAGTCTAATGTTCTTTTGTCTTAAAAAAAAAAAAATAGTCAGATTTAGAAAACAAACCTATGGTTATCAGAGGGTTGAGGTGGGGTGGGGTTAACTGGGAGACTGGGACTGACATATACATGCTACTGTATGTAAAACAGATAACTTATAAGAATCTGCTGTATGGCACAGGGAACTCCACTCAATATTCTGCAATAACCTATATGGGAAAGAAATCTAAAAAAGAGTGGATATGTCTACAACTGTTTTGGGTTTCCCAGGTAGTGCTAGTGGTAAAGAATCTGTCTGCAATGCAGGAGACCCAGCCAATCCCTGAGTCAGGAAGATTCCCCTGCAGGAGGGAGTGGTAACCCACTCCAGTATTCTTGCCTAGAGAAGCCCATGGACAGAGGACCCTGGTGGGCTACAGGCCATAGGACACAGAGTCTGGCATGACTAGAATGATTTAAATGAAGTGAAGTGAAAGTCACTCAGTCATGTCTGACACTTTGCAACCCCATGGACTGTAGCCTGGCAGGCTCATTTGTCCATGGAATTCTCCAGGCAAGAATATTGGAGTGGGTAGATTTTCCCTTCTCCAGGGGATCTTCCCAATCCAGGGGTCAAATGGCTTGGTATGCATGCAAAACTGTTTTACTTTACTGTACATTTGAACATAGCAGAACATTGTAAATGAACTATATTCCAAAAAATTTTTTAAAAAGATAAAATGACCATAGAACTTCAGACTTCAGTCATGTATACTCTGGAGGATGGAAATGATTGATAGATGCACAGTGGCAGAGGGAAAAAAAAGTTGTATCAAACAAGAAAGTATTAGAACCAGTAGGAGATAACACTTATGAAAATATATACAGAAAACTTAGAAACGATAAAATTACTAATCAGTCTTCAGTAAACTCAGCAGGCAATAAGTTGCAGAGCTGCTAATGAATTATTAAACTGAAACATAGCCCTGAATTAAGATAAAAAGGAGCTCAAAAATGGAATCTTCCAAATGATATGAAGCAAATGTGACAATCAACAACTTTGAAAATGTGAGGATGTAAGGGGGTGCTATTTGCTTCACATGTTTTTCTATCAATTATGCATTTTTCAAGTAAACCTAAAGAGGTTCCTAATTAAGCTCCTTGTGCAGCTGTCAGAAGACTTTTTCTTTATTTAGTACCAAGCTCAGAGCCTGTGATAAAAATCCATGATTACAAATATCAGTGAAAGAGAAAATGAATTAAAGATGTGCCCAAAACTATGAGCACCATTCAGGGAGTTCCTGAGTGGAGTTGTCTACAACACTGTAAACAACTGGAGTTGGAATTTTCCAAGAACTCCTTCTCCTCCCTTTATTTCCACATAGACATGTATCTATTGGCACATGATGCTATTGTAAATGGGAAATTACTAGAGCACCAAGAAGGCTTATTACTCACTAATGAAGGAGAGAAGAAACCACCTGGAATGGAGAGGTTGTGAGAAGCCATCCATCAACTCAAAATCTCAGGACTGATTTTGGGAGATTGCACTCTTGAGACTCAGACTTTGTAAAGAGAGAAAAATTAGAATTTCTCCCTGAATAGATCAAGAGCCATTGTGCTGGAATCAAGCTAAAGAGCTCTCCTTTACTTTCTGGGTAAGAAAGAGTGACCCTCAGGAAGGTGCACCCTCTGAGATGATGAAAGCCGAACAGACAGAAGAAAGACAGGAGTTCAGGGGAACCTACAGAGAAAGCTGGGGCGAGGGTAGAAGGTTGTTTTTGGAAATGCTTGGCTAAGTTTTGGTTGGTAAAAAGTCCTGATAAGTTGAGGAACAATCTGGGAACATCTGGATTGGTGGCCCTCTGCTCACTTATTCTACTTTTGGTCATATGTCACCAAAAGAGGACTCTTGAGAGTCCCTTGGACTGCAAGGAGATCAAACCAGACAATCCTAAAGGAATTCAATCCTGAATACTCATTGGAAGGACTGATACTTGAAGCTGAAGCTCCAATACTTTGGCCACCTCATGTGAAGGGTCGACTCATTGGAAAGGACCCTGATACTTTGAAAGATTGAGAGTAGGAGGAGAAGGGGGAAACAGAGGATGAGATGGTTGAATGGGATCACCGACTCAATGGACATGAGTTTGAGCAAGCTCTGGGAGATGGTGAAGGACAGGGAAACTTGGTGTGCTGTAGTCCTGGGGTCACAAGGAGTTGGACATGACTGAGTGACTGAACACCACCACCAGACAAAGGAGCAGAATCAGAGGTGGTAGAAGGCACACAGATCAAAGATTGTAGCTGATTTTCCACAGCCTAAGTATGTATGGATGTGAGAGTTGGACTGTGAAGAAAGCTGAGCGCCGAAGAATAGATGCTTTTGAATTGTGGTGTTGGAGAAGACTCTTGAGACTCCCTTGGACTGCAAGGAGATCCAACCAGTCCATTCTGAAGGAGATCAGACCTGGGTGTTCTTTGGAAGAAATGATGCTAAAGTTGAAACTCCAGTACTTTGGCCATCTCATGCAAAGTGTTGACTAATTGGAAAAGACTCCGATGCTGGGAGGGATTGGGGGCAGGAGGAAAAGGGGACGACAGAGGATGAGATGGCTTGATGGCATCACTGACTCGATGGACATGAGTCTGAGTGAACTCTGGGAGTTGGTGATGGACAGGGAGGCCTGGCGTGCTGTGATTCATGGGGTCACAAAGAGTCTGACACGACGGAGCGACTGAATTGAATTGAACTGAACTGAAGGAGAGATGACAGGAAATCCGGGAAGACACATGGCGGCAGCCGTGATCAGAGTCCTGGTGAACAGGCAGAGGCCTGGGGTCAGGCTCAGGAGAACACAGAGGTGAAATGGCAGAGGTCACCCTCAACCAGGAGCAGTGGTCAGTGGGTAGAGACCTGCGGATAGGGGAGAGGACTTGTGGGTCCCCAGAGAACACAGAGGCTGGTGTCCAGAGAGCACAGTGATGAGGCACCTTAGCCAGAGACAGCAGTGACCAGAGGTGGCACATAGAAGAGGGCCTTTGGCCACACATGTGAAGATGCCTGCTTGTTTAGGGGGATCAGATGACATTTTTGGGGAAGTAGCATGTGAGTGAGGAAGGTGCCATGGGTGACTGAGCATAGACCCTGAAGAGACTTTGGAGTCTCTTTGAAGTTCCTCTGAAAAAGACTGACTTATTTTCAATAGGCAAGACCCAGTGGGCACTATGTGTCCCTCTGCAAAAGCCTCCCCCGCAGCGTAGTGAGCTTGGTTACAGAACACAGAACTGGGTTTTGGTTTCATTTAAGCAAGAATGGAAACTCCTTCTCTTATGTAAGATTCCAGAGGTGTGTGAACAAGGCTGCTCCATGAAGCCATGCTGTATTATTTCTACGATGTCACATTTTCCTCCTGGTTCAAGGTGGTAGCTGCTTATTCTTTCTCTTTTATTATTTAACACTGACCTACATGCTCACATGGATCAACTAAGTAATTTTCAGAGATTCCCATCACTTCTGGTTTGTCTATGGCATTGAGATTAAATGTCACTGCTATTTGTCCCTATGATAGTCCTGTTGTTTTATTTTGTTTATTATTCCCTTAAGATAAAAATTGATCCCTGCGTTGGGAAGATCCTCTGGAGAATGGAATGACTACCCACTCCAGTATTCTTGCCTGTAACGCACATGTAAATGTCATTTGAATAATGGATGACAATAGGATATGATGCTATTATTTACTGTGGTCTCTATTTCTAACTTATCATCATGGGTGATCAATTTTAGCTCTTGGTTATCTCTCCATCCAGCCACTTCTCTCCATCTTTCCCTTCTAATTCAAATCACCACCTGTCTGAACAGGACTCTGGAAGAGCTCCTTACCAGAGCTTCCTGACTCACGCCTGCCTCTTCTGCACCCTGTTCTTCACAGGCCAGCCTCTTCCTCTGACCCTGCCTCCCACTGCTCCTCAGGACATGCCACAGGAGAGAAGTTACTGGACATAGAACTGCTATGTACTGCTACCTGGGGCATGGGCGGGGAACCCTCACTCCCCCTATTCTTGATGGAGAAAGCCTCTGGGGACTGTCAGAATTTTCCTTTGATGCTAACATCTGTATATATGGGCTCACAAGTGTTCAAGACATGACAAAAACTGCTGGAGCTTATTTCTGGATCTGGCCCAAGTTGGCTGAATGAGGTTAAATTAGTCTTTGGAGGGGTCTGTTGACTCTTTCCTGAAGCTTCAAAGACCGTGTCTAGATTACTAAGCCTCTTCTTCTTGGAGCTTATTTCTGGGACTGGCCCAACATTGGCTGAATGAGGTTAAATTAGTCTTTGGAGGGGTCTGTTGACTCTTTCCTGAAGCTTCAAAGACTGTGTCTAGATCACTAAGCCTATTCTTCTTGGTAGCTTCCCAGGGGTGTACCTCCCCTTGTTGTCAGAGAAGTGACTTTTGTAGGTGATAGACCTGATAGAGAGAGAGAAAGAGACACACACACAGAGAGAGAGAGAGAGAGAGAGAGAGAGAGAAAGAAAGAGAGAGAGAGAGAGAAGGAGGTCCCTTAGCTGCTGGGCTGAAAAGCTGCTCAAGTCTGCCTTGATCTTAAGGCAAGGAGATGGGGTGAGTGTGGGGGGCCATATAGACTGCTGAGCAAAAATCTTGCAGGGGAATGATGGAGTCCTTAGTCCAGTAATATTTCTCTCCCCCTCCCTTGGCTTACTCTCAATTAGAATTGGAAGGCCAAGAGTTTAGAAATCAGGATTTTAATTTAAAATCTGTGACAAAAGAATCTTTCTATGGACTATTCATAATATTTTCTTTTCTGAAAGGAATAATAGCTATAATTAATAAACCTTCCTGATTTACTTATAGGGGAACCCTGGGACCTTTAGGAATATGGGTCTGTTTCGCTGTGGGAATATCATCTTTGACACAGCTATCAAAGGAATATACATAGAATTTATCTGTATGCTACTGGAAAATGCAATGTAAAGTTCTGTGTTGAAAGAGACTAGAATTCTGCTGTCTCACTGTAATTTGAGCATCACTGTATCATGATTCAATTGCCTCTTCTTTTCCTGTATTACCTGCTTCCCATCCAGCTCCCATCCCTTTATGTTGGCAACATATACTCAAACAGGTGTAAGGCTAATAGTTTTTACATATAAGCCTTTGCATTAATTTTTTTTTGCATCCATTATTCTGGCCTAAATGAATTGTGAATGATTAAAGGTCACAAGATTGAATTTATTTGTTGTTGGGAAATTTGAACCTATTATCCAGTTCCTAGGTGAGTTTGTGCAACTTGCTAACTTTTGTTCTATTTTCATTTTATATGAAATTATTTTCTGGGCAAGGATAATGATTTATCTCTCCTCTTAATTGGGAAGTATATACATTCATGAGAGAGTTGTGCTACCATGTTTTTCTTTTACATGAGAAATAACACTTTTTGAAAATATTTTATTGTGGCGAATTAGGTATGTTTTACATGTAGGGTCAAAATCAGTAAACTGGTTTTAAAGAGAAATAGAGACCCCACGACTGTAAATGTGGAATTGATGTAAATGTGCCTGAATAATACCTCTTTGAATAGTAATTACAACAACAGACTTTTCCAAATAGGAAAAGGAATGAGTAAAGGCTGTATATTGTCACCCTGCTTATTTAACTTATATGCAGAGTACATAATGAGAAATGCTGGACTGGAAGAAACACAAGCTGGAATCAAGATTGCCGGGAGAAATATCAATAACCTCAGATATGCAGATGACACCACCCTTATGGCAAAAAGTGAAGAGGACCTAAAAAGCCTCTTGATGAAAGTGAAAGAGGAGAGTGAAAAAATTGGCTTAAAGCTCAACATTCCAAAAACAAATATCATGGCATCCGGTCCCATCACTTCATGGGAAATAGACAGGGAAACAGTGGAAACAGTGTCAGACTTTATTTTTTTGGGCACCAAAATCACTGCAGATGGTGACTGCAGCCATGAAATTAAAAGACGCTTACTCTTTGGAAGAAAAGTTATGACCAACCTCGATAGCATATTCAAAAGCAGAGACATTACTTTGCCGACCAAGGTTCATCTAGTCAAGGCTATGGTTTTTCCTGTGATCATGTATGGATGTGAGAGTTGGACTGTGAAGAAGGCTGAGTGCCAAAGAGTTGATGCTTTTGAACTGTGGTGTTGGTGAAGACTCTTGAGAGTCCCTTGGACTGCAAGGAGACCCAACCAGTCCATTCTGAAGGAGATCAACCCTGGGATTTCTTTGGAAGGAATGATGCTGAAGCTGAAACTCCAGTACTTTGGCCACCTCATGAGAAGAGTTGACTCATTGGAAAATATTTTGATGCTGGAAGAGATTGGGGGCAAGAGGAGAAGGGGACGACCAAGTATGAGATGGCTGGATGGCATCATGGACTCGATGGACATGAGTCTGAGTGAACTCTGGGAGTTGGTGATGGACAGGCAGGCCTGGCGTGCAATTCATGGGGTCACAAAGAGTCAGACACAACTTAGCGACTGAACTGAACTGAACTGAGACACATATATAAATATATGGCCTTGTTCTTACTTGTTATGTTTTTGTACTGCACTTGGTACTAAAGTCCTCAAGCCTACTCCTGTCACTCCCTTGACAAGTGTGTGACAAGTGTGTTTACTATCCCAGAAAATTTACTGGGATATCAGCTATGTGAAGACATGAGTTGTCTTCATAAGCCATTCCACCCGAGGCTGTAGAAATATCCCAGTGAGTTTCCAACTAAATTCTCTAAGAAAGCTGTCTAATAGGTCTTTCTGCAATGATAGGAAAGTTCTACATCTGTCCAGTATCCAAAAATGAGAACTAGCACTTGAAATATGGCTAGTTTAAGGACCTGAATTTTTTATTTTATTTAAATCTGAGTTTAAGTAACCATGTATAGTTGGTGATTACTGTACTGAATGGTCCAGCTCTCGAAGAGGTCTTTCTCCCCCATTTTATTGAGAAATTATTGACATACCTCACTGTATAAATTTAAGGCATATAGCATGATGATTTGATTTATACATATTGTGAATTGACAGTTCAGTTAACATCCATCACTTCATATAGATACAATAAAAAGACATAAGAAGAAAATATCTTTGTGATTAGAACTCTTAGGATTAACTCTCTTAACTACTTTTCTGTATATCATATAGCCATTTCCACTATAATAAGCCTGCTCTACACTATATTCTTTCTGCTGATTTATCCTATATGCAGAAGTTTATACCTTTTGACCATCTTTCTCCAGTTCCTGCTCCTGCCACTCTCCACCTCTGACAACTACAAGCTTGATCTCTTTGTCTATAAGGTGTTTTGTTTTGTTCTGTTTTTAAGATTCCATGTATAAGTAAGATCATACAGTATTTGTCTCTTTTTTGTCTGACTTACAATACTCTCAAGGTTTGTCCACTTTTGATACCTTTTATTTCGTTACTTGCCTGATTACTCTAGTTAGAACTTCCAGTATAATATTGAGTAGGAGTGTTGAGAGTGAACATCCTTGTCTTGTTCCTGATAGTAGAGGAGAAGTTTTCAATCTTTCACCATTGAGTGTGATGTTCTGGGATTATCATACATTACTTTTATTATGTTGAGATGTGTTGTTTCTATCCCTAATTTGTTAAGAGTTTTCATCATGATGAATGTTGAATTTTCTCAAATGCTTTTTCTGTATATTGAGATGATCATAGATTCATTTCTTTCATTTAGTAATGTGATGTATCATATTCATTGATTTACGTTGAACCATCTTTGCGTCCCAGTTATAAATCCCACTTGATGATGATGAATAATCCTTTTAGAGTACTGCTATATTTGTTTTGCTACTGTTTTATTAAGAATCTTTGCAACTATAATCATCAGAGATATTGGCCTGTAACATTCTTTTCTAGTAGTTTTCTTTTCTGACTTTGGTATTAAGGATAATGCTGGCCTTTTAAAATGAGTTTGGAAGAATTTATTTTTTTTTCAATTTATTCAGAGAGTTTGGGAAGGCTTAGTGTTAATTATTCTTTAAACATTTGCTAACATTCTCCAGAAGAGCCTACGCTTTTCTTTGTTGGGAGGTGTTTTGTCTTTGCTTTGTTCTTGTTTGTTTTTTAACTTCTTCAGCCTTCTTTCTAGTAATTGTTCTATTCGGATTTCCTATTTCTTCTTGTTTCAGTCTTGGTAAATTGTATTTTTATAAACATTTTTCTGCTACTTCTAGCTTGTCTAGTTTGTTAGTATATATTATTCATTGTAGCCCCCATGATCCTGTGAATTTCTGTGGTAAGAGTTGTAATGTATCCTTTTTTTTTTTAATTTATAATTTTGTTGGTTTTGTCATTTCTCCTTTTCCCTTGATTAAAGGTTTGCCAATTTTCTTATTTTAAAGAGTGAACTCTTAATCTTTTCCATTACTTTATTTTTTAATGAAATCACTTTTTAGGTATAATCTTTTTTGTTGTTATGCTGGGTCTTAGTAGTGACATGGGAGATCTTTAGCTGTGACATGCAGCTTTCTATTATTCTCATGTTCTCTATTTTATTTATTTCTGCTCTAATTTTTATTCCCTTTTTTTCTCCTGATTTGGGTTCAGTTTTTCTTCTTCTTCTAGTTCCTTAAGGCATAGAGCTAGATTATTTATCTGGGATCTTTCTTGCTTCTTAATGTAGACATTTATTTCCCTCTTAAAAACTACTTTTTCCTGCATCCCATAAGTTCTGGTATATTTTGTTTTCATTTTAATTTGTCTAAATAAACTTTAAAATTTCCCCTTTAACTTCTTTGATTCATTGGTTGTTCAGGAGAGTGTTAATTTCCATATGTTCATGAATTTTTCAGTATTCCTCTTGTTATTGATTTCTAGTTTCATGCCATTGTTGTCAGAAAAGTTACTAGGTATTATTTCAATCTTGTTGAATTTTTAAAAGTTATACTCAATTTATAGTTATTATGCAATATGAATATAGATTCTTCATGTTGTACAATATATCCTTGTAGCTTATTTTAAGCCTAATAGTTTGAAGCTCTTATTTCTGTACCCCTATCTTGCCCCTTTCCTTGTCCCTCTCTCCACTGGATACTGCTAGTTTGTTTTCTATTTCTGTGAGTCTGCTTCTTTTTAAAATTATATTCTCTATTTTGTGTTATTTTTTAGATTCCATATATATGTGATATCATACAGTATTTGTTTTTCTCTATTTGACTTTTTCCATTAGCATCATGCCCTCCAAATCCATCATGTTTCTGCAAATGTCAAAATTTTATTCTTTTTTTATGACTAATATTCCATTGTATACATATTCCACTTTCTGTTTATCCATTTATCTGTTGGTGGATACTTATGTTGTTTCTATGTCTTTGCATTTGTAAACAATATTGTAATTGACATTGGGGTGCTGATATTTAATTGAGATAATCTGAGTCTGAGCTTTTGGGTTCTTTTGGATATATCTCCAAGAGTAGAATTGCTGGTTTGTATGATAAGTCTATTTGTAGGTTTTTGTTTTTTGAGAAATCTCCATACTGTTTTCCATAGTGGTTGCACTCATTTTCATTCCCATCAGCTGTGTGTGAAGATTTTCTTTTCTCCACATCCTTTGAAGTGTATGTGATTCGTGGTCTTTTTATGATAGCCATTCTGATAGGTATGAGGTGATATCACATTTGGTTTTGCATTTCCCTGTTCATTAACAATGTCCAACATCTTTTCATGTGCCTGTTGACCATCTGCATTTCCTCTTTGTAAAAGTGTCTATTCAGTTCTTCTAACCATTTTTTCATTGATTTTTTTTTTTTTGGTATGTTGAGTTGTAGGAGCTGTTTGTATATATTTGATATTAAACCCTTATCAGTCATATTATTTGCAAATGTTTTCTCTGATTCATTAGGGGAGACAACTCTTTGCCAGTGGTTTTCTATGTTTTGCCAAAGGTTTTATGTTTAATTAGGTACCATTTGTTTATTTTTGCTCTTATTTCCTTTGCTTTAGGAGATGGATCAAAAAAATGTTGCTATGACTTATGTCAAAGAATGTTCTGCCTATTACGTTTTTATCTGGAAGTTTTATAGTACCTGGTTTTACATTTAGGTCTTTAATCCATTTTGGGTTTATTTTTGTGTATGGTGTGAGAATGTCCTAATACCATTCTTTGGAAGAGGGTGTTTGCTATGACCAGTGCATTCTCTTGGCAAAACTCTGTTAGTCTTTGCCCTGCTTCATATGCTCACATACCTTGTAAATTACCATGTTCCTCGGATTATTTGCCCACAGAATCCTCTTCTTGAGAAGAACGTTTCAGACGTAGCATTCTTAGGAGTGTGCTTTGGAAGCACTGCCCTGCATTAACATCAGCAGAATGGTCTTAGTTGAGCAGTGTGACTGTAGGCACTGGTCATGTGTATGGAATGCCAGGTGTTAAAGGCATTCATCTTGTGTAGAGTTCCAGCTACTTTGAAGGGGTTGTACTCTGGTGGTTGAAAACCGATTTTGGTGGTGCTCACTTTCATTTCCACACCTGACAGAAGTGTTGGAATCCTGGGATCTTACAATAACCATAGCTTTTTAGTGTCTCCACATTTTCATCTTTCCTAGTGCCTCAGATGGTAAGAATCTGCCTGCAATGCAGGAGATAAGGATTAAATCCCTGGGTTGGGAAGATCTCCTGGAGATGGAAATGGCAACCTACTCTAGTATTCTTGCCTGGAGAATCCCATGGACAGAGGGGCCTGGCCAGCTACAGTCCATGGGGTCACAAAGAGTCAGACACAACTGAGTGACTAACCCTTTCACTTTTATCTCATCTATAGGTCAGCTATCCAGATGAGTACCCTAGAAATTCATGAAGAAATCCCTAGGCACAGAAATTTACATGTTGACATTTCCATAAAGCATTTATTTCTATTGGTTATTGACAAATATTAATATAAAAAGTCATTAATTTATACCATATTAAGGTGAGAAAGAAGGAAAGGAAAAGAACTACACAGGGATCGATTCATTCATTCATTGTATTCATGCACACTTCACTCTAGGTTCTGGGGATAAAGCAGTGAACAAGAGAGGGAAGGTCCCTGCTCTCACACAGCTGACAGGGAGACCTGGATTTGTACAGACTTTGTCTCTGTTTTGCTCGGTGACTAGGGACAAGCTACATTAGCTTCTGAATCTCTGTTTCTTCACACTTTTTTTTTTTAAATAAGCCTTTTCTCTTTATGTTTTAAAATTCATTTATTTTTGGCTGTGCTGGGTCTTCATTTCTGCATGCAGGCTTTCTCTCGTTGCAGCCAGCAGGGGCTACTCTCCAGCTGTGATGTGCGGGGTTTCTCTTTGCATGGCTTCTGTTGCTGAGTCCCTCTATACACAGGGGTTCGGCAGTTGCAGCACATGGGCACAGTACTTGCAGCTGTGGGCCCTAGAGCGTGAGCTCAGTAGTTGCGGCACATATGGGCCGCATTTTAAGCACCCTACTTGAGGCCTTTCCTTCCTGAAAATTTCTGTCCTAAAGTCATGGGGGCGGACCAGTAGCCCAGAGCAGATGTTAGAATTCAACTGAATAAGGAGGGGATTTACAACAAGGGAGGGTAAAGGATGGGGAGAGCCTGGCATGAGATGTCAGACCCCAAACAGCATGAATCAAGCATCCATGTGATGGGGAGAGGCAGCCTGGCATGAGGTATTTAGAAGCAGATGAGGAAGGTGTCCAGGTGAGAGACAGTCCCTTGTGGGAAATCAAAGCTAGAACAGAGAGAGAAGGGCAGTCCTTCAGAGACCAAGAGGGGTCAGGAAGACATCTTCATGGTGGGCTGATTGATGTGGGAACTCAGACCCATGGTTAGTGAGAAGGGTATCCATGCGAAGTGGCAGCCTAGAATAGGGAGTCAGACCCAAGCAAGAAGGAAAGGGTGTCCACACATGGATGGAGGCGGGGATGAAAACCAAAGGTTGGTTACATACACGATGATCAAACTGGTGAATGTTTAAGAATAATCAGAGCCAATTTCCTTACTCTAGAAGAAGAGAGTTACAACAATGCAAAGGAAGAAAACTTGAATTTCATGAGAATTTCAAAACAAGTAATCAGAAACATGGAGAAAAAAACACAAAACTGCATGCAATCAATTCTGAAGGAAGCAATATGCTCCAGGGAAAGTAGATGTCAGACAAATGCATAAATGCAGTCATGAACTTCGCATCCAAAAGCTAAACTTATGACTACAATAAAGACAAGCATTTCAAAGAAAGTATATGATATTCTCTTTACGTTCTCAGTCGTTTCCAACTCTTTGTAATCCCACGGACTGTAGTTCACCAGGCTCCTTTGTCTACGGAATTTTTCAGGCAAGAATGATATTACTTATTTCTAATACTTGAACTAAATAATTTCCATTGTGTCTTAAACAGAACTATAGCATCGAATTTGAATTGGATTGTATGTCAATACAAACTCATGATTTTTAATGTATTTTAATAATATATTTCAATATATATTTAATATATTTATATAAAAACAACAGAATTAAACACAGATGTGAAGTCTGTTTTACACAAAAATGTATATATTGCACATTTATGACATATATGACACATTTACATACATGCAGTCTCTAGCTCCAGCCACTCGTGGGGCCTAGAAGCAGTTATATCCCCTTAGAAACAGGCACACCTAAAGCCCAGGTCCTGATTTCTAAACACAGTTTTCCACTAAAAGGAGTACGGCTCCTTAGGAAAATGGCTAATTCCAAGACTGGGGCAGGAAAAGTTCAAGATGAGCCTAGAATATCTTAGACCAGAAAGAAAAAAGGTGTGCAAGGAATGATGGGTACATATTAAATGGATACAAACTCCAGCATGAAGAGACTCCCTATTACCAAATTGGGGATAATTTGAGCATCAAAATGAATGATATTTATAACATATTATAATCCATTAAATAAAATAGGCAATCTACCGAATCTGAAACTCTGGGTGGGGCCCAGCAATCTGTGTTTTGACTTGTCCTCCAGCTTGATGCTCACAGATGTTTGGTAATCACTGTTTAGGGTGATTCTCCCAAAGCGGGAATCAAGTTGTGGTAAACTAGCAAATGGAGCCTATATTTTTTGTCACATGTAAAACTATCATTCTGTATAATCTTATTCATTTATTCAACTAGATTTTTAATCTAGTTGATACCCAGAAGTGGCAAGCAGTTCTGAAATCCCTTTTATTTCCTTACCATCTGGACTGTGACCTCAACGAAGAGTTAAGTACATAGAAACCGGTTTACCTTACCTCCCATGGCACTGATGACAAAGGCCAGTCTCAACTTTCCCACCTGTTGTAACTTAGAGCTGAGCCTCTGAATTGTAAAATCTCCTAGTGGCATTAGCTACCCCTTAATTAGTGAAGTCTGAGCTATTGCTAACAGAGAGAAACCTTGAACTCACCTGTTTGTAGATCTACTGAACCCTAACATCCTCTGTTTCTAACTGGTGTTCAATGGAGGACAGAAAAAAAAGGTATATAAAAAAAAACTTTTCTGGGCCAAGAGAAAGTTACCCAGGCACTCCCTGTATTTCCTTTGTTCTTTCCTGTCCTTCCTTGGTCTGTCTTTACTCATCAGGTGCCTCCTAGGCTCCCCAGAGCAAGGTGTCCCAGATAGGATCTCAAGGGCTGATCGCTTCATAGAGGGAAGTACTTTGCTTATGACTAGTAGAAGTTTGTTGCTTATGAAACTCAAATGTATGTGGAAGATGCTGCACTCTGATTAACGTAACTCTGAGCTCACCTCTTCAAGCCCCAGAAGATGCAAGAAAAGTCACCCTTGAACTCTTTTTAGTTTTAAATTCACTTCTTCATCTTGCTCCACAGAACCTCAATTTCTCCAACTATTCCGACCTGTTCCCTTTTAAATTTCTTTCCTGTTTTCCCCTCTTTTATTTCTTCTCTTTTTCATCCCCTATGTGTGAGCTGATGCAGGTACATGGTCAAGATTCAAAGCAGAGAGAAATGGTCCGCTATAGGTTAGGTTAAGAAGCAGTGTGGGAAAATAGTGTGGGAATTATTTTATTCTTTTCCTTCTAGAAAGTCCGATTCAGGTGAAAGGCAAATCCAAAATTTATAGCAACTAAACAAGAGCTTCAGCCAGATAACACTAGTCCCATGTAAATGCTAGTCCTCAAAAATAATAGTATGAATAGTATAAAGTGTTAAGCTTAGTTGAGGCAAGATGAGTTAATATTTTTAATGTCCTGTGCCAAATAGTACTATAGTTTATACCTTAACAATGTTCTAGATCCTAAATCTCGCCATTAGTATAATTATTTTACAGAAATCACTGGCACAAACATCAGTTTCCATTGTTGTGTAACTGGACGTTTCAAAGCTTAGTGATTTAAAACACAACCAACATTTCAGTTCAGTTCAGTTCAGTCGCTCAGTCGTGTCTGACTCTTTGCAACCCCATGAACTGCAGCATTCCAGGTCTCCCTGTCCATCACCAACTCCCAGAGTCCACCCAAACCCATGTCCATCGAGTCGATGATGCCATCCAACCATTTCATCCTCTGTCATCACTTTTTCCTCCTGCCCTCAATCTTTCCCAGCATCAGGGTCTTTATCATTTACTTGCTCATAATCAGGTAATTTGGGCAGAACTCAGCAACAGTGGCTTTGCTCCACATGATCATGTAGCCGAGTCATCTGGAAGTTTCATAGGACCTTCAAGGATCCAAGTTGACCTTTCTCACATGTCTGGGATCTCAGCTGAAATAACCAGAGAGGCCAACTGCCTGGGCCTGTCTCTACCTCGTGGTCTGTTCTGCTCCAGGGCCTCCTCCTTGGAGACTTCCCAACAGAGCAGCCTTGTCTTCTTCACATTCAGGCTGGGTTCTAAGACATCAACAGGGTAAATTGCAAGGCCAGGTAAAGTATAAGACCATAATTTACCACATATGCTCTTACCACATTCTGTTGGTCAGAGAAAATCATAAGGCCTTCCAGATTCACTGTTGGAGGGAGCCACAAAAAGGCATGAATACAAGGAGGCAGAATTCCCTGGTGACTATAAAGTTTCATTTTATGTGTAAACAAAGCTAGGTCTTGGCACCCTCTTGTTGGTCAAACATTATTCTAGATGTTTCTGTGAAGGTATTTTTAGATGAGATCAATGCTTTCAGCTGTAAACTTTGAGTAAAGTGGATTACCTTCATCCAAGTAGTTGAAGACCTCAATGAAAAACAGTGACTTCCACTGAAGAGGGAATTCTGCCATCAGACCACCTTTGAACTCAAACTGCACCATCATCTCTTTTGAGGTGGCCTTTCCATCCTGCATTCTTAAAATCTTAGGAACTCAACCTGCAGATTTGGCATTTGACAACTTTCATAATGAGTCAGTCTTTAAAAATATATAAATTATATATATATGCAAATGTGCACACATAAACACATATATATGGATAAATTAGGAGCCTAGGATTAAAATACATACACTATTATATATAAAATAGACAACTGACAAGGACCTACTATGTAGCATAGGAATATATACTCAATATCTTGTAATAAACTATTATTAAAGACAATGTAAAAAAAGAATATATCTATTTATATATGTATACTGAATCACTTTGCTGTATACCTGATACTAACACAACATTGTAAATAACTATATTTCAATAAAAATTTAATTATATACATTTATATCTTATTGGTTTTGCTTCTGGAGAACTTTGGCTAATACAGAAGTATCTTGCAACGGACAATATGAATTTTCAGGATAGGGACTGTAATTCCCAGATAGCTTAATAATAGTGCATGGTGCTCAAGGAGTTTGTGATCTAGTTAGACAACAGGCATATAAAGAATTAGAGAATATCAAAGATAATAATGCAGAAGTTACTTGCTGATAAATGATTGACTCTACAAGTGTAAACTCCACATACCTGAGGATTGTTGAACAAAAAGACTAGTTAAAGAAACCTGACAACCTGAATGAGGCCATTAAAAAAAAGCATAAATGTATAACCAAGCCAACTTGTCAGCAGTTTTCCCAATAAGGACAACATATTTTTATGGCTGGTAATAAAATGTAGATCATATTTTCATGTCTGGAATGTATAACCTTCAGCATGCCATTTCCGAGCTCAAATGCGTGTCTTATTTTGAAGTCTAAAACATTAAACTTAAAACTAATCTTAGAGCACAGTACTCTAACATTAACATGTATTAGTTTTCTATGGCCGCTGTAACAAAGTACCACAAATGGAGTGGCTTAACAGAAATTTATTGTCTCATAGGTCAGGTAGCTTAGAAGTCCAAGATCAACTTATTGGTAGGGTCATGCTCCCTCCCTCTGAATGCGCTGGGAAAGAATCTGTTCCAGCCCTCTCTCCTTGCTTCTGGTGGTTTGCTGGCATCTTTCGCAGCCCTTGATTTATGGATACATCACCTCGGTCTGTGCCTTCCTGTTCACATGGTATTCTCCCTATGTGTGTATCTTCGTCCAAATTCCTTTCTATGTGGACATCAGTCTATTGGGATTGGGGGTTATCCTACTCCAGTATGACCTCATCTTAACTAAACTAATTACATCAACAACTGTATTTCCAAATAAGGTCACATTCTGAGGTGTGGAGGTTAGGATTTCAACATATGAAGCTGGGGAGATACAATTCAACCCATCACAATGGGTTAGAGTACTAATAAATTAAAATCTAAGATACTTTTAAATAACTCAAACTCCTAACAATGCTTATGGTCTCATTTGTTATTTTGGTAAAGAAAGACCTCTTTTCAGATGTGAAAAATGGTATTTGGGCTTATGAGTTGTGTTTCCATGCTTTGCCACTAAAGGGTAGCATCATTGCTATTTTTTTCTGCTGCTAAGTACTCCCCATTCATCCACAATGGGGACAGATCTGATAAGAAGTAAACGTAGACACATTTCTCCAAGGGGTTAGGAGTAGGGAAGGCTATCAGCTGGGAAGAATAGAGTGTTCTGGTCATCCCTGTATTGGTGATTCCTCTCCTAGATTTTTGCTATGGACTGAATGTACCCTCAAAATTCATGTGTTGAAACTCTAATCCCAGTGTGATGGTATTTGGTGGTGAGGCCTTTGGGAAACAATTAGGTCATCAGGGTGGAGCCCTTATAAGAAAGAAACTGGAGAGAGAGGATCTGCCTCTCCCACCAGGAAGCAGGCCTTTGGAGAGAGAGGACCTGTCTCTCCCACCAGGAAGTGGGCCATTTCCAGACACCAGATCTTCTGGTACCACGATCTTGGACTTCCCAGACTCCAGAACTGTGAGAAATAAACACTTGTTTAAGTTACCCAGTTTATGGTGCTCTATAATAGCAGCCCAAACTAAGATAATCCTGACCAGAATCAAATCACCAGTCCTATTAGAACAGAAGCCAAAGTCTCTTCTCCTGAATGGACATTTGTGTGGAAAGCAGGGCTGGGGACAATGGGCCTTAAGAATAAAGCAGGTCCCTTGAAGAAGGAACTGAGCCACTCACTGTGTAGTCTTGAAGCTTCTTCAGTGGACAGAGCCCTCTCTCTCAGGGTCAGAAGATTTAAATCCCATTATGGGCTTGGCCACTAACTGACAACACAATCTTAGACAAATCATTAAATCTGGTCTCAGAATCTTCACCTACAGACAAACTTTGGGGGCCTGTTTCCTTTAAGCCATATTTTCCTTCTGAGTCCTCTAGCTCACCTTTCAATACTACCCATTGAGAAACATTCCTTAGGTGCTACAATAGGGACAAAAAAAAAAAAGAGTGTGGCTACCTTTAGGGAAGTACAACATAGAAAAAAAAAATCATTTCAGTGCAGAGATAATTAGAGGACTGAACAGCCTATGATCCTGTGCTGCTCTGGGCTCCACACTGTAGGAATTTATAAACAGAAAAGGATGGCATGAAGCAGCAGAAAAGAAGAGCTCTGAACTGGTCCTTAAAGACTCTCCGGAAGTTAAGCTGCAAAGAAGAGGGAAGAGGCAGCAGTTAATACAACACAGACATGGAAATGAAAACAAACAGTTCTAGGGGTCCTCAACCCCTATTACCAGTCTATGGCCTGTTAGGAACCAGGCAGCACAGCAAGGCTTCACCTGTATTTACAGCCACTCCCCGTCACTCACATTACCACCTGAGCTGAGGGAAACAAACTCAGGGCTCCCCCTGCTTTTGCATTTATGGTGAGTGGCATAATTATTTCATTACATATCACAGCATAATAATAACAGAAATAAAGTGCACAATAAATGTAATGACTTGAGTCATCCCAAACCAACTCCCATTCCCTCGGGTCCATGGAAAAACCGTGTTCCACAAAACCAGTCCCTGCTGCCAAAAAAAGTTGGGGATCACTGCTGCAGGGGTTGTGTTGGACAATATGAAGTTCTATAACTACATACCAAAATAGAT
This sequence comes from Oreotragus oreotragus, assembly GCA_006410675.1. NCBI lineage: Eukaryota > Metazoa > Chordata > Mammalia > Artiodactyla > Bovidae > Oreotragus > Oreotragus oreotragus. The sequence goes on along the minus strand of SJYX01002348.1, from coordinate 139,808 downwards.
TCAAGCTGATTTTATTTTATTTAGGTGCAATTTTAGGCTATTTAAAATTGACCTGAGGCACCAAGGGAACCTGAGTCAATTTCTGAGCAGATGAGAGAATTGTTCCAACTTAAATTGCTAAGCCCCTTGTTTACTTGGCTGAGTTATTTCTATGTTTTAAAGCCTATATGTATTTTGGCTTCACACACAAATTATTAGGTGGGGATTATATTGGGCTCCATCCCACAGTTTCTTACTAAAAGTATTTAATTCTCCCTTTTGGACATTTGAAAACAGGCAGAACAACTCAAGTTCATGAGAGGAACCAGGTAAGAGAGTCTTCCATTTTAACCTTTTGCATTAATCATACCAATTCCTCCTAAAATTTATACAAACACTGAACAGAGAAGGGTTGTCCTTTCTTTAAAGTATTAAAAGCTAAGAAATACTGACATCCAAGCTTAGAGCTGCTGAATTATCAGGTGACCTAGAAATCATTAGAATATCAACCTTAACATCTGTAAAAATAAAAAAAGTAGTCTCATCAGATAGGAAACATATGGGTTAAAAAGTGCAGGATTACATCAAGTTCAGAAATGTTTAGACTTAGCAAGAAATACAGTAAAAATCTTAAGAGGTAGAGAATAATGAAATCGTGTCAAATGACGTGACAATCTGGGTGGGGGTAAGTCACTTCAGAAAAGACAGGTAATTTTAAGTATGACTCCAGCTGGGCAAGCGCCTTCCCAGTGCTGCGCAAGTTTTGGAGACAGCCTGTGTGAAGGGCTTGATGTAAGGATTGTAAATAACAGGAATCAGCATGTGCCATTAGGGTCACTGTCAAGAATCCTGCCCCATTCAGGGCAGGATTGATCAGGTTTGATCAATCCTTAGTTAGGGAGCTAAGATCTTACATGCCTCACAGCCAAAAACCCAAAACATAAAACAGAAGCAATATTGTACCAAATTCAACAAATCCTTAAAAAATGGTCCGCATCCAAAAAAATATGAGGTACCACTTCGCACCAGTCAGAATGGCTGCAGTCCAAAAGTCTGCAAGCAATAAATGCTGGAGAGGGTGTGGAGAAAAGGGAACCCTCTTACACTGTTGGTGGGAATGCAAACTAGTACGGCCACTATGGAGAACAGTGTGGAGATTCCTTTAAAAATTGCAAATAGAACTGCCTTATGACCCAGCAATCCCACTGCTGGGCATACACACCAAGGAAACCAGAATAGAAAGAGACACATGTACCCCAATGTTCATCACAGCACTGTTTATAATAGCCAGGACATGGAAACAACCTAGATGTCCATCAGCAGATGAGTGGATAAGAAAACTGTGGTACATATACACAATGGAGTATTACTCAGCCATTAAAAAGAATACATTTGAATCAGTTCTAATGAGGTGGATGAAACTGGAGCCTATTATACAGAGTGAAGTAAGCCAGAAAGAAAAACACCAATACAGTATACTAACACATATATGTGGAATTTAGAAAGATGGTAATGAGGACCCTGTATGCAAGACCGCAAAAGAGACACAGATGTGTAGAGAGGACTTTTGGACTGTTCTAATGAGGTGGATGAAACTGGAACCGATTATACAGAGTGAAGTAAGCCAGAGAGAAAAACACCAATACAGTGCACTAACACACATATATATATATGGAATTTAGAAAGATGGTAATGATAACCCAGTATGTGAGATAGCAAAAGAGACAGAGATGTATAGAACAGACTTTTGGACTCTGTGGGAGAGGGAGAGGGTGGAATGATCTGGTAGAATGGCATTGAAACATGTATAATATCATGTAAGAAATGAATGGCCCGTCTAGGTTTGATGCAGGATACAGGATGCTTGGGGCTGGTGCACTGGGATGACCCAGAGAGATGGTATGAGGAGGGAGGTGGGAGGGGCATTCAGGATTGGGAACTCATGTACACTCGTGGCAGATTCATGTTGATGTATGGCAAACCCAATACAGTATTGTAAAGTAAAATAAAGTAAAAAAATAAATATGTATACTGTCATGTAAGAAATGAATTGCCAGTCTATGTTCAATGCAGGATGCAGGATGCTTGGGGCAGATGTTCATGTATAATATCATATAAGAAATGAATCACCAGTCCAGGTTCAATACAGGATGCTTGGGGCTGGTGCATTGGGATGAGCTGGAGTGGTGGTACAGGGAGGGACGTGGGAGGGGGATTCAGGATGGGGAACACGTATACGCTCATGGTGGATTCATGTTGATGTGTGGCAGAAGCAATACAATATTGTAAAGTAATTAGCCTCCAATTAAAATAAATAAATTAAGATAAAAAAAGACTGTCATTGTTTCCATTGTTTCCCATCTATTTGCCATGAAGTGATGGGACCAGATGCCATGATCTTACTTTTTGAATGTTGAGTTTTAAGCCAGCTTTTTCACTGTCCTCTTTCACTTTCATCAAGAGGCTCTTTATTTCCCGTTCACTTTCTGCCATAAATGTGGTGTCATCTGCATATCTGAGATTATTGATATTTCCCCCCCCAATCTTGATTCCAGCTTGTGCCTCATCCTGCCTGGCATTTCACATGATATTCTCTGCATAGGAGTTAAATAATCAGGGTGACAACATATAGCCTTGACGTACTACTTTCCCAATTTGGAAGCAATCCGCTGTGCCATGCCTGGTTCTAACTGCTTCTTGGCCTGCATACAGGTTTCACATGAGGCAGATAAGGTGGTCTGGTTTTTCCATCTCTTTAAAGTCTCTTTAAAGTCGAAGGCTTTAGTATAGTCAATAAAGCAGAAGTAGATTTTTTTCTGGAATTCTCTTGCTCTTTCTATGATTCAATGGATGTTGTCAATTCTATCTTTGGTTCCTCTGCCTTTTCTAAATCCTGCTTGTACATCTGGAAGTTTTTGGTTCACAAACTGTTGAAGCCTGGGATGAAGGATTTTGAGCATTACTTTGCTAGTGTATAGTTTTGTTAATACTATGGAATTATATGTAAAGACTTCCTCATGCCTCTCCCATATCTTACATACTCTTGAATGAGAGTCATGGATAAAATCCTTTTAATGGTTATTTAAATAAAAGGAAGAGTGGAAAATCTAAATTTGAATTATAAATGACATTGAACATAGTCTCCTATGAAGAGTGAAAAGCATATTTATCTTTTCAAAACTAAATATATTGAAAGATAAACCAAGAGCATTAATGAGTCTTTTGGACACTAGATTAAAGATGAGCTTATTTTTGTTGCAAGAGGTAACATGAGATATTTGTTCAGTTTACTCTGATAGATGTGAGGGCTGAGAGGACTAGGAATGCCAACACCTTTGAAATGGCCATAATATGTCCATGATCATGGTAAATGATTTACATTTGAAAGATAGCAGAATATACCAGCCCGAAATATGACTGTAGGAGTTCAGGGTGTGTCAACCCTAAATATATCTCTTAAATATATAGATTTTTCTGAATGTTACACTCTAGAAAAACAGGGGAGAGGTTTACTCTGACCTCTTCTTATCTGCCTAAAAACAAATCCTCCTAAACAAACTCAGTTGTCTAAGCCTCCTCCCCAGGAGTCTCCAGCAGAAGAAGATTGACACTTCTTACAGGAGACTAGATTAGAAGTTGATAGCACACCTAGAGAAGTTTTGTACTCTTTCTTTAAAAGATGTACATCCTTCTTCTCCTTCCTTACTCCTGTGGTATTTAAGCTAGAATTCTAAGCCACCTGGAGAAGTTATTCATTTTCCTTGGGTATCTCCCATGTACATGAGGTATGCTGCTGCTGCTGCTAAGTCGCTTCAGTCGTGTCCGACTCTGTGTGACCCCATGGACTGCAGCCTACCAGGCTCCTCCGTCCATGGGATTTTCAAGGCAAGAGTACTGGAGTGGGGTGCCATATATCTTAATAAACTTCTGTTTGCTTTTCTCTTATTATTCTGTCTTCTACTAAGCGTTATCAGCTAAAAATTCAGAAGGGAAGAGGGAAAATTATTTTTTCTCTTCTACACATTCAATCCATATGATGACTATGGTAGAAGAAAATATTAGTCTTATTTAAAGATGAAGGTAATAAGACTCAGGGTCACAGATCAAGGAACTGACAAGGAAGAGATTTTCAGTCTAAATCAGAGCAGCTCTGAATCCTGTAATCTTTCCAAGTGCAGGTATTTTACTTTGTTTATGAAAGATTTTCAAAATAGCTCTTTTATATCAGACAAATTTTATAAACTATGAAAGATTAAATACAAAAATATATGTTTATAATATTCAGTCCCTCCTTTAAGGAATTTGTAGTTATTTGCAAGAGATAATATTAAATACAAAGTTATAAAACCCAAACCCATTGTATATTATATGACTGGTAAAATCAAAATGCTATGAGTTGAAGTTATTAGTGTGAGCCTTATGGTAGTTTGGGTGCCTGCAAAACTAACAGAAGGTTCAGTTCAGTTCATTTCAGTCATTCAGTCGTGTCCGACTCTTTGTGACCCCATGAATTGTAGCATGTCAGGCCTCCCTGTCCATCACCAACTCCTGGACATCACTCAGACTCACGTTCATTGAGTCTGTGATGCAATCCAGCCATCTCATCCTCTGTCGTCCCCTTCTCCTCCTGCCCCCAATCCTTCCCAGCATCAGAGTCTTTTCCAATGAGTCAACTCTTTGCATGAGGTGGCCAAAGTACTGGAGTTTCAGCTTTAGCATCAGTCCTTCCAATGAACACTCAGGACTGATTTCCTTTTGTTTGTTTGTTTTTTTTGATAGATATCTTGCTATAGCATAATACCAAGAATGGGTAACTAATAAATATAAACAAATTATTTTTCACACTACTGGAGACTGAAAGTCCAAGATCATAGAGCCAACATGGTTAGGTGCTGTCTCTTATACACATCTGAGTCTCCAGCAGAAGAAGATTGACACTTCTTACAGGAGACTAGATTAGAAGTTGATAGCACACCTAGAGAAGTTTTGTACTCTTTCTTTAAAAGATGTACATCCTTCTTCTCCTTCCTTACTCCTGTGGTATTTAAGCTAGAATTCTAAGCCACCTGGAGAAGTTATTCATTTTCCTTGGGTATCTCCCATGTACATGAGGTATGCTGCTGCTGCTGCTAAGTCGCTTCAGTCGTGTCCGACTCTGTGTGACCCCATGGACTGCAGCCTACCAGGCTCCTCCGTCCATGGGATTTTCAAGGCAAGAGTACTGGAGTGGGGTGCCATATATCTTAATAAACTTCTGTTTGCTTTTCTCTTATTATTCTGTCTTCTACTAAGCGTTATCAGCTAAAAATTCAGAAGGGAAGAGGGAAAATTATTTTTTCTCTTCTACACATTCAATCCATATGATGACTATGGTAGAAGAAAATATTAGTCTTATTTAAAGATGAAGGTAATAAGACTCAGGGTCACAGATCAAGGAACTGACAAGGAAGAGATTTTCAGTCTAAATCAGAGCAGCTCTGAATCCTGTAATCTTTCCAAGTGCAGGTATTTTACTTTGTTTATGAAAGATTTTCAAAATAGCTCTTTTATATCAGACAAATTTTATAAACTATGAAAGATTAAATACAAAAATATATGTTTATAATATTCAGTCCCTCCTTTAAGGAATTTGTAGTTATTTGCAAGAGATAATATTAAATACAAAGTTATAAAACCCAAACCCATTGTATATTATATGACTGGTAAAATCAAAATGCTATGAGTTGAAGTTATTAGTGTGAGCCTTATGGTAGTTTGGGTGCCTGCAAAACTAACAGAAGGTTCAGTTCAGTTCATTTCAGTCATTCAGTCGTGTCCGACTCTTTGTGACCCCATGAATTGTAGCATGTCAGGCCTCCCTGTCCATCACCAACTCCTGGACATCACTCAGACTCACGTTCATTGAGTCTGTGATGCAATCCAGCCATCTCATCCTCTGTCGTCCCCTTCTCCTCCTGCCCCCAATCCTTCCCAGCATCAGAGTCTTTTCCAATGAGTCAACTCTTTGCATGAGGTGGCCAAAGTACTGGAGTTTCAGCTTTAGCATCAGTCCTTCCAATGAACACTCAGGACTGATTTCCTTTTGTTTGTTTGTTTTTTTTGATAGATATCTTGCTATAGCATAATACCAAGAATNAAAAAAAAAAAAAAAAAACTTATGACAAACATAAGACTATAAGCTTTCAGAAATAACTTTTTTCCTATATATCTCAATATTCATATCACTCTTCCACACTATTTAAACATTTAGAATACTTTATATTTGTCAAATAAAGCATAAATGGATAATATTAAAAACAATAAAAAGAACCCTATCTCATTCAGTATCTGGATCCTTTATCTCAACAAGCAGACTAGATGTTCCTGGTATTATTTGTCATAAACAAATCATCTCCTTAACAGTAAGTCTATTTTAACATGGAAAGAGTCGAGCTAAGTACAGAATTGAGAGGCAGCATAATGTTGATATTTGTGCCCTAAGGAACTATGCATGTGCAGCATTTTAGGTATTTATAATTTTATAAATAATTTTATACATGCATATTAGTCTAAGTGCAATTCATAAGTGTGTAACTGACCAACAAATTTATGCTTTTGAGTTTCAGTTACAATCTCATTAAATTTATACAGAATTGGAATATTTAAGAAAACAAGTTTCACCACATTAATAAGCTTAACAAATTAGATTTGTTGTAATAACAACTTGAGGATATTTGTTGGTTAATTGAAGTGCTGAAGAATATAAAAACATTTAATTCATAAAAACAGTGAAGAAGTTTAAAGGGAAATCTAAGTAAGTTTAAAATTGTGCCCCAAACATTAAAGTCTTCTTAAAACTGAGTGTTAAAATTTTCTAGACTTAAAAATAGAATAATAATATTTATAAAATGAACTTAAAGGCATAAGAATGTCTTATCTGTTTTCAGTTTTATTGGTTTGGTCAAGGAATCCAATCACTATTCTCTGTACATCTCTTGAAGCACCTCTCCAAACTTAAAGCAAACATCTCCCTTTATTGCCATTTATTTAGGAGAAATTCTTTTTTATTATTTCATGCATGTCCTCTATTCTCTCAATCTTCTCAATCTGGAAATCACATTAGATAGAATATAGAATTTCTGGATTTATATTCCCTGTATATGAACTTCTCTTTCATGCTTTTAAATCTATTGACTCCTTGTACTGGGAGAACTTGTCATTTCTCAGCTTTTATTTTGGCTGCTCCTGTAGTCCCCCATGACTCTTGCATCACCTTCTTAATCCACATCTGAGATACAATCACTACAGTTTTAACTAATGAGCCCTGAGTGACATGATGAGGACACCAAGTTGGTCATAACCTGATCTCCTGCTTTAACAATGAGCTGGCAGTTCGTTCCATGCGAGGCTACAGTTTTAGAAGAAAAGGCAGTTACAAGTCACAAAAATAGCTGAGGAGGTATTACCACATCCACAGCCATATTGATATTGCGCAGAGTTATTTAAAGAGTCTCTTTCCCTTGGTTCTGGCATGTCAAGCATGGGATACCTACAAAGAAGTTTGGCAAAAGCTCAGGCATTGAGACTGGTTTTTGGGAAGAGTTAAGATAAAATACAAACAAAAGTAAGGGAGGATGCTCTTCCTTTACCCCTTCTTTGGTGAAGGTTCCATAAAATTATAATAATGGTGTTTAATTTATTGCTCATTGCAGGGACTAGAGGCAGATAGCTCCAAACTATGAACTTAGACCTGAACTAGAAGTTCCTCCTCTGAGAACTCACTTGTGTTCTTTCTGTGCAGAAACTGCAAGAAAGGATACTTCTGCTCTCTCATAAAGACTGGTAGTATATTTACACTTACAGTTTTCAAAATTCCAGCCTTAATCTCATAACTTATATGCAGAGTACATCATGAGAAATGCTGGACTGGAAGAAACACAAGCTGGAATCAAGATTGCCAGGAGAAATATCCATAACCTCAGATATGCAGATGACACCACTCTTATGGCAGAAAGTGAAGAGGAACTAAAAAGCCTCTTGATGAAAGTCAAAGAGGACAGTGAAAAAGTTGGCTTAAGGCTCAACATTCGGAAAACGAAGATCATGGCATCCGGTCCCATCACTTCATGGGAAATAGATGGGGAAAGAGTGGAAACAGTGTCAGACTTTATTTTGGGGGGCTCCAAAATCACTGCAGATGCTGACTGCAGCCATGAAATTAAAAGATGCTTACTCCTTGGAAGAAAAGTTATGACCAACCTAGGTAGTATATTCAAAAGCAGAGACATTACTTTGCCAACTAAGGTCCGTCTAGTCAAGGCTATGGTTTTTCCTGTGNTGAAAAAGTTGGCTTAAAGCTCAACATTCAGAAAACGAAGATCATGGCATCCGGTCCCATCACTTCATGGGAAATAGATGGGGAAAGAGTGGAAACAGTGTCAGACTTTATTTTGGGGGGCTCCAAAATCACTGCAGATGCTGACTGCAGCCATGAAATTAAAAGATGCTTACTCCTTGGAAGAAAAGTTATGACCAACCTAGGTAGTATATTCAAAAGCAGAGACATTACTTTGCCAACTAAGGTCCGTCTAGTCAAGGCTATGGTTTTTCCTGTGGTCATGTATGGATGTGAGAGTTGAACTGTGAAGAAGGCTGAGCACTGAAGAATTAATGCTTTTGAACTGTGGTTTGAAGAAGGCTCTTGAGAGTCCCTTGGACTGCAAGGAGATCCAAACAGTCCATTCTGAAGGAGATCAACCCTGGGATTTCTTTGGAAGGAATGATGCTAAAGCTGAAACTCCAGTACTTTGGCCACCTCATGTGAAGAGTTGACTCATTGGAGAAGATTCTGATGCTGGGAGGGATTGGGGGCACGAGAAGAGGACGACCGAGGATGAGATGGCTGGATGGCATCACGGACTCGATGGACGTGAATATGAGTGAACTCCGGGAGATGGTGATGAACAGGGAGGCCTGGCGTGTTGCGATTCATGGGGTCACAAAGAGTCGGACACGACTGAGCGACTGAACTGAACTGAATCTCATTCATGCTAATTATCCTAGAGTTCCTGCTCTGGCCTAGGTACCAGCAATGCCATTTTCATGCAACTGCAGTTGATAGCTTACTCTTTTGAAATAAAAATTTGCCAAAATCATAGAAACTTCCTGGGCTAGGGGAAAAAACGCAAGATATAAGACATATATGGGGCAGAATGCCATGATCATCTGGGACCACAGTGTGTGAGCATTTCATATACCAGAAATGTACTAGGGTCTATTGCATTGGTCAAGATAAATCTTTAGGCACTCACATCGGCTTTTTGTTATTATTATTATTCTCTTCATTCTTATTCTTCCTCCCTTCCTTTCTCTCTTTTTTGCTCTTACTTGCAGTATTCAGGGCCACTGTGGCATGTAGGATCTTCAGCTGCAGCATGTGAACTAGTTGTGACGCAGTTTTCAGGACCACTGTGGCATGTAGGATCTTCAGCTGCAGCATGTGAACTCCTAGTTGTGATGCAGTATTCAGGACCACTGTGGCATGTAGGATCTTCAGCTGCAGCATGTGAACTCCTAGTTGTGATGCAGTATTCAGGGCCACTGTGGCATGTAGGATCTTCAGTGCAGCATGTGAACTCCTAGTTGTGACGCAGTATTCAGGGCCACTGTGGCATGTAGGATCTTCAGTGCAGCATGTGAACTCCTAGTTGTGACGTGTGGGATCTAGTTCCCTAACCAGGGGTCAAACCCAAGCCCTGTGCATTGGGAGCACGGCATCTTAGCCACTGGCCCACCAAAGAAGTCCCCCGCTCTTTTCAGCCCTTGCATAAGAGAAAAAAATATATCTAGTTCTTTGACCTAAACAATCCACTCACCTTCCTCCTTAGTGTCATATGATAAAACCAGACTGAGGTGACTTTCAAGATTTGTCAGTGCTTCTGGAGTGCCAGGGAGCTTTGGGTTGTAATTGCTCACGTGTCACCTCCAGCTATCTGCTGCCGCTGCTGCTAAGTCACTTCAGTCGTGTCCGACTCTGTGTGATCCCATAGACGGCAGCCCACCAGGCTCTTGCAGCATGTGAACTCCTAGTTGTGACGCAGTATTCAGGGCCACTGTGGCATGTAGGATCTTCAGTGCAGCATGTGAACTCCTAGTTGTGACGTGTGGGATCTAGTTCCCTAACCAGGGGTCAAACCCAAGCCCTGTGCATTGGGAGCACGGCATCTTAGCCACTGGCCCACCAAAGAAGTCCCCCGCTCTTTTCAGCCCTTGCATAAGAGAAAAAAATATATCTAGTTCTTTGACCTAAACAATCCACTCACCTTCCTCCTTAGTGTCATATGATAAAACCAGACTGAGGTGACTTTCAAGATTTGTCAGTGCTTCTGGAGTGCCAGGGAGCTTTGGGTTGTAATTGCTCACGTGTCACCTCCAGCTATCTGCTGCCGCTGCTGCTAAGTCACTTCAGTCGTGTCCGACTCTGTGTGATCCCATAGACGGCAGCCCACCAGGCTCCCCTGTCCCTGGGATTCTCCAGGCAAGAACACTGGAGTGGGTCCAGCTATCTGCTAGACTGCCTCTTTTCCTTCATATTCAGGTTAACCGTCACGGACTCCTGCGGTGCTCCTTATCTTTTCTGTCACAGCACAGACTGGCCTTTCTGAATAATATGTACTAAATTAGCTTTGATTTTGTCTGAGAGCCTCTAGATTCAAAATATGCCAGCTGGAAAATGACTCATCCAATTCAATTCCCTAACTTCAGAGAGTTATGGTAACTGTTAAATCCCTACAGGCTGGTGAATGGGAAAGCTAGAATGGGAAAGGATTTTGGACTCTCCACTGGGGGATACTTAGTCTACTGATGAGGGAGGGGCACTGACTGTTTACCTATGTATTCCATAAAAGGCTTCTCCTTGTTTTAACCCTTCAGTTATTTCAGCAGATGGAATGGCGTGGTGGCCATACAAAGCCATGTGATGCTTTTTTTTCCCCCCTGTGGATAACATCCTAACTCTCCTTTCCTAGATTTTCATGGTTTTTTTTGCCATGTGCCCTTCTGTAACCATGGATCAGCCCTTTTCTCTTCTCTAAGAGAGTGCACCACAGGATGACTTCCAGCTTGCTTTTTCCAGGGGAGAACACAGGTGCTACAGAAAGAGATGTCTCACGAAAAAGAATTTTGGTGTCACACAGCTTCTTCTTCATAACATAAAGGTGGGGTACAGTTGAATAACAAAAACAAATATCTAAGATGTTTGAACCAAGGTCCATGTATTCATTTATTTCTCAAGGTAGCAAGAAGATAAAACAATTGAAATTCCATGTATAATGAGTTTCAAATGATAGTAAGCCCAGGAACCTTGAGCATATATATCTATAAGGCAAATAAAACAAATATGTTTCAGAATGTAGGCATCACACTTTAGCTAATCTGAGGAAAGCCACTCCGAGCCCCCAGCACCATGACACCAAGAATCATTCTCAACCAATTGTTTTCCAAACAAAAGGTGAAAAGGCAAAACTGTGACTAATAATAATAGAAGAAAAATTTCATCCAGAAAGACTGGAGGCCCATCAAAGTCACATCTCTTCTTCTGATTCTTGTTCTCGTTCAGCATTTTTCAGGAGTCCAACTTCTGAGGGGCAGAACCTCGTAAATCGAGATTTAACCAACCTGAAGACAGAATGAAAATCATCTTGTATTATGCTGTTTAAAATTAAACCTCCAAATTAATACAACGTACTCCAAATTATCTGTGCAAATGGAAGAGGTACCCTCAAAAAGAAAATCACTTTTATTTGTCTTTGGAGCTACCTGCGAACATTTTGTGGATTAAAGCTGCATATAAGCAAACAGACACAATAAAGCTCTAATATGTAATGATTGTTTGCATCATATTCAAAATTTATAACTTTAATAATTTCTAAAACAAACAAGAGAATCTCTGGACTGAAGTAAGCCCAGACGAAAGAGCTCAGCTGTGTGTTAAGAAGGAAGCACACAAAGGCATCTCCTTCCCCACGTCGAGCCCCGTGTCAAATCTGGGCTGTACTGCAGCCCTGACTGTGTTTTCAGAGAGCTGCTTCTTTGCTGGCCCCAAGCTGCTCTATTGCATGTGATGGTCCTGGATGCATTCAGAAGTTGAAAGAAGTGATCTCTATTCTTCTAACTATTTGCATAGATTAAGAAAATCTGCAGGTGTGGTCGGGAAATTATCATTTTGGCACTGGAAGATATGAAACTTCTTGGTGGCAGAAACTCAGCAGCAGGCTCTTGACTTCTCTGATGTAATAAAAACTAGGTAAAGCTTTTCCTGTGCAGGACTATTTGTGAAGACATCTCGCTGTGACTATGTCAATAAAACATAGCTAACTTTCAGAAATACACAATATGGAAACAAACTGATAAATAAAATCATTCTCATTTTTTGGGAAAAAATGTCACTAGCCTATCTGTATCTACGCACTTGTTCCCTGCCTTTCTTCTCCCAGGGAAGGTCTGGCCCACCCCTCACAATATACCTGGTTTTTACTTGTGCTCTGGATCTCACTAGAGTATGAACTTCCTAAGAACAGAGACTTCATCTTATTTACTGCCTTAACTCGTCAGAGTCTCGAACGATGTCCGGCACGCAATGCCTCACCACGTATTCAGTGACTTAGTGGGCTTGTGGAGCAATCTTCCAGGAGTTTATGTCACTCGTCTTGTTGCTGTCATTCAGTCACTCAGTTGTGTCAGACTCTTTGGGACCCCATGCACTGCAGCACGCCGTGCTTCCCTGTCCTTCACTGCCTCCACAGTCTGCTCAAACTCAGTCCATTAAGTCGATGATGCCACCCAGCCATCTCATCCTCTGTCACCCATTTCTCCTCCTGCCCTCAATCTGTCCCAGGCTCTTGGCACCAGGTGGCCATCAGAGGTAATTCTTCAGTCACTTGCAACTCACCGTTAATTCCTCCAACACCCAACTGAGCAGTATCAGTAACATCTATTGACTTACCAAGAGCCAAGAAAAACTACTCAAAATCATTTGCCGTGATAATTAGTTAACCATTGACCTTGCTCCCAATGCCCTCAACTCTTCAATGCGCTAATCTCATGAAAGGCTAATACTTCTGACTAAGGTGACAACTGGGACAGTGTGTCATTTTTAAACCCACACAGTCACCTGCATATTGCAAAAGCTGAATATGTGCTAAAGGAAAGGAATTAATTAGTTACTTCATTCATTAGATTTATTCCTGATGACTCCTAGAAAATAAAGAACTGTCTACTTATTACCAACTAATTGTTAACACAGAATCTAAGGACTCCTCCTGTTCCCCACACCTGCTCTCTGAGTTATATCTGTTGCTGTTGTTTTCACTCATAAGTCATATCCAACTCTTTGCAACTCCATGGACTACAGCATGCCAGGCTCCCCTGTCCTTCACTATCTTGGGGAGTTTGCTCAAGCTCATATCTATTGAGTTGGTGATGCCATCCAATCATCTCATTCTCTGTCACCCCCTTCTCCTCCTGCACTTAATCTTTCCCAGAATCAGTGTCTTTTCCAATGTGTTGGCTCTTCATATCAAGTGGCCAATGTATTGGAGGTTCAGTTTCAGCATCAGTCCTTTCAATGAATATTCAGGACTGATTTCCTTTAGGATTGACTGGTCTGATCTCCTTGCTGTCCAAGGGACTCTCAAGAGTCTTCTCCAGCACCACAGTTCAAAAGCATCAGTTCTTCGGCATTCAGCTTCCTTTATGGACCAACTCTCACATCCATACATGACCACTGGAAAAACCATACCTTTGACTATACAGACCTTTGTTGGCAAAGTAATGACTCTGCTTTTTAATATGTTGTCTGGGTTGGTCATAGCTTTTTTTCCAAGGAGCAAGCATCTTTAACCTCATGGCTTTTAATCTCATTTTTTAATCTCATGTCACCATCCACAGTGATTTTGGAACCCAAGAAAGTAAAATCTGCCATTTTTTCCGTTTTTTCCCCATCTATTTGTCATGAAGTGATGGGACCAGATGCCATGAACTTAGACTTTTGAATATTAAGTTTTAAGCCAGCTTTTTGGCTCTCCTTTTTAACCTTCATCAAAAGGCTCTTCAGTTCCTCTTCACTTTCTGCCATTAGGGTGGTATCAGATTGAGGGATAGAATAATAAAAGAAAGTGCAAATAATTGTTAGTTCCTGGAATCATGCAAGTCCAGGAAATTAAGGTCAGGGTGTGTCTGGGCTTTTGCTCCCACATGTTCTTTTCAGTTAATATAAGAGCAGATCTGAGACTCTGGGTATACTTCCAGAGTTGATTTGGAAATCAAAGTTTCAAAAGGCAAACTACAATCTGATATGAATTTGGTCATTTCTATTTTGTTCTTCAATATGGCTCACAAGAGTTGTCTCCTTGAAGACCAACCTGAAAATGGGTAATATTTCTCTGTCCATTCAGAGGGGCTTTTTAAATACTTCTGTACCACAGTGGTGTTATATATGAAATACAATAAAGATTCCATAAAGATAGGCCTGTCCTATGAGCTGTCAGGAGGAGAAGAGCAGACATGGGACTAGATGAGGCAATCCTTAAGTCATTATTCTGGAAAGCTGAAAAGCACGGCTTCATTTTTCAGAGATACGGGAGGTAGGAGTTTCATAACCCAGTTTTATTTCCATGGTGATCTTTGTGCTGTCAAATAAATTCTGATAGAATGTCCTCAAAACCCATCAGCTGTGACTGAGTTACAATCCAATTCACAGTCAAACCATGATGAACAGATTTTCAAAACTCTCCATGACTATAGGAACTACATATGATCTCACTGAAAGTTTGTATTTATTCTTCGTGATATTCTTTAAGCTACTGCTTGACGTTATATAAAAATACACTAGAACACAAGTTTTTGGCCTTATATTTCAAGAGCAATATGAGAGTGCAACTTAAGAGCATATAAAACATGATTTCCAAACAACTGAACTCTCTTTAAGTAGTTCTGAAACAGATCTGTTAAAACAGAAATAAGTGTCTATTGAGTACCTATATAATTTTGACAGTATGACAAGAGCTGTGAGAGATATCAAAAAAGGTCTTTTCCTGCAGGTGAACAATCTAGGTAGCAGATAAGACTAACATGAGCTAATAGTATATATCACAAGATAGATCACAACTGTTAAAATGTGTATTAGAGACTAAAGTACTGTAAAACTCATGAAGGGAGATAAGCAAAGACTAAAACAATTACAGAAGTTTTCACAGGAGAGATGAGCATTTAATTGGGATATGCCACGTAGAGGTAACTATGTGGTCAATAAGTCAAAGGTTCTGGGTAAGGAGAGCCAATTGAAACAGTAAACATGGAGTTTCTGGTTTCTAGAAAACTAAAGGTGGATACGAGATTCACTAGTGGTCTGAAGGTTTTTGAAACAGGAAGAGACAATAGTCTTCTTTTGGCTCTGGATGGAAGCAGACATGGGGTAGAGAGACTGCTTGAATGCCGGCTTTATTCTTGGAGGCTGCACAGCCCCTAAGGAGACGAGGCCCAGAAGTCAGCCTAAAACAACAGAGGAAGAAGTCAAGTTTCACTCAATGACAGAGTGAGCCTTAACCACCAGCACATACATACGCTTTGAGGGAACTGAATAGGACTAACAGAAATCACTCAATGAGAAGGTAGAATTTCCCAGCACCGATGGCACTTAGACCTCTGTACTACGCTGTGCTTACTCAGTTGTGTCTAACTCTTTGAGACCCCATGGACTGTAGCCTGCCAGTCTCCTCTGTCCATGGAGATTCTCCCAGCAAGAATACTGGAGTGGGTTGCCATGCCCTCCTCCAGGGGATCTTCCCAAGCCAGGGATCGAACCCATGTCTCCTGCACTGCAGGTGGATTATTTACCATGTTAGCCACCAAGGAAACTTAGACCTCAAGTAGGGGGTAACTATAGATTAAGGTAGGCTGACCGAAAATATACGAGAGACAAAATGGAAGCTAGACCAGGAAAAGACTTCCTCACCCAGAGACACAACACCAAAGCTCTTTAGCAGTGAAGCTCAAAGAAGCACAGAGCAGGAGAGATAACCTGGGTAAATGTCTAGAGAAAGGACTAGAAAGCTAGTTCAGGCAGAGTCTGAGACCCCTCTGGTCTAGAATCAGCTACTGTAATTTAGGGATTTAGAGAACGTGCTAGATGTGTACTATCCAATATGGTATCACTATGCATATATGAATATTTAAATTAATTAAAATTAATGTGGCAGTAGGCACATGTCCACCTGTAATGTAAGAGACCTGGGTTTGATCTCTGGGTTGGGAAGAGGAGAAGGGCATGGCAACCCACTCCAGTGTTCTTGCCTGGAGATTCTCCATGGACAGAGGAGCCTGGAGGGCTACAATCCACAGGGTTTCAAAGAGTTGGACAGGACTGAGCGACTAGGCACAGCACAGGCACATGTCAAGTGCTCAATAATCACACAGAGCTCATGTCTAAATGATGACCATAGATATAGAACAATCTTTAATCGATGCTAAAGTCTGAAGGATTGGAGCCTGCATGATCAATAGTTGGAATCAGCCAGGCCAACTGTGGTTTGGCATTAGCTACCATGCTAATAGAAATAATAATGAACCATACTTGCTTCTTTCATTCCTACAATCCTTCAAGCTTCAGTTTAATTCTCAATTGTGAGGAGGCCTCCTCTGTGTTCCAATAGTGCTTTATTCTTACACTATTTCCATGTATTGTACTATGTTTAAACTGTCTCTCTCTCCCCATAGGGTCTATACCTTATACACATTTTGATACAGAAGAAGGAGAACAAGAACAAGAGGAATAATAAAAAGAACAAGAGTGAGCGGGGGAGGTGGTTCAAGATAGCAGCCTAGGAAGGTCCTGCATTCACCTCCTCCCATGGACACAGCAAATCTACAGCTACATTAAGAACAATTCCCTATTTTAAAAAAAAAAAAAAAAAAAAAGACCTGAAAACTAGCCAAAGAGCTTCTCTACAACACAGGACAGGGTCCACAATGAGATGAGTAAAAGAGGCAGAGACATGGTCCCATCAAAGACCCCACCCCCAGTGTGAAGACTCACAATCGAAGAGATCTTACGGATACAGAGCTTCTTCCTGAGGAGCAAGAATTGTGCCCTATATCAGGCACCTGAACCCTTGGGACTTGCATTGATGAGATGAACCCCAAAACATCTGGCTTTGAAAGACCAACAGGGCTGATGTCGAGAAGAAACAAAGGGGTGTGCTGCTGCTGCTAAGTCACCTCAGTTGTATCCGACTCTGTGCAACCCCAGAGACGACAGCCCACCAGGCTCCCCCGTCCCTGGGATTCTCCAGGCAAGAACACTGGAGTGGGTTGCCATTTAGAGATTCCGTTGTGAAAGGGCTTGCATGCAGCCTCACCCACCTGGCCATACAACATAAAAGCCACAGTTTGAAAACTGTCTAGACCATACATGAATGAATTCATTTCCTAACCTTAGAGCATCTACTAGCAAGGAAGAAGTCTGTTAGGATTCTCTCCAGGAATGGAAGAACTGGCAGGTTCCATTTTTGCTTTCTTCCCCCTCCACTTTGCTAGTGCCAGCACTATCAGCCACCATTTTTGCACTCTTTTTCTAACTTGCTAGCACCAGTGTTAGAAATCAAAGGAGAAATTAAAAAATACCCAGAGATAAGTGTAAATGGAAATACAACATACTAAAACCTAGACAGCAAAAGCAGTTCTAAGATGAAATTTATTTATAGCAACACAGGTCTACCTCAAGAAATAAGAAAAAAATTCAAATAAACAGCCTAACTTTTACATCTACGGGAACTAGAAAAAATGAACAAAGAAAGCCGAAAGTTATTATGAGGAAGGAAATAATAAAGATCAGAGCAGAAGTAAATGAAA
Source organism: Oreotragus oreotragus (assembly GCA_006410675.1). Taxonomy (NCBI): domain Eukaryota; kingdom Metazoa; phylum Chordata; class Mammalia; order Artiodactyla; family Bovidae; genus Oreotragus; species Oreotragus oreotragus. The sequence continues at coordinate 121,943 of SJYX01002348.1, read as the reverse complement.
TAGAGACTAAAACAGCAATAGAAAAGATCAATGAAACAAACCGCTGGTTCTTTGAAAAGATAAAATTGCCTAACTTTTAGCCTTACTCCCTAAGAAAAAAAGAGAAGGCTTAAATAAATAAAATCAGAAATATAAAAAGAGAAATTGCAACTGATACCAAAAAAAAAGGTACAAAGGATTAAGAAAGTATTATGAACTATTAAACACCAACAGACTGAATAACTTGGAAGTAATGAATAAATTCCCAGGAACATACATCTTCCAAGACTGAATCATCATGAAATAAAATACCTAGATAGATCAATTACTAGGAAAAAGACTGAAACAGTAATCTCAAACAAAAAACTGTCAATGAAGAAAAGTTCAAGACCAGGTGGTTTCACTGGTAAACAGTACAGATATTTAAAAAAGATTTAAATACCTATCCTTCTCAAACTCTTTCAAAAAATATAAGAGACGAAAATGCTCCCAAACTCATTTCACAAGGCCAACATTACCTTGATGCCAAAATCAGACAAAGATATCACACAGGAAAATAAAATTATAGGCTAATATCACTGATGAACATAGGTGCCAAAATCTTCAACAAAATATTAGCAAACTGAATTTAAGAATGCATTAAAAGGATCATGTACCCTGATAAAGTGGGATTTATTCCAAGGATGCAAGGATGGTTCAACATCCACAAATCAATAATATGATACATCACATTAACAAAAAGAATAATTAAAATCATATGATTATCTCAATAGATGTATTTATGATAAAAAAAAAAAAGAACCTCTCAACAAGTGGGTATAAAGAGAACATACCTTAACCTAATAAAGGCCATATATGACATGCTCACAGGTAACATCATACTCAGTGATGAAATCATGAAGGTTTTTTCCTTTAAATCAGGACCAAAGCAATGATGCTTACTCTAGCCACTTTTAGTCAAAATAGCATCGTAACTCAGAGAGTTTAGGCAAGGGGAAAAAAAGCATACAAATTGAAAAGGAAGAAGTAAAACTGTTACTATTTGCAGATGACATGACACTATATATATATATGTATGTATGTATGTATGTATGTATGTATAGTATATATATATTGGAGAAGGCAATGGCACCCCACTCCAGTACTCTTGCCTGGAAAATCCCATGGATAGAGGAGCCTGGTAGGCTGTAGTCCATGGGGTCACTAAGAGTTGGACACAACTGGGCGATGACTTCCCTTCCACTTTTCACTTTCATGTATTGGAGAAGGAAATGGCAACCCACTCCAGTGTTCTAGTCTGAAGAATCCCAGGGATGGGGGAGCCTGGTGGGCTCACTCCAGTACTCTTGCCTGGAAAATCCCATGGATAGAGGAGCCTGGTAGGCTGTAGTCCATGGGGTCACTAAGAGTTGGACACAACTGGGCGATGACTTCCCTTCCACTTTTCACTTTCATGTATTGGAGAAGGAAATGGCAACCCACTCCAGTGTTCTAGTCTGAAGAATCCCAGGGATGGGGGAGCCTGGTGGGCTTCTGTCTATGGGGTCGCACAGAGTCGGACACGACAGAAGTGACTTAGCATATATATATATATATATATATATATATATACACATACATATACATATATATATATATATGACTTCCCTTGTAGCTCAGTTGGTAAAGAATCCACCTGCAATGCAGGAGACCTGAGTTCAATTCTTGGGCAGGAGGATCCCCTGGAGAAGGAAATGGCAACCCGCTCCAGTATTCTTGCCTAGAGAATCTCCATGGACAGAGGAGCCTGACAGGCTACAGTCCATGGGGTCACAAGAGTTAGACACAACTTAGAGACAAAATCACTATATATATATATATATATATATATATATATGTATATATATNCTGGAGAAGGAAATGGCAACCCGCTCCAGTATTCTTGCCTAGAGAATCTCCATGGACAGAGGAGCCTGACAGGCTACAGTCCATGGGGTCACAAGAGTTAGACACAACTTAGAGACAAAATCACTATATATATATATATATATATATGTATATATATATATGTAAAACCCTAAATACTCCACCAAAAAAAACCAGAACCAATAAATTCAGTAAAGTTGCAAGGTAAAAAACTAATATGCAAACTTATATTTTTATATACTAACAATGAACTATCAGAAAGAAAAGTTAAGAAAAAAATCCCATTTAAAATGGCATCAAAAATAATAAAATATAAAATACATGCAAACAAATTTAACTAAGGATATGAAAGATCTACACACTGAAAACTATAAGACACTGATGAAAGTAATTGAAGAAGACACAAAAAAGTGGAAAGATATTCCATGCTTATGGATTGGAAGAATATCATTAAAATGTCCACATTACCCCAAACAATCTACAGATTCAATGCAATCCCTACCAAATTACCAAAGGCATTTTTCATAGAAATAGAACAAACAGTCCTAAAATTTGTATGGAATCACAAAAGATCCTGAATAGCCTAAGCACTCTTGCAAAGGAGAACAAGGCTGGAGGAAGCATGCTTTCTGATTTCAGACTATACTCTGAAGCTGTAAGATCAAAACAGTATCATATTGGCATAAAAAGATCGATGGCACAGAATAGACAGCCTAAATATAAACCCACACATAATATGGGCAGTCAATTTACAATAAAGAAGGCACAAATACAAAGTAGGGAAAGGCCAGTCTCTTCAAAAATAGTGCTGGGAAAACTGGATAGCTACATGCAAAAGAATAAAACTGGACCACTGTCTTACATCATATACAAAAATTAGCTCAACTGAGATATTTATATGTTTATATTTATAATATTTTATATGTATGTAATATAATATTACTCAGCCATAAAAAAGAATGGACTGGACCTTAAGAGTATTATGCTAAGTGAAATAAGGCATCAAGGAAGAAAATACCATATGATTTTAGTTATCTGTGAGATCTGAAAAACAAATGAACAAACAAAACACATAGATACAGAATGGTTGCCAGAATGTGGAGAGGTGGGCATAAATAGATGCAGGGTATCAGGAGGCACAAAATTCCCAGTTATAAAATAAATAAGTCTTATAGTTTTCAAAGTATAGGTCTTTTGTCTCCTTAAGTAGGTTTATTCCTAAGTATTTTATTATTCTTAATGAGATGGTAAATGGGTTTGTTCCTTGAATTTCTCTTTCTGATCTTTCATTGTTAGTGTATAGAAATGCATAGATTTATATGTACTAATTCTGTGACCTGCAACTTGACCAAATTCATTGATGAGCTCCAGTGGTTTTCTTTAGGATTTTCTATGTATAGCATCTTTAGGACTTTCTGTGTATAGCATCATGTCATCTGCAAACAATGACACTTTCACGTCTTCTTTTTCCAATTCGGATTCTGTTTGTTTTTCTTTTCTGATTGCCATAGCTAGGACTTCCAAAACTATGTTGAATAGAAGCGGCAAGAGTGGATATCCTTGTCACTTTCCTGATCTTAGAGGAAATGCCTTTACCCTTTCACATTTGAGAATAATGTTCGCTGTAGGTTTGTCTTATATGACCTCTGAGGTATGTACTCAAATTATGTTGAGGTATGTACCCAAATGCCAAAGAAAGTGAAAGTAAAAGTGAAGCTGTTCAGTTGTATCTGACTTTTGCAACCTGTGGACTGTAGCCAACCAAGCTCCTCTGTCTATGGGATTCTCCAAGCAAGAATACTGGAGTGGGTTCCCATTTCCTTCTCCCAAAGAAAGGCAATGCTAAAGAATGCTCAAACTACCGCACAATTGCACTCATCTCACATCTAGTAAAATAATGCTCAAGATTCTCTAAACCAGGCTTCAGCAATACATGAACTGCAAACTTCCAGATGTTCAAGCTGGTTTTAGAAAAGGCAGAGGAATCTGCATACAGATTTCTCAAGAGACAGGTCAGGTGGTCTGGTATTCCCATCTCTTGAAGAATTTTCCACAATTTGTTGTGATCCACACAAGTCAAAGCCTTTGGTATAGTCAATAAAGCAGAAGTAACTGGTTTTATGATCAGGTGTCAGGTTCAGGATTAAGGGCGCCCATGTGCAGTAATTGTAATGCAGTGAAATCTGAGGTTCTCTGCTGCTGCTGCTGCTAAGTCACTTCAGTCGTGTCCGACTCTGTGTGACCCCATAGACGGCAGCCCACCAGGCTCCCCGATCCCTGGGATTCTCCAGGCAAGAATACTGGAGTGGGTTGCCATTTCCTTCTCCAATGCATGAAAGAGAAAAGTGAAAGTGAAGTCACTCAGTCTGTCCGACTGTTAGCGACCCCATGGACTGCAGCCCACCAGGCTACTCCGTCCATTGGATTTTCCAGGCAAGAGTACTGGGGTGGGGTGCCATTCTCTAGTATGTTTAAATTATCCTCAGACAGTGATGAAAACATTCTGTCATCCACTTCTTCTGTTTTCCTTTTCCTGAATCTCTCCGCTCCTTCTGGGGTTTTATTTAGTTCTCCTAGAAGAAAAATGTTCTGAAACCATGTCTCTGGCAGAGTGGGGGTACCTCTTCCTTCCCTTCCCGAAGTGCAGAGAAGGACCACGTACATGGGGCAGAAAACTTCATGGTTTCGAATGTGTGCATTCACCAAGGAGCTTGGACCCTCAAGCTAAACTCGAAGAGTCACAGAAAACAGACCTAATGTGATCAGAGACCACCCTCGCCCAGGAACTGCAGTCCTAAGAACACGGGGTTCTTCTTCCATGAGAGTCCTGCTAGTTCAGGCCAAGGGCAGCAGGAGTTGGAGGGACACGGGACTCACCTGCTCAAACCCACCCCACCCTCTTCAAAGCAAGAAGTGGAGTAACTAGCCTAGGACACATCACCTCTTTTGGGCGGATGAATTCTATTTTCCGCAGGCCTCCTTTACTGCCCAAAAGTGTGTGACCTTCACAGCTTACCCACCTCTCAGAACCCCACTTCCTTTGGCGCACAGGGAGATGCTGCTGCTGCTGCTAAGTCACTTCAGTCTGGTTCATGGGGTCGCAAAGAGTCAGACACGACTGAGCAACTGAACTGAACTGAACGTAGACATCCATCCCTCAGTATCCAGGATCCTCAGGGGATTTGTGCATAGGCCCCCTGGTGGATACCAAAACCTATGGATGCACAAGTCTCATATAAAATAGCATTGCTGCTAAGCTGCTAAGTCACTTCAGTCGTGTCCGACTCTGTGTGACCCCATAGACGGCAGCCCACCAAGCTCCCCCATCCCTGGGATTCTCCAGGCAAGAATACTGGAGTGGGTTGCCATTTCCTTCTCCAATGCATGAAAGAGAAAAGTGAAAGTGAAGTCACTCAGTCTGTCCGACTGTTAGCGACCCCATGGACTGCAGCCCACCAGGCTACTCCGTCCATGGGATTTTCCAGGCAAGAGTACTGGGGTGGGGTGTGAGCTCCGAGAGTTGGTGATGGACAGGGAGGCTTGGCGTGCTGCGATTCATGGGGTCGCAAAGAGTCAGACACAACTGAGTGACTGAACAAAACAGAATCAATGCACCTACTCCTGTATACTTTAAATCATCTCTCGATACTCACGATACCTTATATAAGACAAATGCTCTGTAAATGGTTGTCAGCATGCAGCAAATTCAAGTTTTATGTTTTGAAATTTTTTGGAATTTTTTTCTGGATATTTTCAACCAGAGGTATGTTGAACATGCAGATGAAGAACCCACATATACAACTGCAATCTTCTTTAGCCTTAACAGTGTTTTTTTGACTTAAGGCCCCTGTTGCTGGTGATTAATACAGTTAAACTAACTTTCTTTCGGTTAATATTTAGCTGGTACATCTCTCTCTACCACTTAATCTGCAACCGTTATATCCTTATATTTTAGATAGGTCCCTGGTAAATACAGGGACATACAAACAGCTGGCTTGGTGTTTTTATAACTGCCTCTTGGTTGTAAAGAATTTTTAATCTATTTCAATAATCTCTGCATAACAAATGAGAAGTGTAATGTAACTACATTTATTGTGCTTATTTCTGCCATCTTACTGTATGTCTTCATCTTTTTTCTATAGTTTTTCCTCCTTGCCTGCTTTCTATTGGTTTCATCAAGTTTTATTTATCCCTTTGCTCTCCTCTGTTCATTTGGAAGTTACAAGTTCTATTTCTATTCTCTTAGTGTTTAGTGTTTTAGTATTTTGACAAGATTGTCCCCATTTCTTAGTACACAAAAGGTAGGGCAACTCAGTTGGGATGATGGGGATGGTACCTAGACACAGTATGAGGGCAGAAGTGAGGTCTTCCCCATCCAAGCCTGGCCATACTTGTCCTGTCTGATGCTCCATTGTTCTCCCCTCTGTGTGCTCTGAAGCCACGTGCTAAAGGCAGTGTGTCCCCAAATAAAAGCGATCTGGATTGCTGAGCCATCACTTCAAAGACAGTCACCCTGAAATTTCAGGGCTTATTCATCACCTTCAGTTCAGTTCAGTCACTCAGTCGTGTCCGACTCTTTGCGACCCCATGAATCGCAGCATGCCAGGCCTCCCTGTCCATCACCAACTCCTGGAGTTCACTCAGATTCACGTCCATCGAGTCAGTGGTGTCACCCAGCCATCTCATCCTCTGTCATCCCCTTCTCCTCCTGCCCCCAGTCCCTCCCAGCATCACAGTCTTTTCCAATGAGTCAACCCTTCGCATGAGGTGGCCAAAGTACTGGAGTTTCAGCTTTAGTATCATTCCTTCCAAAGAAATCCCAGGGCTGATCTTCAGAATGGACTGGTTGGATCTCCTTGCAGTCCAAGGGACTCTCAAGAGTCTTCTCCAACACCACAGTTCAAAAGCATCAATTCTTCAGCACTCAGCTTTCTTTATGGTCCAACTCTCACACATCCATACATGACCACAGGAAAAACCATAGCCTTGACTAGATAGACCTTAGTCAGCAAAGTAATGTCTCTGCTTTTGAATATACTATCTAGGTTGGTCATAACTTTTCTTCCAAGGAGTAAGCATCTTTTAATTTCATGGCTGCAGTCACCATCTGCAGTGATTTTGGAGCCCCAAAAAATAAAATCTGACACTGTTTCCACTGTTTCCCCATCTATTTCCCATGAAGTGATGGGACCGGATGAGCATAGTCAAAAGCATAATTAAGCTTCAAAGATAATCAGTGCATCTAACCTGAGATCTTCTTAGATACCCCTTTCCTGTCTTACACGATGATGTAGCAATTGTGCTCATCCTGTTTTTACCACCCTTCAAAGTCATTGCCATCACTGTCACTTTATTTAGTTCATGCTTATTGGTATTTACCCACATGCTTGTCATTCTTTCTTATATCTCATTCCTTTCTTCTGGGTTCAATTTTCTTTTGCTAGAAGTAAATCCTATCAGTTCAGTTCAGTTCAGTCACTCAGTCGTGTCCGACTCTTTGCGACCCCATGAACCGCAGCATGCCAAGCCTCCCTGTCCATCACCAACTCCCTGAGTCTACCCAAACTCACATCCATTGAATTGGTGATGCCATCCAACCATCTCAGCCTCTGTTGTACCCTTCTCCTCTGCCCTCAATCTTTCCCAGCATCACGGTCTTTTCAAATGAGTCAGCTCTTCACATCAGCTGGCCAAAGAAATCTATATCAATGTTTTTAATCAGTTTTGTTGGTAATCAGTCTTTCTTTATGTCTAACTGTCTTGAGTTTGCCCTGCCTCTTGACATATAGTTTTTAACTGAATATAGAATTTTACTAACCATTGCTGTCCCTTGGCACTTTGAAAATGTCACACCATTACATTCTCGCATCTGTTCTTGCCAATGACAAGTCTTCTGGCGGTTTAGCAGTTATTCCCTTGTAGGTGAGCTATATCTTTTTCTCCGGTTGCTTTTAAGATCTGTTTGCCTTTGGTGTTTTGAAACTTAATCAGGAAATGTCTAGGTGTGGATTTATTCAGCTCAGGATACACTGAATTTCCTAATGTGAAGACATATGTCTTTAATCAATTTTTTCAAAGTTTCAGTCACTAACTCTTCCAACATTCCTCTTTCCATTCTTTCTTTTCTCTCACTCTGGAATTTCTACTAGAAATATGTTTGGCCTTTGAAATCTGTTCTCCATTTCTCTAAATTTCTCCTACTACATTTCTATTTCCTAATCTTTCTGTGCTACATTCTTGATCACTTTCGTAGACTGATCTTTCAGTTCATTAATTCTCTCTTCATCTGTTCACTAACTCTCTTTAGCTTAATTTGGACCTTATTTGCCTAACCCACTGGGATTTTTATTTCAATGAGCATGCTTTTTTATTTTTAGAAATTGCATTTGGTTCTTTGTCAAATGCATCTGGATCATTTTGGTAGTCTTGTTCTGATTTTAATAACTTATTTTGTGCATTCACTCATGTTGTAGTCACTGTTGGATACCTCTATCACCTGATTGGCTTGGAACCTAGGCCCATTGTTTGTCTTCTCTGCTGATTCCTTCAGGAGGAACTATTTTCTTCTACGCTTGCTTCCCAGTTCCATAGATGAATACACATATTATCTTGGGTAAACTACCCAGCTAAATTCAGCTTCTTAGTCTGTAAAATGGAGTTAGGGATTAAAGCATCTAATTGTATTGTTGCAAGTGTTAAACGAGATTATATGTACACAGCCCTTAGCACAGAGACTCAGCTCCACATACACAGCTTCTGTTACTAGTGACTGGCTATTGATTCTCTCTAATACTTACCACAGCACCTGCCACTTTTTGTTCAGTTCAGTTCAGTCGCTCAGTCGTGTCCGACTCTGCGACCCCATGAATCGCAGCACGCCAGGCCTCCCTATCCATCACCATCTCCCGGAGTTCACTCAGACTCACGTCCATCGAGTCCATGATGCCATCCAGCCATCTCATCCTCGGTCGTCCCCTTCTTCTCCCTGTCTCTTATACACATCTAGATGTGTATAAGAGACAGCTGGGAAGAGTGTTTATTTTAAACAATGCTGTTCCGGTGTACCAGCTGCTGTTGCTAGGACTGCATACTGGTTGCTAGGGGTGGTGAAGATATGCTGGGAGGGATTGGGGGCAGGAGGATAAGGGGATGACAGAGGATGAGATGGTTGGATGGCATCACCAACTTGAGAGACATGAGTTTGACTAAACTCCAGGAGTTGGTGATGGACAGGGAGGTCTGGCGTGCTGCAATTCATAGTGTTGTAAATAATCGGAATCGACTGAGCGACTGAACTGAACTGACGTACCCAAATTATGTTGAGGTATGTACTCTCTGTGTCCATTTTCTGAAGAGTTTTTATTTTTTTTATTTTTTTATTTTTTTTATTTTTATTTTTTTAATTTATTTATTTTTTTACACGAAGCTGTTGAATTCTGTCAAAAGATTTTTCTGCATCTTGAAATGATCATATCACCTCACACCAGTCAGAATGGCCATCATCAAAATAATCTACAAACAATAAATGCTGAGAGGGTGTTAGAAGGGAAACCTCTCACACTGTCAGTGGGAATGTGAACTGGTGCAGCCACTATGGAAAACAGTATGAAAGTTCCTTACGAAGCTAAAAATAGAGCTACCATATGATTCTACAATCCCACTCCTGGGCATCAGTTCAGTTCAGTTCAGTCACTCAGTCGTGTCTGACTCTTCACGACCCCATGAATCGCAGCATGCCAGGCCTCCCTGTCCATCACCAACTCCTGGAGTTCACTCAGATTCACGTCCTTCGAGTCAGTGATGCCATCCAGCCATCTCATCCTCGGTCGTCCCCTTCTCCTCCTGCCCCCAATCCCTCCCAAAATCAAAGTATTTTCCAGTGAGTCAACTCTTCGCACGAGGTGGCCAAAGTACTGGAGTTTCAGCTTTAGCATCATTCCTTCCAAAGAAATCCCAGGGCGGATCTCCTTCAGAATGGACTGGCTGGATCTCCTTGCAGTCCAAGGGACTCTCAAGAGTCTTCTCCAACACCACAGTTCAAAAGCATCAATTCTTCGGCACTCTTCTGGGCATATACCCAGAGAAAAACATGCTCTGAAAGGATACATGTACCTCAATGTTCATTGCAGCACTATTTACAACAACCAAGACATTTAGGAAGCAACCTAAATGTCCATGGACAGAAGAATGGATTAAAAAATTTGTGGTATATATGTATAAAGGAATATTACTCAACTATGCAATAGAATGAAATAATGACTTGTGCAGCATCATGAATGAACCTAGAGATTGTCATACTGAGTGAAGTAAGTCAGAGAAAGCAATATCATATGATATTGCTTATGCGTGGAATCTAAAAATAAATGATACAAGTGAACTAATTTATAAAACAGACATAGACTCACAGACTTCGAGAAGGAACTTATGGTTATGCAGGGAGGAATGGGGGATATTTAGAGAGTTTGGGGTGGACATGTACACACTATTACAGTTAAAATGTATAACCAACAAAGTCCTACTATATAGCACAGGGAACTCTGCTCAGTTTCCTATAACAACCTAATGGGGAAAAGAATTTTAAAAAGAATAGATACATATATATGTAGAACTGAATCACCTTGTTGTACACCTGAGACTAACACATCCTTGTTAACCAACTGTACTCCAATATCAAATGAAAAGTTAAAACATGAAAATAAAAGAAATAAATCATGGGAATGTTATATATAGCATGGTGACTACAATGAATAATATTGTATTGTAGATTTGAAAGTTGCTAACAAAGTAATCCTTGAAAGTTCTCATCACAAGGGAAAAAGTGTTTGTAAATTTGTATGGTGACAAATGGTATAACGAGACTTACTGTGGTGGTCATTTTGCAATGTATATAAAAGTCGAATCATTATGTTGAACACCTGAAACTTGTATAATGTTATGGGACAATTGTGCTGTATTTAGTTGCTCAGTCGTGTTCAACTCTTTGGAACCCCATGGACTGTAGCCCATCAGGCTTCTCTGTCTATGGGGATTCTCCAGGGAAGAATATTGGAGTGGGTTTTCCATGTCCTCCTCCAGGGGATCCTACCAATCCAGGGGTCGAACCCAGGTCTCCCACATTGCAGGCAGATTCTTTACCACCTAAACCACCAGGGAATCCCCAAGAAATACTGGAGGGGGGAGTCTATGCCTTCTCCAGGGGATCTTCCTGACCTAGAAATTGAACCAGGGCCTATGTATACTATCATGTAAGAAATGAATTGCCAGTCTATGTTCAATGCAGGATGCAGGATGCTTGGGGCTGGTGTATGGGGATGATCTGGAGGGAAGATGTGGGGTAGGAGGTGGGAGGGGGGTTCATGTTTGGGAGTTCGTGTAAAAAAATAAATAAATACAAAAAATAAATAAATTTAAAAATAAAAATAAAAATAAAAAAAAAAGAAATCTAGCACAGGAACCAGAAAAAAAAAAAAAAAAGAACAAGCAAGAAAAAGAAGAATCTTCGTTGAGTTCTTATTTTCTTGTAGGCAGTTGAAATACATGATTTTCATTTAGGTCTCTATATTTTAAACAACAAAACTGATAGTTAAGGTGATTAAATAATCTGCCCTAAATCACATAGCTGACAAGCAGCTGAGCTAGAATATGGGTTCTTAGCAATCTGTATATTGCTCCTCATTCATCATGAAATATTGTATCAAAGTCCTTGTAAAAACATGGATCATTTAACTGAATCCTACTGTTAGAAGTATTGCAGTAAATGTCAAATTAATCAGATACTCAAACTTAATGGGAGACACACATGTTTATCAAGAATGACCACAAGCTTGGGAAATTCTATAACTGAGGTATGCATGGGGAAATGGAGGGGGCTCACTGCAAGTATGGGGAGGACTTTGCGGAAGAGAAAACAGCATATGCAAAGACATGGAGGCACAGAAGAGTGTGTTGGAGGGTGATGCATAGGTTAGGAGCACAGCAGAGGCACTTTTTAGCTATTCCAACTTTAAACCAGCATTTATTCTTTTTATTGGAAATGTCTGTGCTTATAGATAATTTTCTGCTGTATTACCCTGTTTTGTGGAATGCTAAGGAGTGAAATACCTCTTTAAACTTATATTTCAGTCCTGTTGAGTCTTAATGATCACCAAATGAGTCTTAATGATTACCAAAAAATAGAACTTCCATGAACAAAAAGCACTAACTTACCAGGTGACAAAGGCATAAATTGCTCCAACGATGATAATGGCTGTTGCATAATGCCAGCAAAAGCATACGGAGAGAAACATGACGTTGTCATGATCTATTAAATCCCATGCAGGACCTCCACTGGGAGGATAAAGGACAAACCCAATCTGTAATTTAAAACAAGAGCACACATTAAGAAGTACCGGTCATATTTCCAAAGACGGTGCAGTTCAAAATGTTACGTTTCAAGATTAATGTTAACGTAACTCCCAGTATCTGAGATGCTACAGATAAACTCTACCTGTTTTACTAAAATGGACAACATCTACTAGTTAATACTTTTGGAAAAATGTTAAGGATATTTATAGATCAATTTTCAAGATATGAACAGTAATCATCTCTGGATATTGGTGGATTTTCAGAGAATATGTTAGGATTCTAAGTTGCTCAGCTTCACTAAATTATTTCAAAATCAGAGTTTTGAAAAACAGGTTTTAAAATAAACAAAGCCCATGGGTAACATTATATTCATACTGAAAGTTTGTCTCCTAAGATCAGGAACAAGACAAGGGTTTCTTATTTTACCAATTCGACTTAATTTTAACACTGTACTAGAAATTCTAGCCAGTGCAATTAGTCAAGAAAAATTGATAAAGCACATTCACATTATAAAGGAAGAAGTAAAACTATCTATAGTCACAAATGACATGATCTTCAGTTCAGTTCAGTTCAGTCGCTCTGTCGTGTCTAACTCTGCGACTCCATGAATTGCAGCACACCAGGCCTCCTTGTCTATCACCAACTCCCAGAGTTCATTCAAACTCACGTCCATCAAGTCAGTGATGCCATCCAGCCATCTCATCCTCCTGGAGAATCCCAAGGACAGAGGAGCCTGGTGGGCTACAGTTCACAGGGTCGCAGAGAGTTGGACACGACTGAGCAAGTTCACTCACTCAAATCTCAAAAGCCAAAAAAAAAAAAAAAAAAGCCAAACAAAATTTTAATGGGCAAAGGACTTGAAGACTCATTTCCACAAAGAAGGTGTTTAAATCCTCAATAAGCTCAAGAAAAAATTATAAATATCATTAGTTTTTAGAGAAATGCAAATCAAAACCACTATGAAATACCACTTCACACCCCCTAGAGTGGTACTAATAATAGTAAGTAACAAGTGTTGGTAAGGATATGGAGAAATTGGAATGCATGCCCAGTCTTGTCTGACTCTTTGTGATCCCATGGACTGTAGCCCTCCAGGCTCCTCTCTCCATGGGATTTTCCAGGCAAGAATATTGGAACAGGTTGTCATTTCCTACTCTAGAGGATCTTTCCAACCAGGGACCAAACCCATGTCTCTTGCATCTCCTGTATTGGCAGGCAGATTCTTTTCCCCCGTACCACCTGGGAAGCCCATGAAAATGATACAGCCATGTGGAAAACAATTTGACAGTTTCTAAAAAAGTTAAATGTAGAATATCATTCTAGATACTACACAAATGTTCAAAGCAGCATCATTCACAAGGGCCACAGTTGAAAACATTCTGATTGTCCATCAACTGATAATGGACAAGCTAAATGTAGTATTTCCATACCACAGAATATTATTCAGCCATAAAAATGACATTAATTTATAATGCAACATGGATGAACCTTGAAAACATTATGTTAGAGAAAGAAGACAGACATGAAAGGTAATATATTGTATAGTTCTGTTTGTATGAAATAATCAGGATAGGCAAACCATAGAGACACAAAGCAAATTAGTGGTAACCAGGGACTGGAAGGAAAAGAAAAGGGAATGACTGGTTAATGGATTTGGGGTTTCCTTTCAGGGTGATGAAAATATTTAAGAACTAAATAGAGGTGAGAGTTGCACAACACTGTGAATATACTAAATGTTGCTGAATTATACACTTTAAAAAGCATAAAATGTTGCTAGAGGGGAGAAGGTTCCAGGGATGAGAGAATTGGTGAGGGAGATTAAGAGGTACAAATTTCCAATCATAGAATAAATGAGTTCCAAGTATGAAATATACACTGTTGGAAATATAGTCAACAATTATGTAATATCTTTGTATAGTGGCAGATACTAGATCCAGATAATACATGGATGTTAGATCTGAGGGATCACGTTGAAATGTATAGAAATATCAAATCACTATGTTGGGCATGAGGAACTAACATAGTGCTCTAGGTCAGTTATACTTCAGAAACAAACTCATAGAAAAAGAGATCAGATTTGTGGTTACCAGAGGTGGGAGGTGGGGGAGGGGGAATTGGATGAAGGCAGCCAATGGGTACAAACTTCCAGTAATGAGATAAATAAGTGATATAATGTACAATGTGATCAATATAATTAACGCTGCTGTATGTTATGGAATTTAAGAGAGTAAATCCTGAGATTTCTTATCACAGGAAACAATTTTTTTTCAATGTCTTTAATTTTGTCTCTACATGAGATAATGGATATTCACTAAGCTTATTTTGGTAATCATTTAATTATGTAAATGAAATCATTGTGCTGTACATCATAAACTCATACAGTGTTGTATGTCAATTATTCGTTAATAAAACTGAAAAAGCAAGGAAGGAAGAGAGGGAAGGAGGAATTGAATTTTGTTATGTGAATTTTACTCCAATAAGAAAAGTAAGATAAATAAATAATAGATAGATAGATAGAGGAACATATGTCAGGTTTGAGATCTAAATGAGATACAAAACCAAGATAATTACATGGATAATTGTACAAAAGTCTACCATATATTAGCTAACTATGTGTCAGTTACTGTGCTTAGGAGGTTTCTCTACTAAGGCCCTTCAATAATATATTATTATCCCAAGTTAATGTATTGTTATCCTCATTAACCAGATTGGAATATTGGGTGGTTTAGTAACTTGCTTCTGATCATAAATCTAATAAATGTAATCTTACTGGGCGGGGGAAACATTTTAGTTTATAATATTGAGTGAAACCATTTCTGTTGGAAATTTCCAGTAATATGAATAAATCAGGGAAAAGTAAGAGGTACAAATTATTGTGATTTAAGGCACAAATTGTGCCTTAATAACATGTTCCTGTTTCCCATCTGAAAGGATTCCTGTTAGGGAATTCCCTGGTGATCCAGCGGCTAAGACTCTGTGCTCCCACTGCAGGGGGTCTGGGTTCTATTCCTGGTCACAGAACTGGATCTCATGTGTCACAACTAAGAGTTTGCATGCTGAAACTCAAGATCCTGAATGCCCAACAAAGACTGGTGATCCTGTGTGCTGCAACTAAGACCCAGCACAGCCAAATAGATAAATATTTTAAAAATGAAGGATTCCCTTTAGTTGGAAGAACTGCCACTGGTACTCCCTGGAAGATGTACCGCCATGTGTCAGGCACTGTAACCTCACTCAGGCACATAAACTTCATCCTAATTCTCATCCTCACAACCACCCCAAGAAGAGGGTGTCATCATCCCCCTATCACAGAGGGTAGAACTGCAACTCAGAGACTTCGGTCATGTCCCCAGTATTACAAAACAGTTGAATGCCTAACAGGGTGCCAAGCCAGAAGGGCCTGCCTCCAGAACCCTGTGTGCTCCTTCATCTACCAACACGCTTCTTCATCATTTAGCCTTTCTCCATGGGGCAATGTGAAGGACAGTGGCTTGGACAACAGGGTCCATGTGAGTTATCTCAGCAGTCTGATACAGTTTGAACAATCGGTACTGAGACAGTAGTTGGTCCCATGAAGCATGGTACGGTTTCTCCCTTAAAACACAGATTATAGACTGGCAGATCCTGAGCCACATCTATATCACAGATGTGCTTTGCCTCCCCTGCACATTTTTAAAAATAAGTTGAATTAATTTACAATGCTTGAAAAATTAGGGAACTTCATGCAGAAGTCCATAGTCTCAGCTTACTTCTAAAAATAGAAATAACTGGCCACACCAGACCTGTATTTCAAAGCATGAACAGCAACATGTATTTTCCATTGATTCATCATTCAGGTTGGTAGCTGCCTGACCAAGTGGAGCAGTCCAGAGGCCTTCATTTTTACACTGGTGCTGTGCACTTTATTTATTAACCAATGTCACATTCATAAAATTTTCTAAAATATCAAAGCTGACAGACTTCTTTTTTTGTGTCTATTTTATAGATAAGAAATCTAAGTAAGGCACGAACCTGCCTCTGGGTCTCCAAACAGTCACAAAGGCACTTGCATCATTGCAAGAGCTGGAGACTCTGCATGAGGACAGGGCTCCATTCTAAAGGGATGAGTAATTAACAAAAGATAGATCAGTTATCAAATTAGAGATCTGAGCCTACAGTACCCATAAACTCCAGGAGGAGAATGCCACCCAGCTGCTTTACCTGCTGTTTGGACATATCTGTGTTTTGTAATACCGCTTTATAATACTTCAAGGAAAGCTCACAGTGGAAATCAAAGTGATCAGAGCCCAGGTCCCTGAAGGCCCTGGAAGAAAGAGAGACTTTCTAGCTCCTCTGTGCTCACTGTTTGGAAATGACAATAAGGAAACTCAAACCATGTAGTCGATTCTCCAGTTTAAGGGGCCCAGCCATTTCAACCAGGGTGTCAACTGCTTCTCATGTTCTCCTCTCACATCAATACACGGAGGTTGACAGAGAAATCTGTGTCAATCAAAGGCCTTTTGGGAGGTTGAGTTTAATGACCTATCTAGTTTAAGGACTAGCTTTCCAGTTCCCACCCATCAGTCTCACTTGAGTCCCTTCAGTTCCATTCATACCACTCACCTACCCCTGCCTGGGGAGTGATCAACTCCAGCTCCCAGAGGGAAGACTTAGTTGTTGTGGGTTAAATCATTCCTTCTAAAAGGGCATGTTGAGGTCCTAACCCCTGATACCTGTGAATGTTACCTCATTTGGAAATAAGGTCTATTGTAGACATCCAGATGAGGTCATATTGGATCAGAATTGGCCCTAAATCCAGTGATGACTGGGGCTTCCATGACACCTCAGTCTCCAGCTCCCAGAGGGAAGACTTAGTTGTTGTGGGTTAAATCATTCCTTCTAAAAGGGCATGTTGAGGTCCTAACCCCTGATACCTGTGAATGTAACCTCATTTGGAAATAAGGTCTATTGTAGACATCCAGATGAGGTCATATTGGATCAGAATTGGCCCTAAATCCAGTGATGACTGGGGCTTCCATGACAGCTCAGTTGGTAAAGAATCTGTCTCTGCAATGCAGGAGACCCTGGTTTGATTCCTGGGTCAGGAAGATCTGCTGGGGAAGGGACAGGATACCCACTCCAGGATTCTTGGGCTTCCCTTGTGGCTCAGCTGGTAAAGAATTCGCCTACAATGTGGGAGACCTAGGTTCAATCCTTGGGTTGGGAAGAAGGCTGCCCACTCCAGGATTCTGGCCTAGAGAATTCCATGAACTGTATAGTCCATGGGGTCGCAAAGAGTTGGACACAACTGAGCGACATTCACTTTCCAGTGATGAGTGCCCTTATAAGAGGTCCATGTAAAGACACAGGTACACAGAAATACACAGGTGTGACTCTGGAGGCAGAGATTGGAATTATGCTACCAACAGGCCAAGGAAAGTCAAGGATTGCTGGCAACTGACAAATTCTCCCTTGGGGCCCCCAAGAAAGAACCAACCTGCTGACAACTTGATTTTTAGTTCTATCTCCCAGAACAGTGAAGTCTTCCTGCTTCTTAGAATTCATTTTTGCAGCCCTTGTACACTAATACAGGGGCTAAGGCTGAAATAAGCAGAAGAGTATCACCTGTCCTAAAGCTCAAACCTGGACATATTGGTGACTCTCACTTCTCTTTCAAACCCCAACTAAAGTTCACCTTCTCCTAGAAGATTTCTCAACCCTCTTCCTATGGAATTAATAGTATCTCCTCAAGGCAGAGGCATTTTCAGGTTGGAACATTTCATTCAAGCAACAGTCTCCTAAGATATCATTATTATTTTTCAGTTGAGGAATCTTAAGCACACAGAACAGTTAGTCTATGGTCATCTGATTAATACGGTAGATCGGGAATTCAGCTCTGGGTCCGCCTGACCCGGACTCACAGACTTCTCCCTTCATGCCACAGTCGCAACTGTTTTTTTTTGGAGTTTCCAAAATAAAATCCCTCCCAGGTATGTCCTCCTCTTTCCTTGATTCTCTCTGCACTGTGGTTCTCACACTGGGAATGACAAAGTGCAAAAGTGAGCTTTAGAAATACTCATTCACAAACAGACTCAGAAAACATGATTCATGGAATAAATGTGCCTGAGAGATTTTTTTTTAACCTTTTCTAAATTGCCTTTGATTAGGCTTTTGAGAAAAATGTATTTGGCTGTAATGTGGTTCAGGAAACCATTTTGATAGGTGGGGAAGGGAATTCCCTTCAGGTTTGTCTATTACTTAATCATTTATATGTGAGCTATTTTAAACAATAGCCACTGTGGGCATTTTCCTCGTTCTGTTCACCTCTCCATATTTATGATTCCAAGAATCCAGGTGTACCTTTTCTCTAATCTATCTATATATTGTTTATTAATCATGTATGGAGAAGTAGCAAGAGAAAAAATATGCTGAAAAGCAAATCACAACATAATAGTGTTAGCCTGAGATACAGTTTGGGGCATAAACATTCATAGCAACAAAACATGGAAGCAAAATAAATTCACCTAAGCCCCTGAAACATTTTTGTTTCAGAGGAAACTAACCAGGAGAGAGCAGGGGAGGAGACATACTATTGTTAAACCTGCCTTTCCTGCCAGTGTGTGTGTTTGCATTGGTATCAAATGTTCATTTTCCTTTAAGTCCCAAACTAATCTAGGCATAATGACAGATGGAAAGTTTTTAAATGATCTCGGATTTATGCCCAAAGATTCTATCCTCATATCTCTTCCTTAGAAAAGCTCTTGGGGGAATATGAAAATATTATTCCTGTGCCAGAAAGAACGATATTAAGCCAACCTAATATCCCAGGGAGAATCCCAGGGACGGGGGAGCCTGGTGGGCTGCCGTCTATGGGGCCGCACAGAGTCAGTCACGACTGAAACGACTTAGCAGCAGCAGCAGCAGCAGCAGCAGCATGGTCAGTTATGAAAGCTCACAGCTTCCTCCCTCAGATATTTAATCAAACATTAATGATTAAAGAAACACTAAATAGTTTCACTCATTCTGAGCTTATCTTTATTATTCCTTTTTCCAGCTCTGGGTTTCCCCCTTTTTCCTTACTTTCTAACTTCTTTATTTGCATATTTAGCTCTTTAAAACCTTGATTTAGTAAATATATGGAGAATCTTCAACTCAACAAAGATGGAATATACTATCTTTTCAAATACATGGAACATTTACTACCAGTGACATCGGGCTACATTCCAAAAGCAGTCTCAGCACATTTCAAAGGGAACACATACAAAGCAATAGAATTGCAAATAAATAATAAAAAAGAAAGAATATTTTGGGGAAACTGAAAAGTATGCTCCTAAATAACTCATAAATTAAAGAGGAAAGCACACAGAAAATGCAACATTCAAAATTTCCCAAGAGTGAAAGCTACCATACACGAAATCTCACAGGAGGTAGCTATAGTAGTAATATAGAAAAAGAATTCTGTAGAAAGGTATGGGGCTTCCCAGGCAGCTCAGCAATAAAGAATCCATCTGTTGTGCAAGACCTGGGCTCAATCCCTGGGAAGATCCCTTGGAGGAGGGCATGGCAACCCAGTATTCTTGCCTGGAGAATCCCATGGACTGAAGAGCTTGGCAGGTTATAGTCCATAGGGTCGCAAAGAATCAGACATGACTGAAGCAACTGAGCATACATGCAGTCTTAGATGTATTATATGTAAAAATAAGAAAATTAAATATAAGTGAACATTCAACTCAAAAAACTAGAGAGAAGGAGAATACAACCTCATGACATTAAAAAAAAAAAAAACTGAAAATGAGAAACTGACAAATGCATAACTAATATAAAATTTTAACAGACCTCTACCAGAAAGTGAAAGATCAACTGAATGAAAAGCAATTAGAAATAGAGAATACATAAACATGTAATTAACAAGAGTTCCAAGCGCCTGACTTTACCCCCACACTGAGAGGAATTTTTAACTTCCTTTCAGTTTCCCTGGAGCCAGACAACCAGCCATCATGTCTACCCCAGGCCTGGGGTCCATAGGCCTGCAGTCCACCTCCTCCCCAGCCGTGCATTCTGTTCCGCCTGGCCCCAGGCGGCTCGCCCTAGTTTGGGTTGTTTAATTGCAACTACATACTTTTTGCCCTCTTACTTTCATTTATTTTTCTCTTTTTTAAGATCTTTTTAATTTCATAGGTAGTTTTGATAGTTTATGTATCATTGTTATATGTTTGAATCAGAGGAGATTTGTTGAAGCATAAACCCACGTGTCATCTTGGTCAGAAGTTATCACTGTCGAATTTTTAAATTTTATTTTTAGTTTTGATCAGCAATACAGCAATACATGCACAATATATAGTAAAATATTCCCATTAAGAGATACAGAATGCATAATTATGTTTTACATGCCGTTCTATTTAGCTTCCCAACAGATGCTAGATAACCATAAATAATCTCACAGTACAACTTCTGTATACCAGCTGGTTAAATTCACCGGTTATAAATTTTATCACATGATAAGTTACTTGTTACTTTTTCTATATGATTTTTCCTTCAAAATAACCTTTGAATCTAGCTCTTTACTCGCCTGTTCTCCAATAGCTTTTCTACTCCCCCACAAGCTTAAATATCACATCTTTCCTAGCTCCCATTTTGACCATGATGTTTCTCTGCCCCTTGCCTACCAGGGAGTTATCACTCTTCAGTGAAATGCAGATCCCTGTAACAACCTCATCATCCCATTTCCTTGAACTTTAGTGACTAAAAATCTCCTTTAAGAAATCTTCTGTCATTAAACCACATTCACCTTTCATCCTAGACTTTCATTATATCTATATATGTATATTGGATTATGATTTATCAGTCTCTATAAAATATTGGTCCCCAATCTTTTTTGGCAACAGGGACTGAATTCGTGGAAGATAATTTTTCCATGAACCAGGGTGGAGGAAGTGAGAGTTTCAGTTAAATTCAAGTGCATTATATTTATTGTGTACTTCATGTTTTATCATATTATATCAGCTCCAGCTCAGATCAGACATTAGATCACAGAAGTTGAGGACCCCAGCTGTATAGTATACGTTCACTAATAGGAATACATGTTTTCAACAACGCTCCAAGATTAGGGAGTCAACAGTAAAATGGAAAATGCCTGGGATTTGGAGTCAGACAGATCCACTTTTAGAAACTAGCTCCATTACTGTGTGATCCTGGGAAAATAACTTGCTCTCTCTGAGCCTTCTTTATCAGTCAATTGGGGATGATAATATCTAACTTCCAAGTTGTCGTGAGGAAAAAATGAAAATGAAATAATGTGTATGTAAAAGTCGTGTCCAGTGGCCAGCATATACTTATTCCTTAATACATAATTCCCTCCCTTTCCTGCCTTCCATATGTTTCTCAAGCTTATTACCCACTAGGCTTTAAGTGGCTTTAGCATCAGGAACTGTTTCCAGCTAAGCACCAGCTCAGAGTTCCTACAAAATGGATATTCAGGTGTGTGATAGAGGTGTACACCTCCCACCTCCTTCTGTCACTATTCCCACCAGGGCCTCTGGGCCCCTCAAAGGCCTGCATTCTCACTACCAGCAGCATATCAGAAGGAAGTCTCTGGGTTCCAGGGCACAACACCCACAATCAAAGAGAAAAGACCATCAGTGCAGACACGAGGCACATTCACTGGAGGCCCCAACTCACCTGCCAGAACCAGCTTCCCTGAAGCAGGAAAAGGCTTGTCCGCAGAAGTTCCACAGTTATATTGGTCTGTATGAAGAGCTCCATGGAGGCAACCAGGCCTGTTGAAAATATGACCAAGACTAGAAGCTTATGCACGAAGATGTCCAGCATTTCCCGGCCATGAATGTGATTGTAGAAGACAAAAGCTGTCAGAGGCAGAAAAAATCATTTGCCTTTTTCAGTGAAACTATCTACTGTTTCCCTCAATACAAAACTTTCATAAACACACACATTTACTTGTCCAAAATATCAGATGCCCATTGCTTCCTACAATATTGGAAACCTCTAGCATTTGGGGGGACTTCCCAGGTGGCACAGTGGTAAAGAATCCACCTGCCAATGCAGGAAGTGCAGGAAATGTGGATTCGATCCTCGGGTCTGGAAGATCACCTGGAGTAGGAAATGGCAGCCTACTCCAGTATTCTTGCCTGGAAAATCTCATGGACAAAGGAGCCTGGTGGGCTACAGTTCATGGGGTGGCAAAAGAGTCGGACATGACTGAGCACACAGCACTTTTGGAGTCATCACTACCTCTTTAGGATGGCATCTTTGAAATTTCCTTTCCCCTTCCCCAGGTTTTATTCTCTTTTCCACTATATCATGACATTTTCTATAACTATATTTCAAAGCCATCTTTTATGCAAAAATAAGAATAATAAGCATGAAGGGAACAGTGAAACAGGTGTTGAGGTGGACAGACAGATGAATGAGACAAACCATCACCTTAAGAAATTCAGTCCACTGAAGGCAGTAAATATACACACACGTCATAAGAGTGGACTTTGATGGGTATGATAAGATTCTCTGGAAGCTCCCAAGAAATAGTAACTAACTGTATTTTTTAATCCCATGGACAGAGATGCTGGCTTCAGTTTCATCCTTTTCATTTAGATGAAAGGGAAAAGATGTTCACTGAAAATATGGTAACACCCTGAGATAAAGAGAATCATGGCATCATGGCTGGTGCCCAACCAAAGCTCTTACCTTTGGATGTGAGAGGCAAAGCGGACATTAGGAAAGACTCTTGATAATGGGGAGATTTTTCTAGTTCTACAAACAATCTATCCCTTACACATAAAATAAATGTAAACAAATCATTAAATACTTGTGTTCAGTGTTTCCTTCCATACAGAGTAACACGGAGGCTAACGGAACAAAGAATGTTAGGACTTCATTTCCATGAGACTGGATTTTTTGGACCCTGTTTATCATGTAATGGTGGAGTTTGACTATATCAATATTAGGTTTGGAAGCTACTCTACTGTGAGTGGTCTCCTCGTTTAAGGATATTTATGCTTCACTATTCTCAGCCTAATTTTATATGTCAAAAATGGAAATGATGATCATCTCTTCGATAAATCAGAGATAACCCATGGCTGTCAGTGTTGTTGATTTGTTGCTTAGTCGTAACAGACAAGTTCTGCAACCCCAATGGCTGGAGCCCACTAGGCTCCTCTGTCCATGGAATTCTCCAGACAAGAATACTGGAGTAGATGCTTCTTTAAGAAAATGTGAAATGTGAATAAAACACATTGAATGACTGGGCTTGCCCAGTTGTACTAAATGAGTCAGTGTGTGTGTGTGTGTGTGTCTGCGTGTTAGTATTCAGTCATGTCCAGCTCTTTGTCACCCCATGGACTGTAGCCCGCCAGCCTCCTCTGTTCATTGAATTCTCCAGGCAAGGATACTGGAGTGGTAGCCATTTCCTTCTTCAGGGGATCTTCCTGATCCAGGGATCAAACCCAGGTCTCTTGCATTGCAGGCAGATTCTTTATGAACAGAGCCACCCAGAAAGCCCAAATGAGTCAGTAGGGAAGG
This sequence comes from Oreotragus oreotragus, assembly GCA_006410675.1. Lineage (NCBI taxonomy): Eukaryota > Metazoa > Chordata > Mammalia > Artiodactyla > Bovidae > Oreotragus > Oreotragus oreotragus. Next base: position 98,201 of record SJYX01002348.1, on the reverse strand, counting down.
AAAATCTTTGGCATCTTGTCTGGGACATCTCAATAGCTCACCATGGCCTAAACCAAGCAGATGACCTTGTGGGCCAAGGCTATACCAGGACACAAAAGAAATATTATTGTAAAGGGCTAGACAAATGTCCAAGAATAATGAAAGGTATATGAAAATACTCATACTTACCCTCCACAAATAAAGCATTTGATAACATTAACTTGCTAAAGGAGGCAGGAAGTGAAATGATCGTAGAAGATAAGATGTTTGTCACACCCAGCAGCCCAAAGAAGAAGTACATGGTAAAATGCTGCCAGCTCAGCAGTTGGATCCACTGACCCTCTTGGTAGTCATACAAGGTCAGGTGTGGTCCTCCAGGTAAAAACTGTTCTCCAAGGATGCCTGCAGAGGGATATATCACACTTTAAGCCTTCTTTCCACAATTTTACTAAAAAAGGAAGATGCAGAAGGACCAGCCTACCTCTTAGCCCAATATGTTATCTTTTTATGGCACTGATTCTTCTATCTGGGCTGTTACCTAACAGCTGAGCACTGGTTCTTTAGGCTGGTTTTGAAGCTTCAAAGATTGGTTTGGATAATCACTCTTAGTCAAAGATAGTGAGTTTCATCAACTAGCTGTTTTAGATCTTCAAAGCTAATGGTCTTAGTTCCACAGAGTTCCTTGATTAGTTCCCCTGATGGCCTTAGTTCCTACTTTAATCTAACGACTAGATAAATCCTGAGTAATTTTAGATTTAGATTTGTAAAATCAATCCTATAGCATCTGATTAATTCTTCTTATATAGTACATCTTTGGATTGTGAGTTGTGCTTGGTTCAGGATTAAAATGCTAGAGTTTAGCTTCTCCTCAGTTAAGGATAACTGAGAAAGCACACACAGATATAGCATACAGTCTAGCCAGTTACACACATTCTGAAAAACTTTCTTGAAGATGCTGCTTCATTTGTGAATCTATAGAATCTGGCAAGGAAATTCCTCTCTTTGAAAAATAGTTGATCCACAGTTGGATGACCATCACAAAGACCTCTCATCATGAACAAAGCATGAAGAAATCTAAAGAAAAATTAGGAAGCTTTGCCTTCAGTAAAGGAGAGGCTGAAGTGGAACTCTAAACACAGAACATTTTTGCAGAATCATAGAACCAATGGAAAGGCCTTACAATCATCTGGCCCAACCTCCCTCTCTAAGTTAGTAACCACACAAAAAGGATGAGCACAGATGATAAGGTTTTCTTCAACCTGAACCCTGTGGATAGCCTATCAGCAATAGTTTATTATTGACACTTTCCCATAATCACTTATCTTTGTGACATTTTGAAAAATGGCTTTGGATAGAGTTAACTCTTTCAGGCCTCAGAATAACTGACATAACATTATCTTAAAGGCTTCAACTAAATCTAAAAAGGAAACTCACCTTGAGTGGACAGGAAAGTTATTTGCTATGACTAACGCATAAGGAATAGTCCTTTGTATAACATGAAGTATAAGTTCTAATAAATTATCCAAAGTAGAAATTACAATTAGAATAGGTATTCAGGTATTTTTAATAAAATATTTATTTTAGCAATTTTTTGTTTTGATATTGAATTTTCTCTTTGCATGTGAAAATACCCCCAAAGGAAACAGAACACAGAAAAGGGTCACTCACCAGTTAAAGTCATTCCAACTAATACGATTCCTTCCAAAATTTCAATTCGACGGAATAATGCTTTGGAATCAAGGTAAGAAGTCCGTTTCTGCTTTTTGAAGGCATATTTCAGAATGCACTTTATAGTCCACCAAATCCCCAAGATAAAAAAGCAGGATCCGGGGAGAGCATGGCCTTTGAAATTCCCCATAACTACCAAAATAAGAACATAGAGAAGATGAAGGTGTTTCATTTCCAAAACTTGGCCCAAACATCGCTTATTCCTATAAAGTATCTTCTGATGGTGGTAGATATACACTAGTGAGTCAGAGGATCCAGTGTAACTGTCGATTGACATAGACCAATCAACAATACCATCAAGCAGAAAGACACACGTTCGTTGGACACTTAATCTTGTTCTAGGCACTGTGTCTACTGGTTTACATGTGATCTCTAACCTAATTTTCACAATATACCCACGAATCAGGGGTTAAATCACATTTTCAATTGCAATACAGGTGTGCTGCTGCTGCTGCTGAGTCATTCAGTCGTGTCCGACTCTGTGCGACCCCATAGACGGCAGCCCACCAGGCTCCCTCGTCCCTGGGATTCTCCAGGCAAGAACACTGGAGTGGGTTGCCATTTCCTTCTCCAATGCATGAAAGTGAAAAGTGAAAGGGAAGCCAATCAGTCGTGTCCGACTCTTTGCGACCCCATGGACTGGAGCCTACCAGGCTCCTCCATCCTTGGGATCTTCAGGCAAGAGTACTGGAGTGGGATGCCATTGCCTTCTCCCGGATACAGGTGTTGCTGCTGCTGCTGCTGCTAAGTCAATCCAAATCTCACAATTATTTTAAAAAAACTTTCACTGTTTTTAACAAGGAGCTCAAAAGATCTCTTAAAAGTGATAGTGTGTACTCAGCCAACACACTTTAATCATATTTGAAAGATAGTAATAGGAAAGTTGCGAGAAGGCAATGGCAACCCACTCCAGTACTCTTGCCTGGAAAATCCCATGGACAGAGGGGCCTGGTAGGCTGCAGTCCATGGGGTCCTTTGGAGTCAGACATGACTGAGCGACTTCACTTTCATTTTTCACTTTTGTGCACTGGAGAATGAAATGGCAACCCACTCCAGTATTCTTGCCTCTAGAATCCCAAGGATGAGGGAGCCTGGTGGGCTGCCATCTATGGGGTCTCACAGAGTCGGACATGACTGAAGCGACTTAGCAATAGGAAAGTTCTATCTTTATGTTTAAAACGCGAAGTGATATGAAATTGCCTACAAAAAAATTTAAGTAGGTAATTTCAGAGTATCAAACATCAAGTGTGTGGAAGAGACCACTAGTGCTCATCAAATATCTGTGTACTCTTCCACACACTTTTCCCAGCCTCTTCTCCACTTTAGTCAGAACCATGTTTCTAGTTCTGTCCAGCAGATTGTGGCATTTGTCACTTTCATGCTAAGTCAGTTAAGGGCTTATGTGAGTCCTTTAGCGTGGTTTTCCCCTGCTTTGGCAACCTTGGCATGGCATATCTACAACATAGAAGACAGTCAACCAGACAGCATTATATTTTTGCAGGAAACAACTCTTTAAGTCATTAAAAATTGACATTTAACAGCTTAATCCAGCAGATTCAGAGGGATACCAAGCCAAATCAAATTGTAAATTCTGTAAACATAACTGCTACATGATCGAGCAATAAAAAACAGAAATATCCTCCTTTTTTGGTCAGTGCTATAGAAAACCAGGCTTGAATTGAATTGCTACATGATCAAGCAACAAAAAACAGAAATACTCTTTTTTTTTTTTGGTCTTGACCAAATATGTCTTGAATTCAGTCTTATAGAAAGTCAGTCTTGAATTATATGAGTTTACGTGAGCAGTCCTTTGTTCAAAGCTAATGTACCTTCTACAGAATAACAAAGAAAGAACTCAGAATCATCCCTGTAGATCTGACAGCAGATCAGTGCAGAAGAACTCATGAAAGGGGGATTTCAGGATTCTCCTCAGCCCAGCAGGGCTGGATGCTGGACCTCTTGGTTTGGGACAGATCCCTTTGAGTTACTTCCATGTCCTCCTGACAGAACCGTGAAGTTTCAAAGACGAACTATGAAGCTGACTGAAACACTAAAAGTCTCTTAAATCTCCAGCTGAGATCCCAGACAGACATCTCAGCAGCCCCTGAATCATCCATGCCATCCTAGAGACTCTGCCTCAGTGTACTATACACATAGTGCAAAGTGGAGCTTCTTATCCAGACTCTGACTCTGATGAGTGGTGTGGTCTGAATGAGGTCCTTTAAGCTCTCTGAGCCTTGGTCCTTAATTAATAAAGAAGGAGGTGGCTTACCAAACATCTGGACTGCCTTCCTGCCCTAACAGATTCACTGATTCATTATCCTAACCACCATCTTTATCACAGTGTTATTGAGTCCTCTTACTTGTCATAGCTTAGGAGACTAAAAAATACTTCTACATGGGATTGAAAAGTACACCTACACTGTAAACTTTTTTTTAACTTTTCTGGAAAAGAATCTGATATATTCTAAAGGAATCTTAAAGATTTTTACATTCCTTGGTACAGGGAATGCATTTCTAGGAATTTATCCTAAACATCTAACTGGAAATAGAACTGCTGCTGCTAAGCTGCTAAGTCACTTCAGTCGTGTCCGACTCTGTGTGACCCCATAGACGGCAGCCCACCAGGCTCCCCCATCCCTGGGATTCTCCAGGCAAGAATACTGGAGTGGGTCGCCATTTCCTTCTCAATGCATGAAAGAGAAAAGTGAAAGTGAAGTCGCTCAGTCTGTCCGACTGTTAGCGACCCCATGGACTGCAGCCCACCAGGCTACTCCATCCATTGGATTTTCCAGGCAAGAGTACTGGGGTGGGGTGCCATTGCCTTCCCTGGGAAATAGAACTACCAAATTAGAAACACTATACATCTCTAAAATTAGGAGATAGGGGATATATTTAGTTAAAATAAATAAATAGGATTTTTTAAAAACTGAGGAAGATCTGAAGATTTAGAAAACTAGATCTGAATCCCAGCTTTACCATTTACCCGCTCCATGTCTTTGGGAGAGTTATTTACCCCTTCAGGGCCTCAGATTCCTCTTCTGTTGCGATCATGGGGCTCATGTGCTCAGTCATATTCAACTTTTTGCAACCCGCTGGACAGTAGCCTTCCAGGCTCCTCTGTCCATGGAATCCTCCAGGCAAGAAAACTGGAGTGGGTGGTCATTTCTGCTACTCCGTCCATTGGATTTTCCAGGCAAGAGTACTGGGGTGGGGTGCCATTGCCTTCCCCGAGACCCCATCTTATAGCCAGGTGATAAAGGATGGACTCATTGGTCTATGAAGTCCAATCAAATTCTTATTCTAGTAAACTTTCCATCCCTACTGTCCCAAACATTCTCAACTTTTCTTTCTAATTAAGTAAATCTGGTTTTCAGTATTTCACTAATATAAACTAGACATAAAGTTGATAAGGAGTAAAAGATTTTTCTAAAAGGTTAAAAGAAGCTGCCAGCCTTTGAAATGCCTAGGTGTGGTTAGGTTGAACTTTGAAAAAACACCATGGATTTTTATTCCAACAAGAACTTTCTTCCAAATACACTCTTACTAGAAAGGCAACTACATTGTGTGTGAAAGACAGGATTTCCTGTTGATAAATAAGGAACCAAGTGCTCAAACACAGCTCAATAAATATATCCTGCAAAGATTTCAAAATAGTGGCCACAGGCCAAATACAGCTAATAGACCTATTTTCCTTGAAGTACTCTCTTATCCAATACTGAGCAATGTTATTTTTACATTAAGAAATTACTTATAAAAATATCAATGTTCACTGTTTCCTAAAAAAATTAGAGGAACTGGCAGCTTTGAGCTCACATTTCTGCAGGATATAAATCGGCCAGAATTGAAAAGTGACTGATTCTTTTGGACGTATTATGAGCTCTTTAATTTACCACCATCTCTAACACTTCCTAACATAACCCACTTCATTCATTTCTGTTCTGCCTAAACCATGCAGGCAATGGAGTTTGCAATCATTGATCAGGAGTTTAGTTTGGATGCTAATAGGTAATTAACTCAGTTTTGATTGACATTATTTAAATAGTAGGTACCATTTATTAATCATTTTAGGTGCCAGGAATTTTTAAGTACTTTATATATATAACATAATTTAAATCTTACAAAAAAGTTCTGGGAGGGAGGTGAAATCCTCCTATTCCACAAAAAAGAAAACTGAGGCTCCAAGAACTTAACTTGATTAAGAGTACACTGCTACAAAGTGACACTTTGCACAGGAATCCAAAGAACTTAGAGACAGCAGATGGTGAAAACAGACGGAGTGAAAATATAGAGGAGATTCAAGAAGTTTGTGCAAGAGAAGGTCATGGAAAAACTAGAAAACATAGTAGAAAACTTACAGAAGAGTAAAATAGTATAGCAAAGAAAGAGAGCAGAATATGAAAGTAAAGTTATAAGAACACTCAGCAAGAGTAAAGCCAGAGCAGTCAAGTATTCAGACAAGCAGGAAGGTGAGACTGGAAAAGATGCTGAGGAGACAGCGAGATTCACGGCAAGAGTGAAGTGGTACATCTGGCTTAGAGGAGGGGACCACAGGCATGCTTGGCCCATTGGACAGAGAGCAAAGTAATTCTCTGGCTTCCTTCACATCGAGTTAATCTTTCATGATATGCTTAGCGAATCTGTTTCTAACTTCATCCACAGCAGTTGTGGATTTTCTGAAGTACTTTAGAGTGCAGGCCAACATCAATTGATCCTGTTTGCTGCCCTATCTGCCTAAGCCAAATGCCAGCATTTGAAATGCCTAGGTGCAGTCATGTTGCACTTTGAAAAAACACCATGGATTTTTATTCCAACGAAAACTTTCTTCCAAATATGCTTATACTAGAAAGGCAGCTACATTGTGTGTGAAAGATAGTCACAATCTCAGTGCTAACCCACACTCATTCCTCAGTCATTTCCTGAAACCTATTCCCCTTCTGTTCCTAACCTTCTCAAGACCAGTTTGCAGTTACCTGTTTCTTTTGTCATTCTTATTCTTCCTTTGTTTTCATTGGTATGCTGCTAAATATTTAACAGAATGTTCAAGAAACAAAGAGCAAGAGAGGATGGAGGAAGGCAGGGAGGTGGGAAAACAAAAAAGAAAGGAAAGGAAGAAGGAAAGAAGAAAAGAAAGGAAGAAAAATAGAAATGAAATTCCTGGTTTGTAGTGTTTGCCTGCTCCCATATTTCAGCTGTGGCCAATTTCAAGCTCTCTATCACTGAAAACCATGTTAGTGAAAGATGTGAAGTTGGGTTTCCCTGGTGGCTCAGCTTCCACTATATCATGACATTTTCTATAACTATATTTCAAAGCCATCTTTTATGCAAAAATAAGAATAATAAGCATGAAGGGAACAGTGAAACAGGTGTTGAGGTGGACAGACAGATGAATGAGACAAACCATCACCTTAAGAAATTCAGTCCACTGAAGGCAGTAAATATACACACACGTCATAAGAGTGGACTTTGATGGGTATGATAAGATTCTCTGGAAGCTCCCAAGAAATAGTAACTAACTGTATTTTTTAATCCCATGGACAGAGATGCTGGCTTCAGTTTCATCCTTTTCATTTAGATGAAAGGGAAAAGATGTTCACTGAAAATATGGTAACACCCTGAGATAAAGAGAATCATGGCATCATGGCTGGTGCCCAACCAAAGCTCTTACCTTTGGATGTGAGAGGCAAAGTGGACATTAGGAAAGACTCTTGATAATGGGGAGATTTTTCTAGTTCTACAAACAATCTATCCCTTACACATAAAATAAATGTAAACAAATCATTAAATACTTGTGTTCAGTGTTTCCTTCCATACAGAGTAACACGGAGGCTAACGGAACAAAGAATGTTAGGACTTCATTTCCATGAGACTGGATTTTTTGGACCCTGTTTATCATGTAATGGTGGAGTTTGACTATATCAATATTAGGTTTGGAAGCTACTCTACTGTGAGTGGTCTCCTCGTTTAAGGATATTTATGCTTCACTATTCTCAGCCTAATTTTATATGTCAAAAATGGAAATGATGATCATCTCTTCGATAAATCAGAGATAACCCATGGCTGTCAGTGTTGTTGATTTGTTGCTTAGTCGTAACAGACAAGTTCTGCAACCCCAATGGCTGGAGCCCACTAGGCTCCTCTGTCCATGGAATTCTCCAGACAAGAATACTGGAGTAGATGCTTCTTTAAGAAAATGTGAAATGTGAATAAAACACATTGAATGACTGGGCTTGCCCAGTTGTACTAAATGAGTCAGTGTGTGTGTGTGTGTGTGTGTGCGTGTTAGTATTCAGTCATGTCCAGCTCTTTGTCACCCCATGGACTGTAGCCCGCCAGCCTCCTCTGTTCATTGAATTCTCCAGGCAAGGATACTGGAGTGGTAGCCATTTCCTTCTTCAGGGGATCTTCCTGATCCAGGGATCAAACCCAGGTCTCTTGCATTGCAGGCAGATTCTTTATGAACGGAGCCACCCAGAAAGCCCAAATGAGTCAGTAGGGAAGGAAAATCTTTGGCATCTTGTCTGGGACATCTCAATAGCTCACCATGGCCTAAACCAAGCAGATGACCTTGTGGGCCAAGGCTATACCAGGACACAAAAGAAATATTATTGTAAAGGGCTAGACAAATGTCCAAGAATAATGAAAGGTATATGAAAATACTCATACTTACCCTCCACAAATAAAGCATTTGATAACATTAACTTGCTAAAGGAGGCAGGAAGTGAAATGATCGTAGAAGATAAGATGTTTGTCACACCCAGCAGCCCAAAGAAGAAGTACATGGTAAAATGCTGCCAGCTCAGCAGTTGGACCCACTGACCCTCTTGGTAGTCATACAAGGTCAGGTGTGGTCCTCCAGGTAAAAACTGTTCTCCAAGGATGCCTGCAGAGGGATATATCACACTTTAAGCCTTCTTTCCACAATTTTACTAAAAAAGGAAGATGCAGAAGGACCAGCCTACCTCTTAGCCCAATATGTTATCTTTTTATGGCACTGATTCTTCTATCTGGGCTGTTACCTAACAGCTGAGCACTGGTTCTTTAGGCTGGTTTTGAAGCTTCAAAGATTGGTTTGGATAATCACTCTTAGTCAAAGATAGTGAGTTTCATCAACTAGCTGTTTTAGATCTTCAAAGCTAATGGTCTTAGTTCCACAGAGTTCCTTGATTAGTTCCCCTGATGGCCTTAGTTCCTACTTTAATCTAATGACTAGATAAATCCTGAGTAATTTTAGATTTAGATTTGTAAAATCAATCCTATAGCATCTGATTAATTCTTCTTATATAGTACATCTTTGGATTGTGAGTTGTGCTTGGTTCAGGATTAAAATGCTAGAGTTTAGCTTCTCCTCAGTTAAGGATAACTGAGAAAGCACACACAGATATAGCATACAGTCTAGCCAGTTACACACATTCTGAAAAACTTTCTTGAAGATGCTGCTTCATTTGTGAATCTATAGAATCTGGCAAGGAAATTCCTCTCTTTGAAAAATAGTTGATCCACAGTTGGATGACCATCACAAAGACCTCTCATCATGAACAAAGCATGAAGAAATCTAAAGAAAAATTAGGAAGCTTTGCCTTCAGTAAAGGAGAGGCTGAAGTGGAACTCTAAACACAGAACATTTTTGCAGAATCATAGAACCAATGGAAAGGCCTTACAATCATCTGGCCCAACCTCCCTCTCTAAGTTAGTAACCACACAAAAAGGATGAGCACAGATGATAAGGTTTTCTTCAACCTGAACCCTGTGGATAGCCTATCAGCAATAATTTATTATTGACACTTTCCCATAATCACTTATCTTTGTGACATTTTGAAAAATGGCTTTGGACAGAGTTAACTCTTTCAGGCCTCAGAATAACTGACATAACATTATCTTAAAGGCTTCAACTAAATCTAAAAAGGAAACTCACCTTGAGTGGACAGGAAAGTTATTTGCTATGACTAACGCATAAGGAATAGTCCTCTGTATAACATGAAGTATAAGTTCTAATAAATTATCCAAAGTAGAAATTACAATTAGAATAGGTATTCAGGTATTTTTAATAAAATATTTATTTTAGCAATTTTTTGTTTTGATATTGAATTTTCTCTTTGCATGTGAAAATACCCCCAAAGGAAACAGAACACAGAAAAGGGTCACTCACCAGTTAAAGTCATTCCAACTAATACGATTCCTTCCAAAATTTCAATTCGACGGAATAATGCTTTGGAATCAAGGTAAGAAGTCCGTTTCTGCTTTTTGAAGGCATATTTCAGAATGCACTTTATAGTCCACCAAATCCCCAAGATAAAAAAGCAGGATCCGGGGAGAGCATGGCCTTTGAAATTCCCCATAACTACCAAAATAAGAACATAGAGAAGATGAAGGTGTTTCATTTCCAAAACTTGGCCCAAACATCGCTTATTCCTATAAAGTATCTTCTGATGGTGGTAGATATACACTAGTGAGTCAGAGGATCCAGTGTAACTGTCGATTGACATAGACCAATCAACAATACCATCAAGCAGAAAGACACACGTTCGTTGGACACTTAATCTTGTTCTAGGCACTGTGTCTACTGGTTTACATGTGATCTCTAACCTAATTTTCACAATATACCCACGAATCAGGGGTTAAATCACATTTTCAATTGCAATACAGGTGTGCTGCTGCTGCTGCTGAGTCATTCAGTCGTGTCCGACTCTGTGCGACCCCATAGACGGCAGCCCACCAGGCTCCCTCGTCCCTGGGATTCTCCAGGCAAGAACACTGGAGTGGGTTGCCATTTCCTTCTCCAATGCATGAAAGTGAAAAGTGAAAGGGAAGCCAATCAGTCGTGTCCGACTCTTTGCGACCCCATGGACTGGAGCCTACCAGGCTCCTCCATCCTTGGGATCTTCAGGCAAGAGTACTGGAGTGGGATGCCATTGCCTTCTCCCGGATACAGGTGTTGCTGCTGCTGCTGCTGCTAAGTCAATCCAAATCTCACAATTATTTTAAAAAAACTTTCACTGTTTTTAACAAGGAGCTCAAAAGATCTCTTAAAAGTGATAGTGTGTACTCAGCCAACACACTTTAATCATATTTGAAAGATAGTAATAGGAAAGTTGCGAGAAGGCAATGGCAACCCACTCCAGTACTCTTGCCTGGAAAATCCCATGGACAGAGGGGCCTGGTAGGCTGCAGTCCATGGGGTCCTTTGGAGTCAGACATGACTGAGCGACTTCACTTTCATTTTTCACTTTTGTGCACTGGAGAATGAAATGGCAACCCACTCCAGTATTCTTGCCTCTAGAATCCCAAGGATGAGGGAGCCTGGTGGGCTGCCATCTATGGGGTCTCACAGAGTCGGACATGACTGAAGCGACTTAGCAATAGGAAAGTTCTATCTTTATGTTTAAAACGCGAAGTGATATGAAATTGCCTACAAAAAAATTTAAGTAGGTAATTTCAGAGTATCAAACATCAAGTGTGTGGAAGAGACCACTAGTGCTCATCAAATATCTGTGTACTCTTCCACACACTTTTCCCAGCCTCTTCTCCACTTTAGTCAGAACCATGTTTCTAGTTCTGTCCAGCAGATTGTGGCATTTGTCACTTTCATGCTAAGTCAGTTAAGGGCTTATGTGAGTCCTTTAGCGTGGTTTTCCCCTGCTTTGGCAACCTTGGCATGGCATATCTACAACATAGAAGACAGTCAACCAGACAGCATTATATTTTTGCAGGAAACAACTCTTTAAGTCATTAAAAATTGACATTTAACAGCTTAATCCAGCAGATTCAGAGGGATACCAAGCCAAATCAAATTGTAAATTCTGTAAACATAACTGCTACATGATCGAGCAATAAAAAACAGAAATATCCTCCTTTTTTGGTCAGTGCTATAGAAAACCAGGCTTGAATTGAATTGCTACATGATCAAGCAACAAAAAACAGAAATACTCTTTTTTTTTTTTGGTCTTGACCAAATATGTCTTGAATTCAGTCTTATAGAAAGTCAGTCTTGAATTATATGAGTTTACGTGAGCAGTCCTTTGTTCAAAGCTAATGTACCTTCTACAGAATAACAAAGAAAGAACTCAGAATCATCCCTGTGGATCTGACAGCAGATCAGTGCAGAAGAACTCATGAAAGGGGGATTTCAGGATTCTCCTCAGCCCAGCAGGGCTGGATGCTGGACCTCTTGGTTTGGGACAGATCCCTTTGAGTTACTTCCATGTCCTCCTGACAGAACCGTGAAGTTTCAAAGACGAACTATGAAGCTGACTGAAACACTAAAAGTCTCTTAAATCTCCAGCTGAGATCCCAGACAGACATCTCAGCAGCCCCTGAATCATCCATGCCATCCTAGAGACTCTGCCTCAGTGTACTATACACATAGTGCAAAGTGGAGCTTCTTATCCAGACTCTGACTCTGATGAGTGGTGTGGTCCGAATGAGGTCCTTTAAGCTCTCTGAGCCTTGGTCCTTAATTAATAAAGAAGGAGGTGGCTTACCAAACATCTGGACTGCCTTCCTGCCCTAACAGATTCACTGATTCATTATCCTAACCACCATCTTTATCACAGTGTTATTGAGTCCTCTTACTTGTCATAGCTTAGGAGACTAAAAAATACTTCTACATGGGATTGAAAAGTACACCTACACTGTAAACTTTTTTTTAACTTTTCTGGAAAAGAATCTGATATATTCTAAAGGAATCTTAAAGATTTTTACATTCCTTGGTACAGGGAATGCATTTCTAGGAATTTATCCTAAACATCTAACTGGAAATAGAACTGCTGCTGCTAAGCTGCTAAGTCACTTCAGTCGTGTCCGACTCTGTGTGACCCCATAGACGGCAGCCCACCAGGCTCCCCCATCCCTGGGATTCTCCAGGCAAGAATACTGGAGTGGGTCGCCATTTCCTTCTCAATGCATGAAAGAGAAAAGTGAAAGTGAAGTCGCTCAGTCTGTCCGACTGTTAGCGACCCCATGGACTGCAGCCCACCAGGCTACTCCATCCATTGGATTTTCCAGGCAAGAGTACTGGGGTGGGGTGCCATTGCCTTCCCTGGGAAATAGAACTACCAAATTAGAAACACTATACATCTCTAAAATTAGGAGATAGGGGATATATTTAGTTAAAATAAATAAATAGGATTTTTTAAAAACTGAGGAAGATCTGAAGATTTAGAAAACTAGATCTGAATCCCAGCTTTACCATTTACCCGCTCCATGTCTTTGGGAGAGTTATTTACCCCTTCAGGGCCTCAGATTCCTCTTCTGTTGCGATCATGGGGCTCATGTGCTCAGTCATATTCAACTTTTTGCAACCCGCTGGACAGTAGCCTTCCAGGCTCCTCTGTCCATGGAATCCTCCAGGCAAGAAAACTGGAGTGGGTGGTCATTTCCTTCTCCAGGGGATCTTTCTGACCTAGGGACTGAACTCTCATCTCTTGCATCTCCTGCACTGGAGGCAAATTCTTTACCACCTGGGAAGCCTGCCTCTTTAGTTAAATAATACAAAGTTTCTAACTGATAAAGTTAAAATGAGACATTTCAAAGCAAACAACCCACAGTATTATTAAACAAGCTCCTGCTATGCTCAATCCATCTCAAACTATGAAAGTAAAACAAAAGTAAAACCAGATGAGAAATTCTACTTGGATACCAACTGCAGCAAAGCAAGAAGCACCTATACAATTCACCTAGCAATCATTCATGTACAGCCTGTAACATTGCTCTTCTGCTGTCTTAGAGGGTTACTAGAATTTTCTGTGGTTATTTAACTCCTTGACCGCAATTAAAGAATAAGTTGCAAGTAGATTGAAAGCTGGAACCAATCTACTCTTCCATTCCCCACTGGACCTATGAAGCTCTAAGTTAACAAGAGTAAATAAGCCCTTCTTATAACACAGGATCACATATTTATTCAACACCTCCATTGACCTAATCATCTTATTTATACCACCCACTACCAGAAAATAATATTTTCTCCAGTTATCACCACTCATCCACTTACTCAAGCCCCAAAATATGAAGGTCATCCTAGAGTCCACCTATGTCCCTGAAAACTAATTGGTTATTGATACTTACTGCCTCTACTTCCTTTGTCAACCCTCTCCTGCCCCAAACTTGGTTGACTTCCCTAGCCTCTTGAATTTTATCTACTTGGAAAATCATCCCTGATGGACAAACAGAAAAGAATCACTCTTATACCTTCTCAGAGTACTCAGTTCTTATTTTAATGAATTCTTTGTGTGATTAGTTACTGGAAATGTGCCTCCTCCATTAGCCTGTATGTTCATCACTATACTGTGAGAGCCTGTAAAGCAGGTAATTGAGGCCTCTGAGTGTTTATGAGCCTGGGTCATCCATTTTTTTCTCCTTTTTTTTTAGGTTCCTGGTATATGGGGGATAAAAAAGAAGGAAGTTCCAAACAAGAGTTACCAAAATTGTGGTTGCTTTTAAATATTCAGATTTGCCTAATAAATACTTTGAATACACACATAAAATATATTGCATATTTTAGAAATAGCATGAAAATATTCGAATTGTAAAGCTCTAAGCCAGGTCTACCTCCATGACCAGATAACAGATTCTTGTACCCCCAAAGGCTGAACAAACCAGTATATCTCAGAACAGTCCCTGGGATGTGATAGGGAGACAATGGGAATAGTTGAAAGATTTTGAGATGATCAGAGTGGGATAAAAAAATGACTCCTTTTCCTATGTCAGTTATAGAACTTCTGTATCGTTAGCCTTTTAATGTGAATACCTTCTGATGGTTCCAATCTTTCTGTTTAAAAGACCCAAACAAAATGAAGTCAAAGCAGGCTTGCTATATTTGGGCTAAGGGACTCAGCAGACCCAGTTGCTCCTAAAAACAAAAATGGCATTCACTTAATTTCACTTCCATTGTGGAGAGAGAAAACTCACTCAGAACCTCAAACATCACTCCAGTCAGCTTCTAGAACACCACCGCATGTACATCTGTCTTTTGTTCCCTGGTTTACTATTGCCTGCAAGTGCAATTGCTGGTAAAAACCTAGTAATCCAGAGTTTAATTAGATCTCAATCCAAAAGCCGACATGTTGCCCTTGGAAGGAGAACACGGGGCTCTCCTCCACAAAGCAGAGCACACCCACCAGACAGCCAGCAGAAATCCCAAGAAATCACCAGGCTAGTAAACCAAAAGGTCCTTCATCAGCATCCTCCCTGCTTGATCGCACCACTTATAAAGGTTCAGGCGGCCCTAAAGTAGTGAACTTCAAGATTCAATCACTGGTTTCTAGCTTCCAGTTATCCTAAAAATTTATACACTTCCCCATCCAGAAAAAAACCCTCTGCTCCTAATGACACCAAACATCATCCCCTAAGCTAAGACAAGAAACAATGCCTGAAACCCCCATTAGCTGTATTTTACTGACCAACCCCTGACATACACAAATACTCGCTCACCACCCAAAAGGGAAATATTTTAAAACTCTAGCATTTGGGAGTAATATTGGGCAAATCTCAAGCGCAAAATCAGGTGTTAGGTGTTCATTCCCATTAACCAAAGCCACTTAAACAATGACCAGGCCTGTGTACGGAAGGAGGAGAGAACTGAAAACAGCCACGAGAAACAGATTCTGAAATTTGTTCATTGGATTCTGAACCAGATATAAATGAATACCATGGAGAAAAATTTAAACTAAAAATTCATCTTCAGTCACCACCAAACTTCAAGTAAAAATTCATCTTGAGCCATGACCAAAATAAAATATTACTAAATCTTATTTAGTGACTCATATCAAGACATTTATAAATCCAATACAATAAACCAATTTGAGCTATTTCTTGAGCTCACTTTATCATTTGCCTTCCTTTTCAAAGCAATTTGTATATAAGTATAGGTAGCTTTAATTTTTTTTTTGATTCTCCATTATTCCATATCAGTTCTTTCTCTCCCAAATTTCAACTGTTTTGAAAGACTTTCTTAGTTAAATTATCCTTACCTTCAACTTTCCTCAGTGTCAACTCCCATGCAATTCTCTTCTCCCGGAACTGAATTTACAGTGGTCCCAGTCTCAAGAAGGAAAAGCAGATACTGACTGGCCTAAATCTAAAACTGTCCCCCTCTTCCTCCTTGGAGACTAACCTAATATGCTCATATCCTTCCACCTTGAACTTGAGCAGATAAGTCTTCAGAATATGTCACAATGCCCGCATAAATGTGAGTCTAAGGACCACACCCTTTTAAACACCTTACCTCCAGTCCAAACATTGTGCCACAGAGTATTTCCCAATGAGACTCACCTTGACACCCCACCCACATGACCACAGTCACGTCCCACCTGCTGTGAAAACCAGAGCCAGGGGAACATGTCTGATCTTTGGCCTCTGTCTTCCAGGCTGTCAAGATGGACAGGCAACAAAAGGAAAGACCATGGCAGCAGTAACATAATAAAGCCTGATTTTAAGTCTGATAAAGACACCATCTTCTAACATATGGTGCGTCAAGCAAGAGATTGGCACAGGTGCTTAAGTTAGGAGTCACAGCCAAATCAAAGTTATAGGAATAAGAAAGTTCAGTTCAGTTTAGTCGCTCAGTTGTGTCCAACTCTTTGTGACCCATGGACTGCAGCACACCAGGCCTCCCTGTCCATCACCAACTCCCAAAGTTTACCCAAACTCATGTCCACTGAGTCGGTGATGCCATCCAACCATCTCATCTTCTGTCATCCCCTTCTCCTCCCACCTTCAATCTTTCGCAGCATCAGGGTCTTTTCAAATGAGTCAGTTTTTCGCATCAGGTGGCCGAAGTATTGGAGTTTCAGTTTCAACATCAGTCCTTCAAATGAGTATGCAGGACTGATTTCCTTTAGGATGGACTGATTTGATTTCCTGCAGTCCAGGGGACTCTCAAAAGTCTTCTCCAACACCACAGTTCAAAATAAGAAAAGATGATGGGAAAACATTTAAGTAGGTCAACAGTGAAGGTCACTTGCCCTCACAGAATACACAAACTGAGAGATAGGTGAATAAATAAGTTAGAATAAATTATTCTAAACCAATATGAGGCTTGCACAAAGTAAAATGTGAACAAGAAAGAAGCAACAGTCTGACTCTAACCTGGAGAGCCAGCAGCTGCTACCCTATCTGCATTCGAGTCTTATTTCCTCCTTTAGTGTAAACTCTTGGTGAACAAGAGCCATGTCCCCTAGAATGCTTCACACCTAGTTAGCACTCAATAAATAGCCAAAGAATGATGAGCTCCTGCCTGGGACCCCACCTCCCTAAATACCTGTCTCTTATACACATCTGGTGGCAAACAGGATCAGAAAGAGTCAGGATGCCTAAATAAAGGCAGACTGGGGAGTGGGGGAGGGGCGGGGGTAAGGAAAAAATTAAAAAAAAAAAAAAAAGGCAGACCGGGCTCACTTCAGATCTACTAAATCAATCGGCAGGGGGGAGCCCAGAAGTCTGCATTTTTAAGAAGGACTCACCACTTGATCTTTAGGTACTCTTGAGTTGGAGACAAGCAAGGCAGCACCAAGACACTCAGATTTAAACGTGGCCTCCCCGTCACCATTCCCCAGAGGTAGTTGTCTTCCATAAGTACCTAAGTCCTGATATGTTTGCTCACATCAGGCTTCATATTAGGCAAAGGTGTGTGGCTTAACACCTGCTCTCGAGACCAGATGATAATCCGGCTCTGTCAGATGACAATAACCATTCTAGAGTGCTGCCATTCTATTTATTTTACTCTATTTTATCATGCATTATTAAGACATCATTTTACCTTTTCTATACCCCTGGTTCTTATTCCCATATCCTTCTCCATGTTCAGATAGCTAACACCATCCATGTCACATGGATCATTCTTATTCAAACATCCAGAATCACAAACAGAACACTCAACTTGAAACTATGTGACAGGATAAGGCAATCCAAAGACATCTTGAAAAACAAAACTGACAAATAGAAAGTAAGAATAAATGTCACGTTACATTATGTGCCTGTAGCCAACTCTTCAAATAGAGAAGCCTAGATTGTTTCTGTTAGTAATGTTGCACCTGATATGGGTAGGAAGCTAGCATGTACTATAAAACTGCTAAAAATTTTTCATGTATCTGCTTATTCTCTCTGAGAAAACCCAAGGAAATATTCTTTCCACCACAGTTCAGTTCAGTTAGTTGCTCAGTCGTGTCCGATTCTTTGCGACCCATTGACTGCAGCACGCCAGGCCTCCCTGTCCCTCATCAACTCCAAGAGTTTACTCAAACTCATGTCCATTGAGTCAGTGATGCCATCCAACCATCTCAACCTCCGTTGTCCCTTTCTTTCCACCACAGGTATAAGGAAACTGCGACTCCTAGAGATTGATTAACTAACACTATGGCACAGAGTTATTAAAGACCAGAGCCAGGATTTCAAGTTCTTTATATATCTGATTCCAAATCCCATTCTGTCCCCCTAGATCAGGACAAAGACTAGAAAAGGTTTTTGAATAGTCTCATCAGACATTCTTCATCAAGTACATTTGCAGAGGTTGAACATAGAAGGGAGAAGAATCCTCCCTCTAGGATTATCAATAACTGAGTTATCAGCACAAGTGAAGGAGATGAAGCTTTGAACATAGCCACAATATTTATTTATCTACTAGGGTAGTCAAAGCCAGAATGCACAGGGATGCCAACAAAAAAGAAAACCAGGCTGAGCAGTGTGCAACATCATTTGACAAAGGTCTAGACACTGACATGAGTATTAGAGATGTGCTAAGAATCTAAAGCATCATCTGTAGTTCCAGGCTTCATTCAGTTCAGTTCAGTCGCTCAGTCATGTCCAACTCTTTGCGACCCCATTAACCACAGCATGCCAGGCCTCTCCAACTCCCAAAGTTTACCCAAACTCATGTCCATTGAGTTGGTGATGTCATCCAACCGTCTCATCCTCTGTCGCCCCTTTCTCCTCACGCCCTCAATCTTTCCCAGCATCAGGGTCTTTTCAAATAACTCAGCTCGTCACATCAGGTGGCCAAAGTATTGGAGTTTCAGCTTCAATATCATTCCTTCCAATTAACACCAAGGACTGCTTTCCTTTAGGATGGACTGGTTGGATTTCCTTGCACTCTAAGGGACTCTCAAGAGG